>OV651827.1:14926641-15224141 GCA_927349885.1 Psylliodes chrysocephalus
TATTTTAAATACTTTTATAAATGACGGCAAGGGTAAATTTATTTAACTCGAAAATATTTTTTTAATAAATATAGTTTAAGAAAACTAAAAAACACGCTTTTAGAGCATATCAAACTAAAAATTTAAAAATAATTTTTCAAATAAGCTTAAAACAATAACAAATGAAAAATAATAGTATTATTGTGAAAAAAAGCGTCGGGCGCTCGATGTAAGAGAAATATGGCCCCATGCTTCTTTCACAATAATACTAGTATTTTCCATTGGGTGTAATGATGATGGAATTTTTATAGGGCAAATGTAGTAGGTCAATAAATAGCTATTAATTAGAATAGAGATGTAAATAGCAAATATTATTTTTGAATTTTTGAATTTTACTGCTATTCCTGCTAATTGGAAATAATTGTATAGATTTTTTAAACTTAATGACTTTTGTTTCGCCGTGAATTATTAAAACATGTTCTATAAAATTTGTCAATTGATTTAAAGGAACTATTTAAAAGGGTATACTACCTAAATGAGCAAATATTTTCCACTTTATCTACGAAATTTATTAATTTTGGCAATTTAAAATTATTTCAGTTTTGTCTTCATGATCCAGGGTGCCAAAAAGCCGTTTATCGACTGTTCCGATTCCGTCAGATAATCCTCGTTCATTTCTAATATTATTATTATTTTTGTTTTCAAAAGTTACAAAATTATTTCATTTCAATCTTTCAAACTTTTGGAGGGGTGACTGTCGTATTTTACTTGATTACATACGTCGCAAAGATTAATATACCGTATTATATCTGAATTCAAGTCTGGCCAATAGTATTTGTTTCTCAAAGCAGTTTGTGTTTCGTTTTGGTTTTATGGTGATATTTAATTAAATTTTGGCGATCGTCCACTTCTTGTACATCTGTTACGAATTTTCTTGATATAACTAGATTATGGTATTAGAATGATGGTGATTGTGCTATGAGCATGAAGACAGTAAAGTATTTTTGAATCTACGTAATTTTTGAAAAGATTAATTATTTGGCTACTGATTTCATTGTTGATGAGATAGGCCGTGGTGCGAAGTTTATTTTCGAAATGTTTTGTATTGGTGACATGAAAATGTGTTTTCTTTGTTTAATTATTAATTGTCTCTTGTAGGAATTTGTCAGGTTTTCGGTAAATGTGATTTCTAGAATGGGATTTTCTGCTGATGAATGAATTGTTTCAATGATGTCATCGGGCGAGTTATTTTTATCCTCTAATTCGTTTTATTGTACCTAATAATTGGTCAAGTTTATAGTTTACCTCGTCTATTGGTTCTATTAGATTTTCTAGCTAGGAAGTTTTTTGTTATTTGGTTAGTCACCGGGTTCCCCTAACATTGAGTTAGTTTCGTTATGTGACATGTTTTGATTTTGTTTATTATAAAAATTTTGTAAAATAGTTTCTAACTGAAAAAATTCTCAATTATTTTTATGCTCCTCTGTAAGTAGAAGAACTTTAATAGGGTTTGTTAACGTAATAGTAATTTTTATCTGTATTTTTTACTATTTCTGTTTTGGCGAAGCCGTTACAAGATAAAGTCAGTGTTCCTCGGAAATCAAGATCTCCGTATTTCATTTCGGGTACAATTACCTCACCATTAGAATAATCTACTGGCACTTGCATATTAACGACTTCATATGCATCGACAGAGATTGTATAATGTTTTCTATTTACTTTATATAAAATTGATATTTTTGTATTTTCATTTTTTAAATAATTTTTTACTAAATCTACTGTAAGCTTTAGGTTATGCAATTCGTTTGGTACTAGTAGCCCAACAAAATGATTATGGAATTTGAATACTATAAAATTTAAATTAATATTGGAATTCAATTCTTTAAAGGCAGGAATATAAGCTTCATATTCAGTTTGTTTCTTACCTATAGCCGTGATTATTAAAGTTGAGTCATTGTAAATATTTCTGAGAAATATTTGGACTTAACATACCAGACATACTATCTTATCTATAAGGAGTTTTAAAGGTGGATTTTGTATAACTATATACGGAAAATCCGCAGAATATGAATTGGAAAATATTTCGTGTATGTTCCTTGTTTTACTCTAGGTGTTTTTCGAAAATTTTTCGCAAGTTGATTGTCGAAATAACTAGGTTCAGAATTTATAGGAATTTTATTATTTTCTGAGATTGAATTCATTTGATGATTCGGTAAATAACTTTTAAGTTCGTAATTGATTTAATCAATGGGAGTTTCGTCAAATAGATTTTCAAAATCTATGTTATCTGTTTGAAATAGTTTTTGAGTTGAAAAATTTTGTTGATGGTTTTGTCTAGATTTAAAAGTGTTTTGGGTGGTTGTCGACATGGGTTGTTGATAATTTTGTCTGGGTTTTCAAGGTATTTTGAATTGTAGTCGACATTGGTTCTGGACTGTTGGTGGTTGTTTGGCCCGTTGGAGCGAATGCATTTTCAGTGGCCCGAATACCTTGGTTGTATATTACCCTGTTTATCGTACACGGTTGTACAGAAATTGGTTGGCTGAGGAATGAGTTGTTTTGATAAGTTACGGGAAGTTGTACAAGAGTAAAATTTCTGTGCATTGTCGGGCTGGTTTCTAGTATTTTGAAATGTTTGAAAGTAACTTCTATACTGATTATTACTAAAATGTTAGGGATTGTTATTAGAATTTTGTCGTTTATTATTAGAATGTTGACGATCATTATATCTAATGGAATTTGATCTGTATTGAAGGGTTTCAATCTGTTTTAAATTATTCTGTAAATATGCAAAATTTCCTCCTTTAATGATGTAGGTTATTGCTGTTTCTATATTAATTGGATTTTTAGTCTAATGATAGTTTGTTAGTTACCAGAATGATTAATTATATTACCTTCTGTATGACTCTTTAGTATGTAAAGGATTTTCAGCATGTGTAAAGTTATTAATTCTATTGATCAAGTGACTTCTCAAGATCTGTAGCCTTCGGGCAAAAACTATTGGCTGTTCATTTCTTTGTGGATGTGCTTTCAAAAAATACTATTCGAGATATTTTAAAAATCGTCTATATCCAAAGCATTGTTGTAATGATTCGCTAATAGAATTCCAAGTATTTAATTTATTTCGCAAACCAACCAATAAATTTGCTCTATCTACAAATCTCGATTTGATTACCTAAACAATATAACTTTAAATTGCCGAATCATTTATATTTGCATATGTATTTACTGCGAAGTCACAAATATTTAAAAAATTTGCTAAATTGTTTTCATCCCCATCAAACATGGGAATGGTATCAACATGTAATTTTAACATATTAACATTTACTTGATTTGCTTTTACTTGATCTACGTTTGCTTGATTTGCATTTACTAGGTTTCCATCAACCATATTTATTTGTTTTATTAAAATCTGCGATAAAATTATCTATATCGTTCATACAAACATTTATATCTAAGTATTTTTTATATATTTTCTTTCAATCAATTTTGTTTTATTCACTTGACCTATTTTAAAATTCGCAAAAATAACTGTAAAGTAAGAGAAAGTATACAAGGAGTACTCAATACTTACTTGAACTTCTGATTATTCCAGCTCTGAAGGCCTCACACTCCAGGGTGAATTCCCACTGGAAATTTCTCGAAACCAAAGAGTTAATTTCGGAAAATCGGACCCGATGCTGTGGCTTTTCGCGAAACTACTGTGTCGATCCTACTGCAACTGCGCCAGTTAAATTTATTAAAAATATGTTTTTAAAAAACAAAAAATTGGTTTTTGAAAATTAAGACTTTATTTTTCAAAGTTGATTATTACAATCAAAACTGAAATACATTTAAATAATGTGTTTTACATGAGAATGATAAATGCAAGGATAATAGTTTACGGTTTTATATTTTAATAAGATCAACATTTATTCTTATATAATTCGCATCATGCAATCCGAGTTTAATAAAATATTTCTTAACGTAACTTTAGTAAGAAACGCCTATCGAGTGTTTTAACATATTTAATGCAGATGTCGTGATAAATGGTTCAAATTAACAAGATGTTATAATAACAATCGCATAATGTTAACAGATATTTTTTAGGTTAAACTAAGAAAATACCTTATATAGTTGTATTATTGTTATACAGTTGTAATATAGTTGTTATATAGTTGTTACATAGTTGTTATATAGTTGTTATATAGTTGTTATATAGTTGTTATATAGTTGTTATATAGTTGTTATATAGTTGTTATATAGTTGTTATATAGTTGTTATATAGTTGTTATATAGTTGTTATATAGTTGTTATATAGTTGTCATATAGTTGTTATATAGTTGTTATATACTTGTTATATACTTGTTATATACTTGTTATATACTTGTTATATACTTGTTATATACT
Organism: Psylliodes chrysocephalus; assembly: GCA_927349885.1. Taxonomy (NCBI): domain Eukaryota; kingdom Metazoa; phylum Arthropoda; class Insecta; order Coleoptera; family Chrysomelidae; genus Psylliodes; species Psylliodes chrysocephalus. The sequence continues at coordinate 14,931,010 of OV651827.1, forward strand.
TGTATATACTTGTTATATACTTGTTATATACTTGTTATATACTTGTTATTTACTTGTTATATACTTGTTATATACTTGTTATTTACTTGTTATATACTTGTTATTTACTTGTTATATACTTGTTATATACTTGTTATATACTTGTTATATACTTGTTATATACTTGTTATATACTTGTTATATACTTGTTATATACTTGTTATATACTTGTTATATACTTGTTATATACTTGTTATATACTTGTTATATACTTGTTATATACTTGTTATATACTTGTTATATACTTGTTATATACTTGTTATATACTTGTTATATACTTGTTATATACTTGTTATATACTTGTTATATAGTTGTTATATGTTAAAGTACAGAAATTTTAGCAAGACACTTTTTAATTGGCAGTTATATATTATATGTGTAAAAAAAATAAGTTTTTAGTCAAATATCAGGGCTGTTCCTCTAGACAGAACTATGTATAGATTTTTGTTCCTGATATTGAAAAAAAAAAACTCTAATCAAAACATAAATATGTAAACCCAAGCAGTAACACTGTCACAAAATTATTATATTAAACATGAAGGACATTTTCAAAATTTACATTTCGTAATTTTAAATTCAAATTAATGTGAATCACTGGTCAATAATTTTTAAACTCTTATTCGTTTTTCTATGATAATTGCTTCAGAAAATATATTAAAAAATGGTTAATAACTATCACATTAACTACTGTGATTGTATTTGGTTTGTTATTAGAATTTTATCGTTATACAAATTATGGAAATTATTAAAATTTTTCTGTAAATAATAATGAAAAAAAGCTAAAAGCTTCTTACAGGTAGTTTCATTTGTCAATTTTAGGTTTCAGTTATAAGGCCGAGTAAATAACAAAACAATATTAGATGACCTACAAGAATGTTATGTTTGATAAGAAAGTTCTACTAGTAACTTTTTAAAATAATCATTGTATCGATTTTGTACTTAATATTAATTGATAAAACAAGGAAATGGAAACGATATTTTGTTCCTGAAGAAATGCATCATTTGAAACTTCAAACAAAATTGAAATATTTTTTGATTTTCACAAAATTGAAAAGGGAAATTGAAAGAAAATAATATAAAAAATACTGGAACTAACTTATAACATCAATTTTAATGGAATATCATACACATCAAAAAAACTAGGGAACAAGAATAAAAACTGTTATAACTTTTTGAAGACACCATATATTACCTTAAAAATTTGTGTGGTTATTGATGAAACTAACGTTCGTTTAACACTACCAACGAAAAACAAAATTTTACAAGACCAAAAATTATTTCAACAATATATAGAAAAAAAAATAAAAATCTCAATAACTTGATATGCAATAAATCTCCCAAAACAAAATTCTCAATTGTTTGTGCTCTATCAATAAGCAGTGTAACCCCCTGTCCATTAATTATAGCTCGGCATCTGTTGGGCATGCTGAAAATGAGATTGTTAATTTCCATTTGGTCTGTAGTATTCCATAGGTCACAAAGACAATTAAAGAGCTGTTCCCTTGTGTAAAACTGCCTTTGTTGATGAAGAAGTCTTCGTCCCATTGAATCCCACAAATGTTCAATGGGATTAAGGCCTGGTCACTGCGCAGGCCATGGTTAAACATTGATATGCTCAGTTTCTAGAAATTCACGCACGAGCCGTGCTGTATGTGGACGGGTATTGTGGTGCATTAGCTGGAAATTCGGACCAAATTCTGCAGCATATGGAAGCACAACAGGTTCCAAAATACTCTCACGATAACTGGTAGCATTCAAAAAGTTGTCTAATAAAACAAGGTCAGTCCTTCCTCCGACAAGCATACCCCCCATACCATTATTGTACCACCCTGGTAGCTGTAGACTTCCAGGGCTGCGGCAAGACGTTCCAGATTTCCAGATCGTCTCCACACACGAAGTCGACGTGAATCCGGATGAAAATCAAATCGGGATTGTCTGTGAAAAGTACCGTAGACCATTCTTGATGTCCCCATTGTTGATGTTCTTGTTTCCATCGTAGTTTTTGTGCGCGATTACCTCTTGTTAACGGGGGAACATGGAGCGGTCTGCGAACATAAAGGTTGAACGGGTGCAACCTGTTTCTCTCAGTCTGGCTGCTCACAGCAATATGGTGTGTGCGGTATAACTGATTTGCTAACTGACCTGCTGTGAGAGTTCGATCTCGTAGTGTCTGTTATCGAATAAAACGATCATGTAGAGGGTCAGCTGCTCTCGTACGACCAGTATGTCGTTCTCTAACATCCCCGGTCTCACGGTATCTTGTCATCAATCGACAAATCACACTAGCTGATGTGTTAAGGACCTCCGCTACTGCTCAATAAATGTGGCCCCCTTCAACCATCCCTACTGCTCGCAATTGTTCGTCGTGGTTTAAATGTTGTCTTTCCATCATGAGCAACTAAACTGAACACTAATTCGAATACCAAAAATCTCATTTTGTCCTTCGTAGAAGGCAAAAACCAAAAGAAACTAATACGCTATTTTTATCGATAAAAGACAAATATTTTTTATGCACACTTTATCAATTGCTTAAATCATGTAAATTGTAAACAAAAAGGTATCAAAAATATCTACAGAAAATTTCATTATAATACCTGGTGTCTCAAAAAAGTTATAACAATTTTAATCCTTGTTCCCTAGATTTTTTTGATGTGTGTATATGTATTATCTTCCTTCCACCAAAATATTAAAATAATTCAACCGTATATTTTTTTAAACCTAATATATGGTCTGAATTCCAGTCTTATGTACAAAAATTATAAAAGCAAATTGAGAATTGTAGTTAATTCCGTGAAAAAAAAATTCAATTATTTTTGTGCAAATATTGATAAAAACATGCATTCTTGGATAATGGGAAATTATGAGATAGTGATTTTGGATATCATGTAAATCAAAAACTAATAAACTCAGAGCTTCGGAGCAACATAAATATTTAATCAATAGGCGAAGTTCTACAACATATCGTTAAATTGTGCCCCTTCCTTAGCCCATAAATTAAATTAGGAACTTATTATATAAAATAATATCTAAAAAGAATTTTTTATGCATAATATGCCAACACCTTTAAAAAATGCAAATAAAACTTAATTTTCATGAAATATGCAAAATACCATAAATATGCTAAAGTGCATATTTATTTGGTATAATCTATCTGTTACCTCACTGTAATAGATAATAAAATCGATGCTGGTGAACACCCTATGCATTCTTGAGAAATAGTTTTAAAATACATGTATTTTATAAAGCACTAAATTATACGTAAATGTAAATACATTTTTTTTGTAATACAAGTATTTTATTAATAAGAATTTTCTAAATATTTTTTTATTTCTTGTTAATGCTTTATTAAAACATAAAAGTGGATATACTCTACGTTGATTTACTTCTAGACGTTTTTAAAAAAAGTAGAACAACAGAATTGACCGTCCACCCAAAGATTTATATCATATAGAATTAAACGAGAAATTATTCACGAATGTGGTTCAGTTGGGTAATGGATTCTTTCCAAGAAATAAATACATAAATGAAACATTGTTGCAATCAATCGATCGATCATATTTTTTTGCGATTATAAAAAGTATTTATGTAAAACGTGCCTGCATTCAACGCAAATTCAATGTCTTTTCATCTTGAGAAATCTTGATGGCAGCGGTCCTCATCAAAAACAAAAAAATTTCAAAAAATGACATGTCGGGACACCCACGTTATAGACTTTAAATCAGATTAAAAGCCAGGGGCGCCGATTTTCGTTATATTTGACCAAATCATCGAAATCTTGATTATTATCTAATCCTAAATAAAAGTAATAACAACTTATAATTTTAACACAAGAAATTTGGTTGGTTAAAAAATAATTTGTTTCCGATTAGAACACTTAAAAGTATACGAGATGGTATTGATAAATACTTAGCCACCCTTATAAAAAGTAATAATATTGCTACGGGTCAATTGTGAATGTTTGATTAATTTAAATTTTTATATCTTTCCTGATCATAATTTATAATAAATATTAAATTTACCTGATTTTCCAGTAAGTTAGGGAGCGTCCATTAATTTCGTAAGGTATTTATGAGGATTTTTTGACCCCCATCCCCATTGGTGAGTTTTCGTAAGATTTTACTCAACTCCCTTCCCCCTCCCCTATCTCATGTGAGATTTTTCAAAATTTGTGTTTTGGGTGTAAATGCATTGAATTGTTAAAAAAAAAAACAAAAACACAATGTCACACACTCAGTAAAGTGGCACGACTCAAAATTTCCATGTTTAAACTTTTTATCGTAAGACGGTCCAAAATGGCGCCCTCCATATGTAGAACTTTTTATTTGACGGTGCTACTCTAAAGCTAAGACGTACAACATTGGAATAGCACCGTCATTTAAAAAGCTCTACATATGGAGAGCGCTATTTTTTGCCGTTTTATGATTAAAAGTTTAAACATGCAAATTTTGAGTTATGCCACTTTATTACTGAATGTGCGATATGTTCTATTACTTTTATTTAGACTAGCAAAGAGTAGTATTTGAGAATATTGCCGTAATATAAAATTTCTAGAAACATTCTTTACTTTAATTTAACTTTACTTTCAGGCAATTTTATACCGTTTTCTACTAGAAAAAAATTACGTCAGATTTACAAAGACCCCCTCTTCCCCAAGTGAGATTTAAAAAGATTTAGCTTACCATAAAATAAAAAAAGGCAAAGTAGAACTATCAACTTTATTCTGGATATTGTTTCAATTAGCCTTTTTCCTGGGAAGATTTAAAAAAGATCCGCTAGGGGCAGCACTGGTGGGGGGTACAAATGTTTCGAATTCTCTATTGACAACTACGCCAATCGTACGTTTTATTATTATTAGAATAAATAAATATTGTGATAAAAAAACAAATTGTCATGCCTACAAAACATTGTGCGTTTGCTAATTGTACGTATGACAGTCGTTGCAAGCAAGATTGTGTAAAATTTGTGCCTTTTATAAAACCATACGTCGACCAAAAAAGTGTTTGGAGTGGATGCATTTATCACAAAGGGCAGATTTAACAGTTAAAAAATTAAAAAAACATACTTTTATTTGTACAAGACATTTTATTAATTCAAATGGGCCAACAATAGAAAACCTACATCCATTGCCAGCGACAGATAAAGGTTAATAATTGTTTATTTAAAGAGGTTATATTTTATATCAGTAAATAATAAACTTAAACTTTTTTTTAATTGTGTATACAATACATCAAAGCATAGCAAAAAGAACGAGGAATAGATTGGGATGGAAAATTTGCCCCATTTGTAGTAGGAAAAGTGCAGGATGTTGAACTTGGTAGAGTTAGATTGAGTAATTTAATGCGTTGTTGTTTATCCGTTAGACGTTTACCACCATCAATTCCAATGAAAATTTTTTTATCATTACCATTTGCAAAGCATTCTTCAATTATTACATATATAAAAAAATAACATAGTTCATTTAAAATTACAAAATTTTCAACAATACAATGACTACGTCAAAATTTATAAACCAACTAACCTTTGAACTAGTACATTTTTATTACCTGACACGGTTAAGCCACGATATGCAAGCCATCGTTTTAAGTCCTGGACAAGATGTTCTTGCACTTTTGCAAATTTCAATTTCGCTCCAGGTACATCATCTTCCGTTAATTCCATTATAAATCTATACGTTTGACGTTGTTGTCAATAGAGAATTCAAAACATATGTACTGCCCCTAGCGGATCTTTTTTAAATCTTCCCAGGAAAAAGGCTAATAGAATACCTATATCAATCTATTTCAAATGTTCTACTCCCATCAGAAATCTTCCTAGTTTATTGGAAGAGTCTTCTTCAATTTATTCTAGTGGAAGTGTGGGAAACGTATTATGCCGATATCTACCCACCAGCACTGACTGATAATTCAATATTCTTTGTTACCTCTCATCCTAGTATGGAAACTCACGTGACTCCCGACGAAATTTATGCAGATCTTAATAAATGCTTAAATAATAAGGCCCCTGGCTCAGATAGCATTACCTACGTATTTTACAAAAACTTAACAAATAATTGGATTTTATACATCACCTGTTCAACAAAATTATCGAAACTCATTTTATACCAAACAGCTGGAGTGATGCATTAAAAAGACCCTACTCATGAACCAACGAATTTTAGAGGAATTTTCCTTCTGAACTTCCTAGCAAAAATCTTCACAAATATTCTTCTAAATAGACTAAGTAGGTAGGCAGAGGAAAATCGTGTACTCCCAGAGTTACAAGCTGATTTTAGATAAACAAGAGGATGTATTAATAATGTTTACGGTTTGAGTATCGCGGTACAATTAAAACTCCGACTAAAAAAACGTAAGACATTCGCATTATTTATCGATTATAAACGAGCTTTCGACTCTATTGACCATCAGGTATTGTGGCAAAAGTTATTCAATGTTGGAGTAAGTGCCACAACTATATCACTACTAATAAACATATACATTGTTTATGTTCTAAAATTACTAAAATGCAAATTTCGTCAAAACCATGAGAGTAATCAAGTCTTATCAAGAGTACCTTTTTTAAAGTAAATGAGTTGCGCAATCTAAATTTCATACTCCTTTTTTTCCATTGGAGTAGAATTTTTAAAGGTGCAATTATTTAAAAAATCAAGTCTACGCCTATGTATTATTATCGGACAAAATGTTATTACCATTTTTTTTGCCACATAAAACTCTACCAATGTGCCAAATTTCAGCAAAATCGCGTATGCCGTTTTAAATTTATATGGGAAAAACGATTTAAAAATTGTAACTTCAAGGCCCTCTGGAGCCCAAGCGAAGCAACTTTGTAATAAGGTAGTTTTACTTAAATCGACTTATTTTGGTCTAAGGAATATGTGGTATGTTTTTGTAAAGACCTTTTCCAGACACCCTGTATAAAGCAACTAAAATAAAAATATGTGCAACTGAGGGACTAACAAAATCATTTGACGTGACCACGGGAGTACTTCAGGGCAACCCCTTAAGTCCTTTACTCAGGGGCAGTTTCTCCATTGGTTCATTTGTGCAGTGAAGACCCAGTTCAATTTCATAAAGACACATTATTTTAAAATTACATAAATAACATAAAAATATAAATTTAAATTTAATATTTTATTTTCATACGTGTTAATCTATATTTTTTGGTACATCATTGCTTTCTGGCTGATCGCGTCTCTGTGGCACAATATACCTAAGTAAACCTTGTCTGTGCGCATTATGATGAGTGAGCCTAACACTAGTGAGACGATTTGACGAATACATATAGCTAAAAAGAGATGAAAACACGCCAACAGATCCTTCAAACTGTCAAAGAACAAATTAATTGGCGCGCCGCTCACAAACAAGTTTGCCAAACCAGTGTTGCCAGTCTAGTACAATTCACAATTGTACTAGGTGTAGTACATTCTGCATGCATCAGTGTTCACGTGTAAAATATATGTATATATTGTGTTCCTTGTTTGGATTCGTTATCAATAAAGATCCCCTTTTTTCCTCTTCAAAGAATTTAGATGTCACTGCAAATAGAATTCGAAAAATCTGGTACATTTAAGGAATCTGGTACATTTTTTAGACAAATCTGGTACATAACAAAAACATTCTGGCAACTATGTACCAAATCAAAGTACAAACTGTCAATGTCAATACTGTCATTCCATCGATTTTAATAAAATTAAGATTATTTTATTTGTGATCGTTTAAAAAAATGTGTTGAATTGAGAACTGCAACTTTAATAAATTGGAAGGATGTGTGTCAATGTAATTATTGTTCAAGAAAAACTTTTAAGGCAAGGTAAATAAATAAAATATTTTGAGGTTATATTTTGTTTATTTACTTTATAATAAAGCAGTAATAAAGTTTTACGACTATAATTTGATTTATATTTTGTTTCAGTATCTAGACCATCCAAAGACAACTTCAAAATGGTCTATTTTGTACACAATTGTAAATACTATGAAGTAAGAAGTAAACAAAAAATCTGTAAATTTTTTCCCACAAAATCTGCTAAAAGGAAAAATTTAATTATTCTGATAAGGTAACTATTTGACATCATTATGGAAATGTACAATAAAAATTTGGTTAAGATAAAGAGACAAATGGTTTTCACTTTAAAAGTCTAAATCAGAAGAATGGATCAGCCAATTAATTTAATATACTCGATGAGAAATTTTACCTAAGAAATGGTATGTACATTTAAATAGTTTACCTATATAAAGTTATGTTTACAATTATCAATCCTGTTACCCTCTAACCAAGGTCGTTTGTTACATACAAACAAGAAATATTTTATTTTAATGATATTTTTTTATTGCCTTGTTTGTATAATTTAGTATTTTCAAAAATAATAAATGTTATGGTAATTAGAATCACTACAGGTAATAAATAAAAATAAGGGTATTGGTAAAGTAGTTTACAGGTGGTACTAAAGAATGTCTCGAAATAAGTATCAAACGTAAATTGTGATTTTGATTAGGCATTTAACAAGTCACATCCCACATCTACATGCTCTGGCTAATCAATCCTATAAGTACATATCAAAACATTAATACACCATCTATAATTAAACAATAATTTAAAATTTGGAGTGAGGGTAGCCATATGTGAGTAGTAGGGATTAAGTATAAGGGGTTAAGAAAAGGACCTTTATTTCTCACACATCAATTTTAATTGGCGACCGGAGAAATAAAGGACCTTTTCTTAACCCCTTATACTTAACAATTTAAAAATACAGATGAAGCCGATTTACCTATTTAAACAAAATTGTTATTATTCTATTATTTATTAAAACACATTATTTTTTAGTAAACTTGGACATGCAAAAGCAGCCATGAGGGTAGGACATTAGTGAAAGCAAGAATACTTTGGAATGTTCTGTGAAATACACTTAGAAAGTGTTATATGGAGAATTAAGTGTGATAACATTTTACGATATGCATCTCACTAGTTTAGTTCACAGATTTCTGTGTTCTGTGTTTAATTATGTGCTGCTATTTCAAACTTTTAGTATCCTTTGATAAAAGAAGTTGAATATTATTGTTGACCTTTTTAAATTGTTTATTTTACCCCATACATTTTTTTTTCTACTCTAATTAAAAACGAAAAGTGATATCAACATGAAATTTTTAGTAAAAATTAAGCTTTATAAGAAGTTAAAGCCTATTGATACTGAAAAAAATATGAATATATGGGGGAATTAAGGAGGGTTAAAATATAAAAAAAAATCCTAACTGAAAAATGATATAAACTTGAAATGTTTAGCAAACATCAATCTCTAAAAGCAGATGAGGCCTATTGATTGTGAAAACAATCTGGTTGAAAATGGGGGTTAAGGGGGTCTGTTAAACTACGAAGAGTATCCTCTAGAATGCCAGGCATTATATATCTTTATTCTAGTTTGTGTCTGTGTAATATGTATTGTGATGGGACTGATCTTATAAAATAAACATTTAAAACATTTTAGTTCTTATTTTATTTGCCAATAAAAGGTATTTAAAAAATATATTTTTTATTTGAAATCTGTGACAAATTGTGAAAATGATTAAACTTACAATAAAAACTAAAAAATGGTAGGTAAAGTTTCATATAAAATTTTTTACACAAAAAGCAATGTAAAGTTTCTACATTACCTGATATATATTTAAAAATAATCTCAAATTATGAGGAAAAGTCAGTTTACTAACTAATAATGTTTAGATTGTTTTCAACGTATTAAAAAAAAAACAAATATTACACTAACTAAAATATTCATTTATTAATAGTTGTAATGCTTGAAAACAGTATGATGTTGATAATAATAATTACACTTAATACAAACTCAAATAATAAAAAAACAGTGATATTGACTCTTGTACAAGGTTTTGGTCCGAACTTACAAATGATAAAATTATTGGAAAAAGTGAACACCCATTTCAAATTACGACGAGCCGCCACTGCCTTTACTGTTTTGTTTATTTTTATCTAACATAGAGTCTTTCTTTTTAAACAAAGGAGCTAAGGGAATTAACATTAATAACAAAACCGATCTACTGATGCTGATGTACGCGGACGACCTAGTAATCCTCTCCGACAGTGAGATTGCTGTTAATAAAAACCTGAAAATACTGAAACAATTCAATGATGAAAACAACCTCACTGTCAATATAGATAAAACAAAAATTTTAATGTTTCGTCAAATAATTATGACCTCAATTCCTATCATTTTTCCTACGAAGAGAAATGGCGGGGCGAAAAGCTGAAAAAGCAAAACAAGCTATCGGGGCACTAATACCGCTAATGGCAAAATCAAAAATGACTTCTTGGTCATCAAGAATGCACTTATTTGACGCTTTAGTTACCAGCACTTTAACAAACTGTATTCCGATCTGGGGACTCAGATATTGTGACATACTGGAACGAGTATAGCTAGCCTTTTTGAAACGTGTTTTTTTACTCCCTATTAATTCTCCAGACTTCGCTGTCAAACTAGAGACAGGGAGAGTAAAATTATCATACGTTCTGTTAAAAAACACAATCAACTGGGTGATAAAAATACTGGAAATGGAAGTTTACAGTCTCCCAAAAATACGTTATTTACGAACGATACAAAATAAAATAAACAAAACAAAATAAATAAATAAAAAGTTATTTGGCTGTCGATATAAACAATTATAAGTGAGTTTTACTTTTATTTAATTCAGGTTTAGGCACACATTTAGTAATGATTTACTGTAAGTAAACTTATTTTGATACTTTAACATGTTTATGTCTTATTAATATAAATGTATATATTATCTGATTATAATAGTAAATTGTTGTGGCCCATTTACACTGTTTAAGAACAAACATTTAAATTTTTTTGTTAACTGAAAAAAGGATAATTATTCCTATTCGTAATTGTGTTATTCCCAAGTATTAAAATCTTCAACTGAGAATTAGTTGCACAAAACTATCCATATGTCGCTGATAGCAAACATATAGCCAAATTTCAGTAAGAAATCGGAACTCTTAATTATCCTTCCTCTATGACCTATACTAAAGACTGGGATTGTAATCAGTATTCTAGTTACAGACCCATATCTTTGCTTCCAATTGTGGAAAAATTAGTTAAAACACGTATAATATTTTTAATCAACATCTACTTCTTTCTCCAAATCAATTTCGTTTTCAATCATCCCAAAAGTTCTACAGATGCAGAATTTTTATTTTTGGAAAATTATATCTCGAGTTAAATGATAAATGTGTAGCGGCAGCAGTATTTTGTGATTTATCTAAAGCTTTCGATTGTGTTAATCATGGAAGACTAATAAATAAACTAGAAAGATATGGATTTAGGGCGTTGCATTCAAACGGTTTACATCGTATTTATCTTAAAGATGTCAAAATGTATTACTGAATGGTAAAGTCTCATCTACTCTTAACATTTCTGATGGTGTACCACAGGATTCTGTCCATGATCCGGTGTTGTTTTTATTATATGTCAATGATTTGGCTATACAATGGTATTAATGGACGTTTTACAATATTTGGAGATGACACGACCATATTATCGCACTATAAATCCATTGATGCATTATTTAGTAATATACCCAAAGATATTTCTTTAGTAAAAGAGTGGTGTAACTCGAATTCATTACCACTAAACATTTCAAAAACAAACTCAATCACTTTTAAATGTCTAATATTATCAGACATTTTCCTTTGAGAGCAAAACATTTAGGCTGTAAATAAAAAATTCCTAGGCATACTCATCGACCAGGCTTTAAAATTCCAAAATAATATTATTAATTAAAGTAAAAAAATTACATCTAAATTTCTTGCAGTAAGAACAATAGCACATAATCTTAATTCACAAATTACCAAAGATATTTATTTTGCTGTCATTGAATCCCATCTAAGATAAGCAATGCTTTTAAATATCGTTTTTAATATGTGCACTGTTAGTTTTTCCAAGTTCAACCATGGACCATAACATTTAATCTTTAAATTCACCCAGCAGTGTTTCAAACTCAAATTGTTGTTTATTGTTTATCTACAATTTTTTTCGAAGTTTCAAATTTCAAAGCAACTTAAATTGTTTACCAGTTCGTTATTCATTCTCGTTCACGAATATAAATATCTGTACCTATCTTTATCAGCATTACATCTGGCAATCTAATAAAATCACGTCCGATTATATAGTCATGAATCATCTTATTGTCGTCTAGCACAATAACGTTTAACGTCCATTTAATTTTACAGTATCCTGAGGAACAACGCTACTGTCCACAAAGCTTCGCAAAACATATGATTTACCAGCGATTTACTGTACATCAACTATCGGTGTCTACTAAACATTTAAATTTAATTCCATTTATAAAAACAGTCATCACTCGTTGTCACAATTTATTAGACACAAAACACAAAAAAAACACTTCTAAATACTGTCACTATCAACGCGCGATTACTGGATTTAATATCCCACTTCTGATATGTAAGAATATCCAAGAAAATAAATGTTTAAAGTCCAAAAACAATAAGTTTTAATACATAAAATACAGAGCAACGCCGAGATGCTAATTCTGTCAATTACAAAGATTATCTAACTATATTTATTCCAATACCTAATTTCGTCAACATAGCAATATTCAAAGTTAATATAGCGGCAATATTACTCAAAGCGTATCATGATAATATCAACAATCGGAACCAAACATATATTTTTTAGCGGTATTTCTCTATACTCCCCACCATACATTCTTGAAGTCCATACACATGCGTGTCAGGATGGACGAGCGGGAGAAGGCAGACCAGCGCAGTGTGTAGTACGCTAATTACAGTGTATCCACTCTTACCGTCAAGGTCAATGCGTGTTAAGTTTCATACCCCCACCGTCGTGAGGTGCCAATAGCAATAATTTTACCCGATTTTTGGGTATTCCTAATTAACTTATGAACTTTTATGAATCGATTTAGAATTTATTAATGCAAGATTATAGCATTTTTGCCGTTTTTCATTTAGTAGTATCTACTATTGCTGAAAAGTCATGTTTTAAAATATTTTCATCGTCACTATTGCATTTATTGGTGACTTCAGGCGTTTGGGGTAAGTGATGAGAATTATCACCATTTGACCGTGGCAACACTGCCTACTTTGTGTACTTGATACCTACATAACCACAAATATTTCTTATTTCTTTATTATTTTTATGAATTTTGTGAGTTATTTGTTTGTTTTTGAACTGATTGTTAAATAATAAAATGGAAATAAAACAGAAAGTCAATAGTGAAATGGAAATAAAGCACAAAATTAATACCACAGCATAAAGTTTATTTAATAGGCAGTGTCGCGATTAGTTTCGGCTTACATTGGTCAGTGACCACATACCACATGGAGGAAGGATTAATGTGACCACATTACATTTGAGATACTGGATAAACTTTCAGTCATGATTGTAAAGTGTAAGTGTTCCAGGTTCCAGGTTGTTACATTATTTTAATGGTAAAATACGTCTTCTTGCTAACACAAGATACCTATAATATAAGAAATAATAAAAACCAGATAAAACTAAAAAAATGAAAACACTTGAATCCTTATTATTTTATCTTAATATTTTGCATGTACCTATTATTTACCTTATTACCTTATTTTTAGCTATTTTTAGTTTTAGTTAAAATAATACCTGAAATTTACATTTTATAAATAAATCATTATAAATATAATAAATGGTTTCATTTCATAAAAAAATGTAGCACCAAAATATGATTAAACCATTATAGTTACGATTTGTTTGCTTATTGTAATCAAATCTCAACTTTAATGGCACACATAATAACCACGTTCAAAGCGTGCTTCCAAAAAATTATTCAGACATTCAAAAATTGCCGCCATCGTTTAGTTTAAACCCCCACCACTGTGAGGGCGCTGAAATCAGCTACGAAAATTATACATTGAGTATACTGTCTATAAACAATATATAAAAGGTCTGTGACGCTAATAGACAGTGGCAATAAATACCACAGCAACATTGTAATTGAGAATACTTGATCGTAAAATAAACCATTGAAAAAGCAGTTTAGACATTTATATTAGGGATGATACATCCCTTGAGTTTATATATTTATAAGAGTGCCTTAAATCTGTTTGAAGTTTTTCAGTTTTTATCATTGTTATCTTGTTTTAGTAACTTTTTTTGAAATAATGAATAATCTAGAAAATTTCATGGAAGATATATTACTTGTTTAATAGATTAAATTAAACTGGTCGTATCATCGTGATAAACATTACCGTCATCCACATTTTGACTGTGATATGATAAGAATTGCCAGTAGTGACACTATCGACATTGGATTTCTTTATGATAAAATAAAAAAAATTAAATTTTAAATAAAGTTTTAATGCTGCTAGTTATTCAAAAAAACACCAGAAATTGTACATAAATAACTACTACGCTCCACACTATGAAAGCGTATTTACAGGGTAGCACTGAAAACTGCAAGTTCGCCTTACAAAATACCACTTTCCGATCTTAGCAAATAAATAATCACTTCTTTAATCACAAGATGTACAAAAATACACAATTCTCAGAATAACATTAAATTTAAGTACCTATAATCTTAACTACGTATGCCTTTAGGCAACGCATTAATTTCGGAGAATATTATGTCGCGTGAATTACATTACCATATTCGGTATCGATGATCATGTTAATCCTTTCATCTGCCGCGGTAAACACATTTACCACCCACTTCCAACTTCATTTGTACCATTTGTAACATTTACTTTTAACGTTAAAGTTTGTGTATTTTTATTGAAAAGGATACATTAGAATAAAAAAAAACAAAAAATGTATTTTGTTTAAAGTAAGGCATAATCCTGGAGTCGGTCAGTACCAATTGCCCCAAGGAACTACCTGGACACATTAATCCGAAGTACTTACTGCCCCACCTGCAAGAAAGTTGGGGATTAAGTTTTAATAACCGCAAATTCAAAAACAAATATTTCTAATTTGTCTAATGGATTTGGAAAAACCACATTTCATTATGGTTGCAAGAGAGGGATAAACCCCAAAGCAAATGAATATATTTAAATATTTCTTATTGGTCGGTATTTAGGAAAATCAAATTTGATTATAGTTGAAAAAGTAGGGATAAATTTAAAAGAAGATGAATATTTTCAGTTACTGCAATTATTACTGCATATTTTTGTGTGTTAGTGCTGTTAGTGTTTAACTTTTAAATTGTGAATCCAACGACGATGTATAGTCAAAGGAGAGATCTTTTATTAATAATGAATGAATATAAATATGCAGAGGCCCACCGTCGCCAAAGATAGAAAAGTTAGATGGCGATGCATCAAAAAAGAGTGTCAACAAAAAGTGGACACAAAAGAAAGTCAGTGGAGCATAATCATGCTTCAAATATATGTGAAAGACTTTTAAAGATTGTCCACAAGGGATTGAGTAAGGAAAATTTCAGCAATTTACCGCTGACGACGAAAGACATTTTTTGCCTTTGAAGAAATATCTATGCTGCAAGATGAAAATCTACACCATAATTTCGCAAGTCACAGGAAGAAGTTCTGCAAGTGAACTCAAATTTAAAAACTTTTTATTATTTACGAAAAATAATTCCGCAATTTTCAGTTGTTTCTCAAATCTTCACTTTTTGTGTAATGTAGATTCTTTGTATGAAGATGGAACTTTTCAATACTGTTCTAAATATTTTTGTCAGATGTTTACTATAGATGGCTACAAAAATGGGTTTTATGTTCCTCTAGTGTGTTATTTGTTAACAAATAAATCACAGTAATCGTACAAAAGTACTTTTGATACATTAATAACAATATGTACATGTCAGCAAGTAAACAAATTTTTGTTAATTGTAGTACGGTAAAGCACATCGGCAGTCAAGAGCGGAAAGTGCGGGGAACTGATGCGAACCGTAGTCAGCGCTCTTCCAGTCAGAACGATTTGAGTCGCCTTGAGTGTCTAATGTGATCAGCTGTGGTTGTTGGCTGATTCTCATGTATTGTGCTCTATCGGTAATCACTTGGTAACTAAATAATTATTTAACTTGATAGTTAATAAAATCTAACATCAGAAGTGGGATTCACTCAATAAAAGTACCACGGAAGTACCTGGGGTTGACTATTCCTGTGAGTATTTCCAAGATTATTAGTTCCTTAAATTTATTAGTTAATTGATTGTTAAGACTGTTATTGGCCATATTGGCGAATGTTATTTTTGTATTAATTCGTTAAATTTATCAAGTGATTGATTGTTTGAGATTATTATTGGCCATACTGGCGACTGTCCTTTTGTGTTAATTCGTTAAATTTGTCAGTTGACTAATAATTGTTTGAAATTGTTATTGGCGATATTGATGGTATTTATTTGAAACACCGTCATCCTCTAGAGGCAAATAATTGTATGTAGCCGATAAAAATGTTATTTTAGTGTTAAAAAAAAAATTGACAATTATTGTTTTAAAAAGAAACTTACCAAGCACCTAGCTTTCAAATAAATTATATTATTTATTGATTTTGATAGTATTTTTTTGGATTAAATTTATAATTCAACTATTTGATAGATACCGGAGAGAAATGTAGAATGGCAAAAACTTCCAATTGTAATTTAGAGATAACGTTAAAAGGTGTACGCAACGTAACTTATAAAAATAGTAAAATAAGAATTGAATGCAATGTTATAGGTTACAAAATTTGTTTTTATGATGTGGACAATTTAGCAGTGTCTACGACGCTATTTTGGACAGATAGTGTGTTTATGTGCAGTCGTTTAATTTTGAATTTTGGTAGAAATTTGATGAGAAAAAAAAATGTTTCCTTCAATAGAAGGAATTTATATTATCATTATCAATAACCGACTGAGAAAAGCTTAGAAAAACAAAACGCAGAGAATCTTAAACATTTATTGTTAAATTTGTTTAAGTTTGGAAATAACTATGCAACAATAGATACCACTGAGTTAATCTAGTGACCAAGTCATTAATTATCCCACGTAACGTTTTTCGGTAACGAGAAAAGAAAATACGTTTTCCCTTTCATACAATTTCTATTGATTGTGTTGAGCCGTAGTTTAAAATAACAAACAATCACAGATGGTTTTAAACACGCTTTATTTATCGTCAATTCTTTTATGAAATATGTAATTCTAAACCCTTTAAAAAAAACTTTAACCAGAGCAGAAGTGAAAAACATTATAGAATTTAAAAACGATGTGTGGTACGTATTATAATTAACCGCGGAACAAATTTTACAGATAAAAAGAATCCTTATTCGTAAATATAAATAATAAGCGTCATTAAATTATAGCAGGAGCACTGCTGGGCAAGTTGAAAGGTATGTTGTAAAAATAATTAATTTATTAATTGTTAAAGTTTGAAATTTGTTAGAATGGACAAGCGCTCTTTCCAAATTACGACTAACTGTTAATTTTACCATTCAGAAAGTTAAGTACAGGTCAGGTTAATCCCTGAGGAGTACCTCTGAACTTAACGGTGTATTAATGTCACTAGAAAGTCAAGTACAGGTCAGGTTAATCCCTGAGGCGTACCTCTGAACTTCTCTACTGTTTTATTTAGTAACAAAGTTAAGTACAGGTCAATTAAATATCTGAAAAGTACTTCTGAACTTCCATTTAAAGCTTCTGCTTCTGTGAGTAAAAAAAAGTTAAGTAGAGATCAGTTAAATATTTAAGGAGGAGTAGCTCTGAACTTTAATTTAAAGCTTTTTTTGTGATTTAAGAAATTAAGTATGTGTCAGTCAAATATCTGAGGAGTACCTCTGAACTTATTGCTTTTATTTTGTCTGCTTACTACAAATTTAGTGAAATCTTTTGAAAAATTAAATATAGTTAATTGTTATCATCGTGCAAGCTTTATGTTTTATAAATGTGGTCTGGTAAATGGTATGAGGAATCGGAGGATTTAAAAACACAGAAAAAAACGTTAAGTTGTACTGTCCTGGGCGGGCGGTGTTAGCAAGTAATTCTTTTGTTTTTGGTTTCTCCTTTATGTTTTGTTGCCTAAATGATATATTAACTACCTGAGACCTACTAGATGACTTGCTTTTTAGCCTCGCGATGGCAGGTGGTAAGCATTTCGTGACTAGAAGAGTGAAAAATGCTGAACGGTTATTGGTGAAATCCGAGGAGCATAGCTTTTATTTAAAATTATTAAAAAAAATATAAATTGAAAAATGCTGAACGGATATTGTTTAAGCTTTAATTTTGAAACTATTTTAAACATATTAATTGAAAAATGTCAGATGGATATTGTTGCTATCCGAAGAGCAGATTGTGTTTTAAATTATTTTAAAATCTTGAATAAAGTGTAAGAAATTATAAGACATGTGGTGTTGTGTAACTTATTTGAAAATGCAAGGTTTTGCCTCGTCTCAGGTGACGAGAGGATAAGCAGGAAACTTTTTCTAAATCATTGGCGTGGAAAGAATTTGGCGGCTGATCTTGCAATTTTGTTATTTTTGTTTCTTTTTGTTTAATATTTTTAAAAATTAAAATAATACAAATTAATAACCATACTTTACATAAAAAAAATACGCGTGACACTCGGGGACTGCCGCGTTAAAGCATAGCATTTTTTATCAACTTATGCAATTATAATTATTTATTTTATTTATGCAGTATTTTTTCTTTGATATTAATTCAAGTTTTTTCTTTGATAATAATTCAAGTTACACTTTTTGAGCGTGCTGACCGATAACAAAACAATTTTTTTCTTTTATTGAATAAATGAGAAATTAATATTGTTTAAAATATTTTTATTATCTTACAATACGTGTAGGTTATTCAGGAATTTTTATCATTGAAACCATAGGTTTATGGTAACTAAGATAAGAAACATAAGTTTGAGACTTGATATCCTCTAAATATCTGGAAAATCCCGCGTCAATGGTGGTCCCATATTTTGTTTTGGATTCTTGTGGATCATTATTCATTTTCAAATTCAATTTTTTAGAAATCGTGTCTAACAGGGATGAGTTATGAGTTATGAGCAGTTAGCAGCTAGTGTACACGCATACGTCTAATCGCATGCACACAAACACCGTGCCGAAGTCTGCCGAACTGAAACGACGTTAGACGATGTACGGCTTTGAACGCCCCACCGCTGTGCCGGTCGGAGTGGGGGGGGGGGTGTTAGGTTTATTTTGATTTTTCGATTTTTTGATTTTTTGATTTTTTGATTTTTTGATTTTTTGATTTTTCGATTTTTCGATTTTTCGATTTTTCGATTTTTTAATTTTTCAATTTTTCGATTTTTCGATTTTTTGATTTTTCGATTTTTCGATTTTTCGATTTTTCGATTTTTCGATTTTTCGATTTTTCGATTTTTCGATTTTTCGATTTTTTGATTTTTCGATTTTTTGATTTTTCGATTTTTCGATTTTTCGATTTTTCGATTTTTCGATTTTTCGATTTTTCGATTTTTCGATTTTTCGATTCTTCGATTTTTCGATTTTTTGATTTTTCGACTTTACCATTTTATGATTTTACGATTTTACGATTTTACGATTTTACGATTTTACGATTTTACGATTTTACGATTTTACGATTTTACGATTTTACGATTTTTCGATTTTTCGATTTTTCGATTTTTCGATTTTTCGATTTTTCGATTTTTCGATTTTTCGATTTTTCGATTTTTCGATTTTTCGATTTTTCGATTTTTCGATTTTTTGATTTTTCGATTTTTCGATTTTTCGATTTTTCGATTTTTCGATTTTTCGATTTTTCGATTTTTCGATTTTTCGATTTTTCGATTTTTCGATTTTTCGATTTTTCGATTTTTCGATTTTTCGATTTTTCGATTTTTCGATTTTTCGATTTTTCGATTTTTCGATTTTTCGATTTTTCGATTTTTCGATTTTTCGATTTTTCGATTTTTCGATTTTTCGATTTTTCGATTTTTCGATTTTTCGATTTTTCGATTTTTCGATTTTTCGATTTTTCGATTTTTCGATTTTTCGATTTTTCGATTTTTCGATTTTTCGATTTTTCGATTTTTCGATTTTGCAATTTTTGGATTTTTCGATTTTTGGATTTTTCGATTTTTCGATTTTTCGATTTTTCGATTTTTCGATTTTTCGATTTTTCGATTTTTCGATTTGTCGATTTTTCGATTTTTCGATTTTTCGATTCTTCGATTTTTCGATTTTTTGATTTTTCGACTTTACCATTTTATGATTTAACCATTATACGATTTTACGATTTTACGATTTTACGATTTTACGATTTTACGATTTTACGATTTTACGATTTTACGATTTTACGATTTTACGATTTTACGATTTTACGATTTTACGATTTTACGATTTTACGATTTTACGATTTTACGATTTTACGATTTTACGATTTTACGATTTTACGATTTTACGATTTTACGATTTTACGATTTTACGATTTTACGATTTTACGATTTTACGATTTTACGATTTTACGATTTTACGATTTTACGATTTTACGATTTTACGATTTTACGATTTTACGATTTTACGATTTTACGATTTTACGATTTTACGATTTTACGATTTTACGATTTTACGATTTTACGATGTTACGATTTTACGATTTTACGATTTTACGATTTTACGATTTTACGATTTTACGATTTTACGATTTTACGATTTTACGATTTTACGATTTTACGATTTTACGATTTTACGATTTTACGATTTTACGATTTTACGATTTTACGATTTTACGATTTTACGATTTTACGATTTTACGATTTTACGATTTTACGATTTTACGATTTTACGATTTTACGATTTTACGATTTTACGATTTTACGATTTTACGATTTTACGATTTTACGATTTTACGATTTTACGATTTTACGATTTTACGATTTTACGATTTTTCGATTTCTCGATTTTTGTTAGTGAGTCGTAGAAAAAATATACTGTACAACTCCAGTGGGCTCGAACTCACTCGTGGACGCGGCCAAAAGCACGCTATCTCACCTAGTATTGGGTCTAAAAGATATAGAATCAGTTATGAGCAGTTAGCAGATAGTCTACACGCATACGTCTAGTCGCACGCACACAAACACCGTGCCGAAGTCTACCGAACTAAAACGACGCTAGACAATGGACAATGGTTTATTTTCGCGGAATTTCTTGATTCGATCGCCGCGCTCAAAGCCCGGGATAAAAGCTATGCAATAGCTTAATAAATATAGTTTAAAAAAACTAAAAAAAAAAACGCTTTTATCAAACTAAAAAGTTAAAAATAATTTTTCAAATAAGCTTAAAACAATAATAAATGGAAAATACTAGTATTATTGTGAAAAAAGCGTGGGACGCTTTGTCCATATTGCTCGTACATTTATGCAATACAAGAACTAGGAGAGCTTTATCTGGCTTCTAATAAATTGGTATTACAAATTTTTCCGGCTGGCGTAAATATTAGATAATTAGCTTTACCTGTATGTTTGTAACTCTCCTTTGGACTCAAGTGGCTTATTACTTACTGTCAGTATATCCTACTAAGTCAAGTTCGTTCGTGGCCGAGCGGTCTAACGCGTGGATTTTCTATTTGGCAGACTCACCGATCGTGGGTTCTAATCCCCACGGCTGAAAAAAAATATTTTTTTTTCAGCAATTTTTTTTTTATAATTAATCGAACTAAAAAATTAAAAAATAAATATAGTTTAAAAAAAAAAACTAAAAAACACGCTTTTATAATACATCGAACTAAAAAGTGAAAAAAATATAGTTAAAAAAACTAAAAAACACGCTTTTATAATACATCGAACTAAAAAGTGAAAAATAAATATAGTTTAAAAAAACTAAAAAACACGCTTTTAGAGCATATCAAACTAAAAAGTTAAAAATAATTTTTCAAATAGGCTTAAAACAATAATAAATGGAAAATACTAGTATTATTGTGAAAAAGGCATGGGGCGCTTTGTCCATATTTCTCGTACATCGAGCGCCCGACGCTTTTTTCACAATAATACTAGTATTTTCCATTTATTATTGTTTTAAGCTTATTTGAAAAATTATATTTAACTTTTTAGTTTGATATGCTCTAAAAGCGTGTTTTTTAGTTTTTTAAACTATATTTATATTTTACTTTTTAGTTCGATGTACATATTATAAAAGCGTGTTTTTTGGTTTTTTTAAACTATATTTATTTTTCACTTTTTAGTTCGATGTATTATAAAAGCGTGTTTTTAAGTTTTTTAAACTATATTTATTTTTTAATTTTTTAGTTCGATTAATTATTAAAAAAAAAAATTGCTGAAAAAAAATATTTTTTTTCAGCCGTGGGAATTAGAACTCACGATCGGTGAATCTGCCAAATCGAAAATCCGCGCGTTAGACCGCTCGGCCACGAACGAACTTGACTTAGTGGGATATACTGACAGTAATAAGCCACTTGAGTCCAAAGGAGAGTTACAAACATACAGGTTAAGCTAATTATCTAATATTTACGCCAGCCGGGAACATTTGTGATACCAATTTATTAAAAGCCAGATAAAGCTCTTCTAGTTCTTGTATTGCATAAATGTTCCAGTCTGCAGACGTATATTTAACTCCGTTTCATAATAATACGAATAGGGTCGGATAAAATCTTCCATGGCTATAACGCTGTACCGCTGTGCCGGTCGGAATGGGGGGTGTTAGGTTTATTTTTGTTACGGTGTTACGAAATTTATTGATTCGGTTGCCGCTAAAAGCCCGCGATAAAAGATATGCAATAGCTTAAAAAAAATATTTCGAGAGCAAAATATAGATCAGTATGGCCGTGTTAGCAAATAAACAAATTTTTGTTAATGGTAGTACGGTAAAGCACAGCGGCAGTCAAGAGTCTCCCCGCTTAATACTGTTCTAAATATTTTTGACAGATGTTTACTATATATAGCTACAAAAATGGGTTTTATGTTCCTCTAGTGTGTTGTTTGTTAACAAATAAATCACAGTAATCATTCAAAAGTACTTTTGATACATTAATAACAATATGTACATGTTAGAAAGTAAACAAAATTTGTTAATTGTGGTACGGTAAAGCACATCGGCAGTAAAGAGCGGAAAGTACGGATTAGCTTTGGTTGTTGGCTGATTCCCATGTATTGTGTTCTATCGGTAATCACTTGGTAACTAAATAATTATTTGACTCGATACTTAATAAAATCTAACATACAGATTTGAATTATAAACCGCAGCGAATAATTTCTGTTTTTGAAATAGTAATTCAAAATGCAGCCAAGTTAATATGGCCCGACATTATTATTTATTATTGCAAATTTCATTTAACATATAATTTGTTGAAAGCATTCGTGAACTTTTTGTTTATTACTCTGTATATTTTGGTTTTTGTCTTGATGTTTATGAGATTGAAGTTTTGTAGTTGTCAAATATATATTTTATTGAAAGGATCTGAAATTTTATTATATTAGCGAGTATATCCCACATTGCCCACTGCTTTACTTTCAATATAATTAGTTTAGAAAAATTCAAAATTTAGTTTTTTCCTCGGAATATAAAAATCAAACTGTTATTGGAAAATATTTAAACTTGTTTTTCCTTATTACTTATTTAGATCCAAATGAAGTTGGTGACTTTTTTCTGATGAACTTTTTAATATTATGCCAGAAGGTGACAGAGTTTTGCAATTTTGTGATTACCCAGTTGATAATTATTTAACAAAAAATTCAACATTTCCACCTTACATGTGGGCTTCAAATTCATCATCTCTTATATTTACTACAAACGCATGTGAATCATTTCACTCGAAATTTAACGAATGTTTTTATAAATCACATTCTGACATATTTAAATTTATAGACATTTTGTTACATTTTCAAGCCGAAGTATATGTGAAAATTAGAACTGCAAATAGATTAGAAAAACAATTGATAAAACGGCAAAAAGAAAAGTTGATTTTATTAAAAATAGGCCAAATAGCGTTCTTAACCCATTAAAGCCCACGACAAATACTAATAATAAATAATAAAAAAATATCTCTTCGGTAGTTTTGAGAAAAAGTGGTGATCTATGGATAGAAAACTGGGCAAATTCATTATATAGTTAAAACACATTTAGTTTCCAAACAGCAATCTTCTAAACGTAACTAATAATGAACACTTATTTTTGGTGGTAAGGAAGAAAACAATTTGCACATAGAGTAACATCACATTCCAAACAAAAACTTTTGGGTCTGATCTTGCAACCATTCATTGACATATTCTTTGGCCATCATGATATTGCATAAAATGATTCAGACCATCAAAACGCACATCTACAGGAGCTACTGTGACTTTGGTTTTGATGTGAGCTTCATATAAGGAACTGCAACTGCTCTATGGAATTCTAAAGAGTTTATTGCTTCGCGACCATGTAAGTATCTGTATAAAATTCAGGCAAGTGCCATTTTTTTCCGCGTATCTGGATACCATATTTACCAATAAGACAGTCATTATAGTCAACACCACCCATATGCTTATTATAGTTTTGAATTAGTTTTGGTTGCGTCACTTCAACCCTTTGCTTTGTTTCACATTTCCAGCGGCTTGCCTAAATGTTTTATGTCGTCATAATTAGTTGCCACTATCACGCACTTGTTGACATGCCAACGTACCATAAGGACATCAGCCATGGTGTCATACCTATAATCAAAGGAAACACGAAATTGTTTCCTCAGTTCTTTTGCCGACTTCATTGAACATTAATCTGTTCTATTATCACGTACTGTTCCTGTTGCACGAAATCCAATATCTTTTAAGTGAACCAATAGGTCTCGATTCGTAAAGAAGTTATCAAAAAAGACTATGTGCTCACTTGAAGTTCACACACAAGACAACAATTCTGTCACCACTCTTGACCCTAAAGTTAGATCTATTTGAGTTTTGCCCTCTTTACCAGTATAAAATATAAACCTAAAGCAATACTCATTGGAACCGCAAAGCGCCCATAACTTCTGGCCAAATCTTATCGGTTTTCCTCTTATAATTTGCTTCAAACCATGATGCCCATAATATTTGACAATCATTTCGAAAATTGACAAATATGAAGTAAAAATTCCAAATTGTTTGAATTTTTCATTTATTTTTATAATAAGAGGTCGAAGTTTATAAGCTATGTCTCCTTTAACAATTTTATCATTATCTGCAAAATGTAGCGGGATCCGGAAAATTGATCGCCCGCAATTGACCGCCAGCAATTGACCGCCAGCACATTTACCGCCTTATAATATAATAATCATTTATATACATTTATTGGTCCTTTTAAATTAAAAATATGGTTTTTGAAGGTGTTGTTTAAAAATTAAATAGTAATAGCTAAAAATGAAAGTTACTTATATGCTAAGTGTCCTGAATGGGTCTAAATAAAATTATATTCTAGGAAAAATCACACGTAGGAAAATCCGTGCAAGATTCAAATAACAAAAAAATAATTATGGTTTTATTGTTTTTAATTTAATTTACTCTGTTATTAAGACCACATAAAAGGCTATTATGAAAAAGATATAAAAATAAGTTAAAAATAATGTAAAGGGGACGTCTTAGGAAAAAAAATTGAAAAATGAGGAGAAAATGAAAAAAAAGCTGAAAACACAACTTCCAAAAGATTCACTTTACATCTCAGGTATACATTTTTTGAATCGAATCATAGAAAAAAATACAAAAAAAAATAATATACAGTGTGTTCCATTGTAAAAAACATGGGGGTGGCCATGGAGGGACAGAGTAGAAGTTACAACGAGTATGATTTTTCACTTGTTTTCTCATAAAAATCTCAATTTAAAAAATATATATTTAGCGTTTTCTTTAAAAATTTCTTGTAAACTACACAAATTTGAGATCCTGCCTTTTAATGATTTTTTCTGCACCCACATGAATATTGGCTTATCTACGCACAGACTACGAAATGAAAAAGTATGCTATTGCGTTCAACGGACCGAATATATTTCATATCCATTTTAGGTATTTAGAAAACTGCAAAACATTTAAATCCACCAATCGCAGTTCATATTTTGGACACCCAACTACTACTATTTTTAAAATTTTAAATAAGTGACAATTCTGCCAAACTAATTGTCAGTATTTTTTTTAGTTACTAAGATTAAATATAGATTATAGATGAGTTATTTTTGTGTAAAATCGATAAATAATATTATTTTTATTTTTATTTGTTCAACATTTAAAAAAAAACCTTAAATTTTAATCAAATTATATGAAACTAATTTAAAAACGAGTAATATAACTAAAATCATAAATAAGGAGGTGGAGATGAGGATACGGCATCTGTCTTCCACGTGAGACGCCCGGGATCGAATCTGAACAGGGGATCTAATTAAATTAAATCTTCTTTTTTCAGGTTTATTTTATTTAAAAAATTATTTTAAAATTAGTTACATTATCTTAACAACCTAAAATAATTTTTAAAATTTTTAGATTTCTCGTTAATGGGTCGTAGAAACAATATACTGTACAACTCGAGTGGATTATCCATATCGCACTTAGACGGTTGAGCACTCCGCCTACGGCGTCGTGTGATATGGCCAACATATCCACTTTTGTTGCATAAACTACTATTTTAATGGTGTAGTCGGTAGTAGTGAGAAGAGCTGAAATCCTATGAATTCAGTTCAATTGGCTGCCAATAAATAAACAGTTTTGAAATATTTAATAACGAATGTAGTTTTCTGAATTTAAAATAAATTGCAATTTTATATATGCAATATCTGTTAAAAACAAATCACCATTAATAATTATGATAATTATTATTATTTTCAGGTGCAGGGATAAATGTATGTATCTAAAAGAGAGGTGCTATTTTTTAATGTGTATAGGACCATTATACTTCAGTTTTTTACATTTGTTCCAAAAATTATAAAAATCCTGCATAAAAACCTTTCAATCTTGTCGGTAGACAATTTTTACGAATTACACTTATTTTGTTACGGTAACTAACCATCAATATATTTAAAACCATATAATCACAAATCTTAATTATGTCAAATAATAAAGGTAATCTATTTTTTGTGGCACAAAATTTTCAATGGCAAAACTTTAAATAACCTAAGACATTAAAGTATTATGCATGTTGGAACTGCAGTATCTAAATAACTTTAAACATATGTTTTATAAAATAATTTCGAACAATATAGCAAATTCACAATTAGCACATTAGCAAATACACCTACCTACCTACCTACCTGAAAAGATAAATACAAAAAAATTAATAAATTTAAAAACTCTTAATTCATTTTAAAATGACCAATATATTTCATGGCGATAAAAAAAGCTTGCGATAAATTGCTTATACGATCAATTTCAGTTGAATTTAATTTTATTTAGACCCATCCAAGACACTTACAGCCGGTTGCAAGAACGATTGTTAAAATCTCTCGTTAGCTAAAGAACAAATAACTAACTGAGATTAAAACTGGCAACGGCGCTTTTCCAACTGACAGTCTGTCGCTTCACAGCTGATCACGGGAGATTTTTAAAATAATGAAGTTAATTTGGTAATATTTTTTCGAAAATTAATTGCAAATAAAGTAAAAAATGAAATTGAGGCTCAACCTTTACGACTATGGTTAAATGTTAACAATATCCCTATCTTTTTTCAACATCGGCTCATATTTTTTAATAGACAGAAGCAAGGACAGTCGGTTCAGAGAAAAAATGTTTTACACATGAATATAATTTCTTAAAACAAATAGAATGGCTTAAATGAAGAAAAGGTTCCAGTAAGTCACTGGAAAATACTCATTTAACTGCCCTTCTAGTAGTGCTCGATTAAAAATCTGATTTGTGGTTTAAAGCAACAGTATTTAAATATAGTTTGTCCCTCTTATATAAACTAAAACTATTTTTTCTTGTACTTACTTTACATTTTCTCTTCCCGTTTGTCATGGAAAAGCATATTTCTTTCTACTGTACATTATTTTTTCAAATAGAAGTACATAATTAAACATATGTTTAGTTTTTATCATATGTGCAAACCCCATTTACTGTGGTAATATTTCCAATGTATTTTCTATTTTTAACAGACTTCAAAAAAGAAGTAGGTTCTCAATTCATCGGAATATATTTTTTTATGGATATTCAGCGACAATTCTTTACTATGTTGTCCGATTTCTGATTATTTTTTTGTTAGAAAGGGGGCTCCTCAGAGATGGTTTCTTAATATAAATTTGGTAAAGATGTGATTCATGAGAAAATAATCACTCTTCGTATTTTGTAGTCGTCAGTTTTTTTAAATTAATTTTGTAACTTATACATTTTTCAATGAATCAAAGTAAAAAACTGTTTGAATTGGGAAATTTCTAAAGTTCAGTATCTATTTTTTAGTTAGAAATGGAAAACTGGAGGAGAGATGGTAAAATCTCTGGTATGAGAAATAAATTCACATTTGACCTATTCTTCAAAATCATATACAGTTCCTTTAATCCCTTCAATTTGGATGCTATATTTCTTTGCTAATAAACTGCTAGAATTTATTTTTTATTTAAGAACAACTTTCTATTTGTACAATATTGGAATTTCTAGATTGTTGAGAAAATTAAATAATTATGATATGATAATTAGCATTTATAGGTTGTGTAATAGTCGAAATTTAGAATATTAAATAATTACTATGTATAAATTACACTTATTTACCTTAATATATTTGCTTTCACATTTATAATTTACAGATTTGTAGGTCATAAATAAAACACCAAATTCATTTTAAAATTTTATTTTTTAGGATTAAATTAATATACACAAAATACATAACATAATAAAAAAATATAATAAATCTACAATAAATAAAAATACATTTAATTTGCCCATCATTATTAAGAATTCTAATTCTAGAAAATAAACATTCAATTCAGGATTTCTTTTTGGTTATGACAGGTTTCAAGTTGACTAGTAATTTTGTGTTAAAATTTACAGTTTGCCTAACGTATTGGATATGTCTACTTAGCCAGTTCCACATATTTAATAAATGTATAAAAAGAAATGGATTATTTCAACATAGGTACAAACAATAAAAATGTTATTACTGATAGTAGTTTAGTGCTAAATATTTACTTTTTCTGAAAATAGGCAGGAAAAAACTATAAAATAATATTAAATATGGTTGAGAATGTATAAATACATAACATTTATACGAATTAAAAAGTGTTTAACAATATAAGTAGAGATGCCAAGCTCCACAGTTATATGACTTAAAATTATTCATGCTACCATCTCATGAAATATTTTAAAATACTTAGCAAACACCTATATTACTACAAAGTAATGCCTATTTAAAAATAAAAATATATTGCTACAAGGCTATACCTCCGTCATAAGCCAAACCCCCATAACTGACAAATTACAAATATTTGAGGTTATTTGACCATTCTGATACTAACCCATTTTTCTTTTTAAAAAGTAAACAAAATACCAGCAATTTTTATTCTATATCCTAAAAAGTCAACTTGATTCTACAATGTAACTAACATTTTTCTAGAGAATTCTTATCAAAAATCAACCCAAAACATTAAATCACACTTATTTATATAACTAGTTAAAAACATTATTCAAAACTTGTCTTTAATTCAACAAAAGCAGCTATATTGGTAACACATATTAAAATACTGGCACTAATAAATTTCTTTTATTGCATATATCTATAGTTTGTGTAGTTACTGGGGCAGTATAGATATTTTAAAGTTTTATTTGTGAGCCAAGCCTGTCTTGTTTCAAGATTAGTGGTCCATACAACAATATTTTTAATTTTGTTGTGTTACAAAGTTTTCCTTTTTTAACTGTATGGTTTTGCTTGAGAGTCTGTGCAGGGGGACCGGAAGAGTCTACTTGGACCAGGCAAGGGTTTAGTAGATTCCTTGGGAGTGAAGAGACTACTAGGAGAAGCAGCTACGGAGACTCCACTGAAAAGAGGCATAATATCAATTATTGATTCGTGCACCTACAGAATAATAAATAAATATATTATTCTAGAGCTCTTAAAAGTATGTTCCGAAATATAATGATATAACAAAATTTATAGGAAATTCATCATTGAAGAAGTTATAACTCGAACCTACATAGAGATTCAACGATGATATTTAGCTGCAGTTAACTAGGACTCGTGTAATTATTTATTGCAATGCAAGAACCTAATTAAACCTACAGTTATACTTTACTAAAATATGTAAAAGTTCCCTTCATTCCAAATTTGTCTTCATATTGCACTAATTTTCTTACCAACATACAAAGTATTTGTGATAATTATACAGGATGGTCCAAATTTAACAGGTTTATAAGATATTACTAAATTAACAGGGGATAAAGCACATTTGATCTCACCTTTTTTTTAAAATAAACATGTTATTTTATATCCCGTTATAAATTCCTCCCCTAAGTAAAATGTAAGCGTGATTTTTAAAATATCATTATTTTGTTTGGGTGTTCAAATAAAAAATGGTAAATGGTATTACCTTGAAAATTTGTACCCCTTGAAAAAATAATAAGAGTATGACAATGGATTTTACATATGTAACTATGTCAAATTATTAAATTGTTTTTGAAAATAAGATATTTATTTGAGATAATAAATTATGATACAATTAGAAAATCACCCTATAGCTTCTAAAATGGATTTATAACATAACTAAGCATTCCATGTTTTATTTCTCAAAAAAGTTGAGAATGGTGGGTTATAAGGTTTCGATATCTAGTTTTATCATGTAAAAGCGTCAAATTTTGACCACCATGTATAATAAAACAGCTAAGTTTAAATAAAATACTTTCTTACCAAAGAATGCAGCAGTGGAATCAATGGGGACTCTATTTGATTATAAAAAAATGCTTTAATTTGAGCCCATCTCATCAAGTTGAAGATTAACCATGCCTCCTTCTCGTTTTTCACCCTTAAACAAATAAGGAAAGAATTTAAATAAACAAAAATAATACTAAACGTTAGTTATTTCCAATTTTATTTTTTTTTTAACTTTAGTAGTTTGAATAATCTTTAAAATGGGAAAAGACAGATATTGCTAAAATTGTATAAATAATAACACATACAAAAGAAGTTTTATATTGTATATATAAAAGTAATTCATTTCTGTTTAAATTAAAATCCTATGAATTAATCTTTTAAAATATAAAATTTCTGTTAAATAACATTATTACAGGTACTTTGTTTAGAAAATTAACTTTAAATATATTACTGCATAAATTTTTAATTTGATTTCAAATAAATGTTTTCTTTTATTACTAAGAAGGCACAATATTCTATACTATATAGAAGTATATTAATGTTACTGTCCCAGAAGGGTGGGTGTACAAATATTATGAATATACAAATGTTATGTATAATAAGTGTCCTTTGAATGAGACAAAAAAATACGAACCTTGTCCTGTCTCTCCTTCTATTTAACCTCTTGTAAAGTTTAGTTTTCTTTTTGTTGTATCTCACTTTTAGATTTCCTTGTATCAGTTTTATATTTAATAAAAGCTAGTTATTCCTAATTAGTATTTTGGCCAATACAACTTCTTAGCAATTTACCTAAAATTTTAACCCCAAAAATGTAGTTGGAAATACAAATTAAGTATGTAATAAAGTGAATGTTTTTGAAGGAATTTTATGTACTTATTATTAATTTACTTACCAAGTGGTTTTTCTTCTATCTGTAGCAGTAAATTGCTTGCGATTTTTTTTTGTCAACCATTATAATACTTCAACTAAACGAACTCAAATTGAACTTTTATAATATATATTCAAAGTACCTCTCGACACTCACATAAATTGGCTGGAAAATTGAAAAATTCTAAAATACTAATCAGTAAAGATTCAATCTGTCAAAGTAGCTGACAGAGCAAGCGACGTTGCCAGTTCACGTCGTCGTTAAAAATTAATAGAAGAATGCAACCCGTACTACACCTTTAGTAAAAGATTTGGGTTTAACGAGTCATTAGATATTTAACGATCGTTGTTGCAACCCGCTGTTAGCATATAAGTTACTTCCATTTTTAGCTACAACTACTTAATTTTTAAACACCTTCAAAAAAAAGACATATTTTCAATTTAAGGCCACAGTACCACCCCCAATATTCGTAACATGAACTAATTTTGATAGATGTCATTTATATGTCATAAATTAAGAATCCTTTTGTTCAACAGATGGAGCAATATTCCATATTTAATAGTTCTTTTGTTCAACAGATGGCGTAATAATTTTATTAATTTTAAACGGTAATTGTTATAAAATAACAAATTCATCACCCCTAGCCACTACGCGATGATACGTAAACGAGTTCTTGACCTTGCAAATATTTTCGATGTAGCAGGTATAAAAATAATATTTTGGATTACATTCGGAATATCGGTATATTTACTTAGTAGTTCATTCTTGTGTCCAGTCAACAAAGGATAAAGGTCTTCGTATCATTACGTAGGGACCTATTATACCATACATGGTGTTTCGTTAAGAATGGGACATAGAACAACTGACGATTCTCTGAATAAAATAAGACAACTAAACAAATCATGTTTAGATAAAATGTTTCTCGTTTCCGAATTACGGTGTTAAAATCCAAAAAATATTTATGGCTATATTTTTTTATTACTCACAAGAATTTTACTAAATTTGGCAAACGGTTTTGATGTTATAATATCCACCTATCAGCAAAAAATTAGTTACCTGCTTTAATTAACTTTTCCAGAGGCGTACAGCATTGGTACGTAATACGGCATCCCTTCTAAATTTTACGTCACTATCCAAAAAGTTATTTAGACATAAAATTTTAAATTTTTTGATGTTTTTCAAATAAATAATGTACTCTTTTTAGAAATTTATTAAAAAAAAATCAAAATTTTGGACAGTGGACTAAAATTTAGAAGGGAAAAAGGTGTTACTTGCCCATGAAGTATGCCACTGGCAAAGCTTATTTAACTTATTTTTGATAGGTGTATTTTATTACACCAATAACGTTTGCCGAATTTAGTAAAATTAAACTGAATAACAAAAAAAATTGTAGCTGTTTATAATTTTTGATTTTCGAGTAATGTTTTACCTACGGATGTTTCGTTTAATCGGCTTATTTCTGATCAGTTAATCTTCAGTTGCTTCCATTCTTAATGGAATACCCTGTATATACCGAAAGGTCTTGCAGCCAATGAATCAAATAAAAAAAAAGAAAAATATAATAAAAAAGTGTTTTTATTACCGTATTTACCCACAATACTTTATATAGATCTATCTGCATCAGTAAAAATTATTTTCAACAAATTTAATCTCATTTATATGTAGTATGTTTGTGTAACTTGGCGGCATAAGGAAAACTTTTTTAAGAATTTTAAGAAAAAATCTTATTTTTCATAAACAATTGAATGGTCTATTAATTTTAGAAAAAAAGTTACTTTACATAAAAAGTTATGCATGGTCTAAAACCTAAAATTCAAACATCTGATATCAAATTTTATCAGTCGTATATAGGGTTTGTCGAAAATAAATTTTTTGACAAACCTTATAAAACCGACTGATAAAATTTGATATCGGGTGGTTGCATTTTCTGTTAGACCATGCATACATTTTTATAAAGAATAACTTTTACATAAAATGAATAATAAAAAAAGTTTTCTATATGCTGTCAACTTACATAGACATACTGTGTGTATGCAACTTATGACATATTGCTGAGATAATGTTTTTGTAAGAAAAGAGAAATTAATTATAAAAATTTACTTCATTTGTAGAGTCGTAATTTATGTTTTCATATTAAGTTTTTATTATAATTTTTTTTTATCAATTTAGAATTACAGTACTATTTTCAATTATTAATAAAAATTACGTGTTCATTTTAGATTAATCAATAAGAAAAATAAGCATTTTTGAAATATTAATAACCAAATACACATTAAACAACAAATAAATAAAAAAGCATTTAAAACACGTTGTCTGCCGAAGCAAATGTTGTGGTCGGGTCTGCTGAGCCGAAGTAGTTTTTCTAAAAATTTAAGTCTGTTTTTACGTTTTAAGTAGTTTAAGAGGAAAATTTACATTACAAACTGAAAGACCTGCGGGGCAACGGTAGTTTAGTAGGTATAAAAATTACAACTTAAGGGTGGAGCCTAAATACTACAAAATTACTTCCGAGACTAAACAAAATCCGCATTCATTCATAATTTTAACTATTGCCTGTAGATACGAGGGATACGTATTCCAAACTCTAACGCACTAAGTTGAGACTCATAGGAACCTAAAAATTTTACAACGGCTGCCGACAGACGTTTATCAGTTCTTGTTCTTGAGTGAGTCAGAGTTACCTAAATTAGGGGAACCAGAATCGTATTTGTTTTTCTCGGTGCATTGCGAGATATTGTTATAACGCAATTCGATTTTTTAGAGGGTTCTACATTATTTTTATATTTTAATTTAGTGAATAGGTTTAGTTAGATTAAATTAGATTTAAGAGTATAGAATTGTGAAATATAAATACAAATAACGAAAAAATAGACGATTGGTTCGAATAAGGTAATTTAATATAGGGTATTTATTAATTGAGTGCCAATACTTAAGGGTGTAAATCCTTGGGTGTTAAAGTTTTAAGAAAAAAATAACTATTTTATTTTGCCCAAAAAAAAAGTGTTTCAACTCATGGTGGGTTCCTACCAAATTTCAACAAAATATGAAAAGCAGTTTCAATAAACTGGTTTTTATTTTCTTACGCGAAAAGGGTGCGTCGTACGAAAGTACGTCTATAAACCAAATTTGTTCCAAAATAAATAAGGATTTTAAAGATAATTTTGGTTTTTAGAAGAAGCAGTAGCGTACCATATTTTTGTTCAAAAATATTCAGTTCAAACCCGGTACGGACGTCACTAGTAAAAATTTAGAAGTCTTTTACGACAAAAAGGCGGGATTGACAGTGAAAGTTTAGTCTGTTGGTACATAATATACTATATTTATATATCTAATTTTTATTATTACACTGAATGTGACATGGCTTTTTTGCTTGCCGTTTTTGGATTAACAAAATATTATTTTAATGATTTAAAATAAACTGCCAGTAATAATAATTATCTGTACTTAAACATATACAAAGTGTTCATAAAACGACGCATCAAGAAAGCACCAAATTTTTAAACTTTTAATTTACGTAACAAGTATTAAAAGTAATTTTAAAAAACCGACTTTAAAATCGTGCTGATGCCATCACCACATCTTAACCAAATTTATATGGGACCACCCCTGAGGTACCCCCTTACTAACGAAAAGAATTATAGAAATCGGACAAGGTGGTAAAGAATTATCGCTAAACATACATAAAAAATGAAATGTTTGAGGATTTTCTCATGGACCCAATTATTAGATTTTGACCAAAATTAAAAGGGACCATCCCGGAAGTATCCTCTTTCCAGCAAAAAAAAGAATCATTTAAATCGGACATTGTGTTAAAGAATTATCGCTGAACATACATAAAATATATATATACAGACGAATTGAGAACCTCCTCCTTTTGAAAAGGATATAATAATCTATATTAATTGTATTAACTAAAAAACTACTATCTGGAGTTGTATACATTTTCTTAAATTAATCTTATATGTAAAAATGTGGGTTCGGTTCCTAGAAGAGTACCTAGTTTACTGTGCAGCCAAATTTATATTTATAATACAGAATTTTTGAAATAAATAAAGTTTTAGGTTTAATTAAACACCAAGTTTTATCAGGAATAACACTTTCTGAAAAAAGTAACATATAAAAAGCAGACTTTTTGCGAGCCACTATATATATTTTAGAGGACAATTCATATTATTTTAGAAAAATAAATAAAATTTTTGTATAATCACATAAATGTGATTTATCTTTTAGAATATTGTATATATTTGTCAAAGTTTACTATTTAAAAAAAATTTTTTTCTTAAATTTTTTAACACGGTACAAAATACCTTAATTTGTTTATAGTTATCGATTTTAAACGAGACGGAGACCGGACATCGTCGAAGAGAAACAGCGAAATTAGTAAAGAATTTTAACTTGATTAAAGAGCGTTTTTTCTCTTTCCATTTCCTATAAAAACTAATAGACCTTTCTGAAATCGGTATTCGGTGACTTTTCTTCTGATATGATTTACATAAAAAAAAACAAAAACTGACTTATTATTTTTGTGTAATAAAAATATGTTGTTATTTTCACAATTTTCGACTACTCTTTGTTTCCAAAAAAGAAATACGATGTTCTTCTGTAGATATTAACACATTCTTTAATTGGCTTTTTATTATTTTTTTTTTTAAATAATCTTTAGTATTTTCATAATTTGGGAAACAGTATAACATTGAAAATTCTATACCTGAAAAATTGTGAGTACGCTTTTAATTACTTGTCTGTTTTTTTATCTCACAATGTCTCGGGTAAACGAAGTTACAAAGAAAAAGTTAGTATTCAATATCATCCAGACAAAAAACAAAAACATGTTTAAATGAATATATTAAATAAATTATGAGTATATTTATATAGAGATATATTTATTAGTATTATGGAAATAATGTTTATAACAATAAACTTTTGTTCGATATTTCTATCAATTTGTAAAGATAACTCTTGTATAATCATAAGGACTTGCCGATATCACAGTTCGAAATTCTTTTTATTGAACATAATACTTTTTTTGGAATGAAAGCATTAGTTCCTGTTTTTCAGTTAAGCTCCATAAATCAATTCATATTTTAATCTGAACGCAACTTAAGCGCAGTAAAGTTGCAACAACTAAATAATATAGTAAACTTTTCGAAAATTTCTAAGTTAAAATGAAAATTTATAATTAAAATGAAATAAGTTAACTAAAATTTTTGACCATTATGAAGTTAATAAAGTTATAAATAACGTCGTTACAAAGATTCATGTGTGAATTTTCAATTTCTATTGATGATACTTACTCATCTACGTATTACAATATCAATACATGACTTGGCTTTGACACAAAACTTCTAATCCGAATCAAAATCTTGAAACTATTATTTGGGGACTTAAAAGTGTGGTCCACTAGTTGATGTAGCCTTTTAAAACATTTAGTATATTAATAATTATATATCAGTTACCACTGCCACTGGTAAAATGCTAAATTTAAAATAGTGTACTATAATAATAAGACACTAATTATATCTTAAATGAATCGCATACTACCATGTTTTAGAAATAAATAAAATGTAATTCTTAAATTAATAAAAATATTCAAAATAATTTAAGATTCCTTGCGTTATGTTAATAAACATTAAACAAAATTTCTTACGAATTATTTAGTATTCTGTCTCGTACTTCCATGTCTCTATTAGCTTTGCTGTCAACAAGTTCCGGCAAGGCATATTGCATATAAAAAATTTTTATTTTATTTTGTATCTTTTCTTCCCAAAAGCTGTCATTATGAGATATTTTTTCCACTTTTATTCCTCCAGAAGTCCAAAAGCACAAAATGCAAAAATCCATTTGTGTTATGTGCAGCTAGCCCTGAATTTGAAAATACCAATAGTGGTTCTCCTTAACGGTATTGTCCTTTTTACAGTTAGCATTCAGCTCCATATGGACATTTTAACTCTATCATAGTTTTGTTTTTTTTTTAATTCCATCCAGACTGGCATAATCAAATTCGAATTCAATAAAATGTCCACATTTAAAAACTTTTACTTGCAAATAATTTTCCATATTTTATTTTGCTCTGAATTTATGGTCCCTGCCATATCGGGTGGCTTTACAAATAAATAAAAGATTTTAGGAAATTTTTTACAAATTTCTCCAAATTTTAAAGCAGTGACTTGTCTTTTATTTTGCCACAATGCACAATCAGTTTGTCAAAATCGTTTTTTCCTCATTTATAGAAATTGGCTAACTTTTTAGAAAATTTTCTCTTGCAACGCGCCTCAAAGGGTGCGACAGATCAAAGCCATGCGCGAAAGCAAGAAAAAATATTTACATTACTTTAACGGATTGAAGAGATATTAACATGCTGGAATTAATAATTATTGTTAACTCGAAGAGGCATTCATTAAACAAAAACATATTTATAATTCACATCTCAGTGCATACCTTCCAATTTCGAGTATATATTTTTTTAATAAATAAATGATAAAATTACTGTATGTAAACAATAACAACATGAATTCAAATCACTAAATAGTAGAAAAAATATATATTTTGTTGGTGTCACCATCTAGACGAAAAAGCTTTTAACGTATTTCTATTTTTATTGTAATAAAAATAAATGCTCCTGTAGGCAAAAATTAAATATATTGTTCTCTTCTAGCATTTTTTAACATTTCTATTTCTTTTCGTTTCTTTTCTTACATTTTTTTCAAAAGAGACTGATTCATATTTTTAAACTGACTCCAGAGAGGTATGGGCTAAGCTTTTACCTGTACTTACATAAAATTTCTTTTAGTAAAATTAAAAAATAATCCGTAAAATTGGTGTACTATGAAACCCTTGCGTATAATATATATACCAATCTTAGTATTAAAGAAATAAATTACGTAAAAAATAAGGTGTACATATACGTAAAATTTATTCGTCCCTCGTAAAACATCAGTAAAATATATTATAAATTGTTTTCATTCACAAATATTAATTTCTTAAAAATCTAACAGAGGCGCCACTTTCCAGACGAAAAATTTTGCCATGTAAGGGTTTCGTAGTACCCCACTTTTAAAGTTTATTTTTGACTTATTCTGAAAGAAAAAAATATGTACATGTAGGTAAAGGATAAATCTATGCTCCTCTGGAGACACTTTTTTAAAATTCAATTTAGTTTTTTCTAAAAAAAATTGAGAAAACGAGTAAATAAAGTCGAGTTTTGTATTTTTTTTTAGAAAAAACAGTTTCAAATTTTAAAAGTGTCTCCAGAGGAGCATAGATTTATCCTTTACCTACACGTACATATTTTTTTCTTTCAGAATAAGGCAAAAATAAACTTTAAAAGTGGGGTACTACGAAACCCTTGCATGCTCCGCTCTACAGCCAAGTAAATACTCCTCTTAAGTAAATACTTAGGTAAACTACAATATCTAATAGATGCGCGAATAAAATACATACACGCGGCGCGGGATTAAATTATTACAAACATATGTGGCGTGCATATATTGTTAATAATATATTCAGGACATACACAGGGCCGCCGAGAGCCAGGCCGGGCCCCAGGACAATTCGCTAGATCGGGCCATGTGCCAAAAAAATCTTTAACCAAAAACTGTTCCTCTTCTACTGAAATAGAATTTAAAAGGTCTTTACATCAAAAACTATTCTCCCTTTCAATTACTTCTTCTTCTAAACAAAAAAAAAAGTCCTCACCCGAATAAAACTTCTCTAGGCTAAAACTTTTAATTAATTTAAACTTAACTTCCCTCTCTCATCTTGTGTCGAATTTCTCATGCAGAACAAAAAAAAACTTTGCCGGGCCCCCTTACAGCGCTGCCGGGCCCCCATTTAAGCCCGGGCCCCGAAAATTAGTCCCGGCTACCCCCCCCCTCTAGTCGGCCCTGGACATACATTAGTGCGTAATTGTTCAATATTTCAATTTGTGTTATGGACACGTAAATAATTTCTAAATAAAAAGTTATATGAATTTCAAAAATGGGTATTTTAAAGATATTTTTAGACATACAGCGTTTTGCGTTTTTGTCTGACAAATAAAAAGGTATATTTTTTAAATAAAAAACCCTGTATTTTACTTCAGTTTTAGAATGCTGCATGCAATGCTGTAATACTGCATTTAACCCTAGAACTTTATTAACAAATATTGCAGGGTTGCCAATAAATTAATTTTTTTATGAAATTAGAGAATGATGCAGACCCTAAATTAAATTATAATTTAATTTAAAAAAATAGTAATAAGATACTAAGCTAACGAATAGTGGTGATAGAACTGGATTATTTTATACAGAGTGTTTTGAAAAACAAGACTTAAATATGGCTAATTCCAAGTTAAATTTATTTAATTTTTTCAAATGCCACACGCTGTATGTTATTTAAACATACAATTCCTTATAAATTTACATATCCAACGATACCAATATGATAGTCAATAACACATGAGTTTTATAATAGGAAATACGAAAAAAAAAAAATAATATAAAAGTTGTATGACCATATTTAACAATTATTCATAAATATGCAGTGTGCATTTTTAAAGCAAAACACCCTGCAGGTTGTTATACATATTTGATTGTTTTTACATCGTCGAACAATATTTTCAATTTGATTCATTTGATATGTTGTATATAGAATGTGTCAAAATTTGAGGTTACGATTTTCTCAATTTTTTAAATGTACTCTCTATGTTATACCACCAATTAATTAATACAGTGAATTCCATTGAAACAATTAAAAAAATCGTAACCTCGCGCTTTGATACACCCTACATATAACATAGCAAATGAATGAAGTCAATTAAAATTATTTGACATCCTGAAAACAATCAAATATGTATAACTACCTGCAGGGTGTTATTCTCTAACATGTTGGTATTGTTGAACAGGCAAATTTATAAGGAATTGTATGCTAAAATATGTTGCCTTTGAAAAAATTAAGTAAATTAAACCTCAAAGTAGCCATATATAAGACAAGTTTCAAAACACTCGGTATAAAAGAATCCAGCACTATCAACACTATTTGTTATCTTAATGTGCTACAAGTCTGTATATTAAACAATTTTGAAATTAATGTAATCCTACCCAAATTATGATAATTTAATTTGGGGTCTGCATATCATTCTCTAATTTCATAAAAATTTAATTGCTTGGCAAACCTGTAATAGTTTTTTTAAACATTCTAGGCTTGAATACAGTATTACCAAATCATTCTAAAACTGAAATAAAATACATGTTGTTCTATTTAAAAAATATGCCAGGCAAAAATATAACACCCTGTATATCCAAAAATATTTTTAAAATATGTATTTTCTAAATCCATATAACTTTTCTTTGAAACATGTTTGCGTGTCTTTAACACAATTTAAAATATTGAACAATTACGCACTAATGGGACATACACAAGGGTACATATACACATAGCAGTCAACGTGTTAACTCAGAAATAAAGTTCCTTATAAAGATAAAATAACATTCATTAGAAGAAAGCAAGTCCCGCAAATATTACGTGCGTACCATACAGTGATGCCAGGTCATTCGGATTCAAATTACATCTCAATGCAATAAAGT
Source organism: Psylliodes chrysocephalus (assembly GCA_927349885.1). Lineage (NCBI taxonomy): Eukaryota > Metazoa > Arthropoda > Insecta > Coleoptera > Chrysomelidae > Psylliodes > Psylliodes chrysocephalus. The sequence goes on from OV651827.1 coordinate 14,972,194, forward strand.
TCCTCTCCCGCATTTCACATTTCACCCACTTTAAAATTAAATTCGCCTGACAAAAAATTGTGAAATTATCGTATAAATCGATATTTATTGTACATCTGGCAACGTGGCCAATACTTGTTCATACGCAAGGAACACAAATCGATAATTTTGTATCTGGAACGCAAAGCGAGACAAATATATATGAAAATCACGAAACAATAAAAGACGGCATACAGCTGTATCATTGTTTCAAAAATTGGTACCTCTAAACAATCATTTACCTATTAAAACCATCTCTAAAACAAAGTAGCTAGATTTTTTTTACGGTGACATCTTCTTAAAAATAGATGAACTACATGAACTATACACAATTACAGGAATTCATAGAAAATCTCTAATTTGACAAATAAATTTATCAAATATTTGTTAATCGTATTTCCAGTTAGATTTGAAAAATACGCAATAAAATTTAGAAATATTTTGGCGGGATACTTGGAAAAATATGTAGAATGAAATCTCCTACTTTTTAGCCTGTGGTTTTAAAATCACTTTTTATGATTTTTTTTAAAATTCAGTGTATAAACAGGACAAATAAAAAATAGGAGATTTCATTCTCCAAACCTTATACTTTAAGCTGGTAGAAGATTCATTTTAATACATTTAGCGGGATTTAAATGCAATCGGAAATGGTGAACCCTTGCTTCTTATATGAAAAATACAGTGATACTGCGCCCTTAAAATTACCAATAAATATATATAAATGATTATATGTATTATATGGCTAAAAATATGCTGGCGATCAATTGCTACGGCGGTAAACTGCTAGGGTTAATTGCTGGCGGTCACTGCTGGCGGTCAATTGCGGGCGGTCAATTTTCCTAGATCCAATGTAGCATTGATTTTGTTTTGGAGTACCTATTCGTGACATTCTGGATTGTACAATAGCAACACCCAAGTCTGCATTCGTAGACCAGTACATTCTTTCGGATAAAACTTGGTGATAGCCAGAAAATAGACATATACCAATAAAACACTTTAGTTCATCAATACCTATAAAATAAAAGATGTGTAATTTTTTACGCGGTGAGCGTAGTGCAAGGTTTCTTCCTTTATATATTCGAAAATATCATTTGAGACAAATTTTTCAAACAGTTGTAATGGAGCAAGATTACCATATTCTTTTTGCAGGGCTTCTTTTTTATTTTTCCAGTCTATCAAAATCGCTATCAGAAAATGAATATTAAGGATCACAATTTTTCCATTTTGGTAGCACGTTAGAATGTCACTGTTTTTTGGAGCTTGTTGGAGCAGAAGAGCAGAATCGGAACTTGTCCTGGTACTTTATTATCTTCGTTGTAGAACTGCAACTCCAAGTGGCCGAGAACATCTTCTATTTTCGCTATACCTAATTTGTCTTCATCAGTAACATAATCTGGATCGGGAGATAAAACTACGATATCTAAATTCGGACTATCCTCATCAATAATAAAATTAGGATTCGTTAACAATATCTTCCAGCTCTTGCATAGTCAGTGCTCTTTTTGAATCCATCATCTGCAAAAAAGATTTATATATCTTTTTAATAATATTATTAATATTATTAATACTACTTTCAAATATTAGTTATATTATATTTACTATAAGAGAGGGCGTTTCCTAACCTCTCTGACAAAAGAAAGGAAGAGAATTCTCACATAAATTTAAGACGAAAATGTGGCAAAATTTTTTTTAAATATTGCTCTGTTGAAAACATAAAAATTTGTGGCGTTTTCTTTTTATTATTAATTAGTGGCAAACGATATTCCAGTAATATCTGATACACATAATAAGGGGTTTTGGTACTTAAGTTTGTGTCCATTTTAAACTTTTTAGTTAGTGCATTGGCGAAGATCCGAGTAACGAGATTTATTTATTTTTGCGAAAGTATGCTCTCGTTACCCAAATCTCCGCCAGTGAATTAATTGAAAAGTTTAAAATAGACCCAAAGTAAAGTACTAAAACCACTTATTATGTGTACCAAATATTACTGGAATATCGTTTGCCACTAATTAATAATAAAAACAAAACGCCTCAAATTTTTATTTTTTCAACACCCTGTATTTCGAAAACGAAGTGACTTTCTAAAAAATGTTATACTGCATTTTCGTCTTAAAATTAAATGAGAATTCTCCTCCTTTCTTTTGTCAGAGAGGTTAGGAAACTATTTCGCTAGCGTCAATAAATAAATTTATTTGGTAATACAAGAAACCTATTTTTACTCAATTTAAAAAAATCTAAAAAAGTACTTCAGTTATGAAAAATATTAAGCAGATAGTCTTACACTGTCGACGTCCTACATATTTACCTCTATTACTTTGAAATTTTTTTAAAAAGTTGATTGCAATGGTATAATTTTTTTGTTATGATCTATAAATATATCACTTGGGCGGTAATGGGTTAATCTTACGTTAAAACTGAACCCAATAAAATCTGGGCATCGCAGGGCAGTTCGTAGTCGCCCCTGGAGTATATCAAACGTACCAAATACTAGCTAATTTTGATACATAATTAAGCTGTATCCACCAACATAAATGTTGGTAAAAATCCATATATCACCATGTTCCCTTAGTGAAGAAATTAAAAATCTATCAGCGCTATTGTACTCTGGCTCGCTTTATCTAATGTAAAAGTATGTACCAAAATAAAGTTGGTCAAATTTCATATATCACCATGTAAATCAGTGAAGAATTTAAAGAAATATTGATAATTTTGTACTTATCTCCCTATATCTATTGTAGAAGTACGTGTACAGTTATTGATGACTCCACCCTGTATTATCAACAAAAACAATCAACTGAAAAGATCCGTCATGTATAGTTAATGTAAAATGAACGTTTAAAGTTTAGCAAATGTGGCATTTCGTACAGCGGCCTTGAAAATCGCATTCGAAGTCAAAAATTTCGTATTAATCATGACATACTTAAAAATGAAATTTCAATATGGAAAAAATAAAACAAAGCTTTCGGCGATATGGCAAACAAGTTTTTTTTAACAAACGAAATCGGTTTCGGTCCAAACGATTTTTGACTAAAAACGCGGAGCAGCCGAATGTCTCATTTAACTGGTCTACAACAATGCACAATTTTTTTCAATTTAATAATAAGGTATCATGTATTGTAATTGACTGCATTTTAAAAAAGAGTTTAAATCCTCTGTTCTTTAAAGGATGCCGCTGTATTATTTTTCAGTGGCGTGCCGTACAAATGGATGTATCAACTATACATTTTTTTTTATGTAACAAAAGTAAGAGGAAATTGGGTTTACTTTCATGATTGCTTATGTTTATAGTAATTTTTGTAAAACTGGTTAATAAAACACTTACCTACTACTACTACTACTGTAAAAAAATCATTCAGAGATAAATCTTTATAATGATGTGTACTTTCCAAATCTTTCTAATATCATTTCAGACTGGTGATCGCGAATAATTTTATTTTTTGATAGTCTGCGTAATGTTTTACTTTCCTATCTGTGTGTGTGTGTGTGTGTGTGTGTGTGTGTGTGTGTGTGTGTGTGTGTGTGTGTGTGTGTGTGTGTGTGTGTGTGTGTGTGTGTGTGTGTGTGTGTGTGTGTGTGTGTGTGTGTGTGTGTGTGTGTGTGTGTGTGTGTGTGTGTGTGTGTGTGTGTGTGTGTGTGTGTGTGTGTGTGTGTGTGTGTGTGTGTGTGTGTGTGTGTGTGTGTGTGTGTGTGTGTGTGTGTGTGTGTGTGTGTGTGTGTGTGTGTGTGTGTGTGTGTGTGTGTGTGTGTGTGTGTGTGTGTGTGTGTGTGTGTGTGTGTGTGTGTGTGTGTGTGTGTGTGTGTGTGTGTGTGTGTGTGTGTGTGTGTGTGTGTGTGTGTGTGTGTGTGTGTGTGTGTGTGTGTGTGTGTGTGTGTGTGTGTGTGTGTGTGTGTGTGTGTGTGTGTGTGTGTGTGTGTGTGTGTGTGTGTGTGTGTGTGTGTGTGTGTGTGTGTGTGTGTGTGTGTGTGTGTGTGTGTGTGTGTGTGTGTGTGTGTGTGTGTGTGTGTGTGTGTGTGTGTGTGTGTGTGTGTGTGTGTGTGTGTGTGTGTGTGTGTGTGTGTGTGTGTGTGTGTGTGTGTGTGTGTGTGTGTGTGTGTGTGTGTGTGTGTGTGTGTGTGTGTGTGTGTGTGTGTGTGTGTGTGTGTGTGTGTGTGTGTGTGTGTGTGTGTGTGTGTGTGTGTGTGTGTGTGTGTGTGTGTGTGTGTGTGTGTGTGTGTGTGTGTGTGTGTGTGTGTGTGTGTGTGTGTGTGTGTGTGTGTGTGTGTGTGTGTGTGTGTGTGTGTGTGTGTGTGTGTGTGTGTGTGTGTGTGTGTGTGTGTGTGTGTGTGTGTGTGTGTGTGTGTGTGTGTGTGTGTGTGTGTGTGTGTGTGTGTGTGTGTGTGTGTGTGTGTGTGTGTGTGTGTGTGTGTGTGTGTGTGTGTGTGTGTGTGTGTGTGTGTGTGTGTGTGTGTGTGTGTGTGTGTGTGTGTGTGTGTGTGTGTGTGTGTGTGTGTGTGTGTGTGTGTGTGTGTGTGTGTGTGTGTGTGTGTGTGTGTGTGTGTGTGTGTGTGTGTGTGTGTGTGTGTGTTGGTGCGTGCGTGCGTGCGTGCGTGTGTGTGTGTGTGTTGGTGCGTGCGTGCGTGCGTGCGTGCGTGCGTGCGTGCGTGCGTGCGTGCGTGCGTGCGTGCGTGCGTGCGTGCGTGCGTGCGTGCGTGCGTGCGTGCGTGCGTGCGTGCGTGCGTGCGTGCGTGCGTGCGTGCGTGCGTGCGTGCGTGCGTGCGTGCGTGCGTGCGTGCGTGCGTGCGTGCGTGCGTGCGTGCGTGCGTGCGTGCGTGCGTGCGTGCGTGCGTGCGTGCGTGCGTGCGTGCGTGCGTGCGTGCGTGCGTGCGTGCGTGCGTGCGTGCGTGCGTGCGTGCGTGCGTGCGTGCGTGTGTGTGTGTGTTTGTTTTAGCTTTGTTTTAGCTTTGTTTTAGCGTCCAATGAACTAATTAGATTTTGGGCAGAGTCGGAACATCTGGGGGGGGGTACTTTATAAGTGGTCATTTTTATATTTTATGAACAATATCTGTTATTTACGTTTGGGGAAGAAAATTCTACAAATAAAAGTTACTTTTTATATTATTATCTATAATTTTTGTTCTATACAAAATTTTCCTTAAATGGTCCGTTTTCGAGAAATTTGACAAAATGTAAAAAAATATTTTTTTATAAAAATTGTTCAACTAAAAGTTGTTTGCAATATAATTCTCCATAATTTTTATTCTATACATAATTTCTCTAAAATAGACCGTATTCGAGAAATTTTTATAAAAATTGTTCAACTAAAAGTTGTTTGCGATATCGATCTCTATAATTTTTGTTTATACATGATTTTTCTAAAATGGACCGTAATGGAAAAATTGTAGGAAAAGTGCTAAATTTAAATTTTTCAGTATTTTCGTTTTCAATGAATATCTATAGAAAAATGTTTCGAGGTAGATGTATGTGGAAAATGTATATATTTAGTTTATCCTCTAACATAACTGTTGATATCTGTGTTGATATCTTTTACGTTGGGAGCTAAGATGAGCGATGTTAATCAAACAAAGGTCTATATGGTAACTGATTTATTTAAGGTATTTTTTAGCGAATGATTGGTTTAAAATATTTTTGACTTTTTTAAACCGTTTAAATTTATGTGTTGCAACTATGACGTTACTTATGAAATATTTTAAACTGAAGCTAAAATCTTTAAACCAGTCGGAGGCATATATATGGTTCAATAACGGTTAACACTATGAAGACTAGAGATAAGGAGGCGAATCGGCATGCTCAAAATACGGTCCCAAAAATCACAAGTCAATTGAGCTTTTATTATTAACCGCATGGGCGCTGGTACGGTTTACGTAGTTCAAAATACATGGCTTCTTATGTGAATTATACATAATTTTGTCAAAATAATAATACCCTGATAGAACACTTATTTCTGGTGACCGATATTAAGGATCAGTGTATCCTTGGTATGGACATTATGCAAAATAAGTTATCATCGACCTTCAAAACAAGATCTTCGTAAATGGAAACGAGGAAATTATTCTAAATTCTCTGACAATTTGAAATATTGAATATTTATCGGTTTACTAAAAACATTCTACACAATTTACACTCTAAACACAGCATATTGTTTAAAATATTGGATATGTGAACGCAATTGGTTACATGTGTCATTAAACATTTTCAAAAATCTAAAATTAATTAAAACTTAGACAATTTGATCGAGCTTCCGTTGGCATTTGAAAAGTGCGGACTCATTTCTGAATTAGAAAATGATGTTCTATTTTCAAGGGAATTCACGCTAAATATTTATTACAGGATTCTACAGTATAGATATAATTTAAAACTATTTAAGGAACTTTAAAAAATATATAATGCAAATATGAGTCACCAGGTATATTATACGTATAAATTGAAACTACAATATAAATAATAACGCGTTTCTTGGCGCGTGGGACCTATGACATAAATTTTGAACAGGCGCCATATTAATATTTTATCTATTTACAAATGTATGCCAGCATTATATTGGTTTGGACAGTGCACAAAAATTTTAGCGCTTCTGGATAGGAAACAATAAATAGAAAATAGAATATAAATTGTGCCGAATGAAGAATAGATACACTTTCTAAAACAATAAAAATGAAATATATAGTATGTTATGTTATTGATCAAAACACAAATATTACAAGACATAAAGCAGTTTATTTATGAAACCAGTTACGGAATACCTTTTTTTATGTAACTAGTGAATATTTGCGGGACGAGCAGAGTTCATGTACATCCAGGATATCATTTGGACGTCAACTGGACGTTAGGTGCTGTTTGAAGCAAACGTCATTCTAGTGCACCCTTCAGGTTGATTAACAGTATAATTAACCTAATGAAAAATGTCTACAAAAAATAACCTCGCAGAAATAAATAAAAAAAAATAATGAATTAAATCCGCGATTTCAAATAATTTTTGAGACACGTTGTACTGAAGCCTTGCGACAATAAATAAATATACAGTGTGTCCAAAATTGGTGATGCATGTATTGCGATCTTTGAAACTGTTAGAGAAAAACGGTTAAATAGAGAAAGTTTTAGACAATTTTGTTTTTAATTCAATGCCGTTTAGTTTGAGATTTTTTAGTAGAAAAACTTTTTATAGTCTTTCTTTTTTCCTTTAAATTATTTTAATATTCCTGCCGTAAGAAGAAATTATTTTATATTATTAGGAAACCGACTAATTGGTCCCTTTATTTATGATCACACATTGACTGGACAAAGATACCTTGCAATGTTGCAAAATGAATTAGAGAAGTTGTTCCAGATAACGAGTTCCATAACGTATGGTTTCAACATGATGGCTGTCCCGCCCATAATTCCAGAAAAGTACAAACTTTTTTATCTGAGACATTTGGTGAAAAAATAATATCCAACAGTGGCCCAGTGCGGTGGCCTGCGAGGTGTCCAGACTTCACCCCATTAGACTTATACTTGTGGGGACATGTTAAAAATTAAATTTATGAATTTGATCCCCCAGAAAGCAGAGATGTCCTCGAGCAGCGTACGCGGGATATTCTGTCGAATGTTAACCGTAACACAATTCATCGTGTTACCAGATTCGTGACAAATAAATATCAGAAATGGCCTAAACTCGTTCGTTTTCGTTGTTTTGGTGAACTCTTCGAGGAACTGATATTATAGTATTCGATGAAGAAGGATCCATAATGGTAGACATTCATTACAATTGCTTACTTAAGTTCTGTAAAGAACTGTTATTAACGGAATTAAATAAAAAACTAGAATTTTTCGCGGCATAAACCAACATAAACATTTATGATACATTTTGCTATTTAGACGTTTATATACATCTATAGACGTCTAAATAACATTATCATAAACGTTCACTTTGGTTTATGCCGCGAAAAATACCTTTAAGTAATAATGATGAGCAATAACAAAACTTAAAATATAAAATGTCAGAACTGTCAACAATAACAATTATCCCCACCCGACCATTCACTGTTGGGTACTAATTAACAGTGCTGTTCCTAAAGACGCGCTCGGAAACAGTAACAAAGCCTACACAGAACACGAGGCTAATAACCGTAGCAGTTGATGCCGATGACACACAAAAAAAACAATTATCAGCTAAAAAGCAATGTGTGAAAGTGACTTTCTGACCAATTAGACTTCTACAGAATTGCCAACTTAAATTCAAATCGCTCCTCTTAGTTTAAAAAAGTAAAGGTAACTAGCTGACCCGATCCCGCTTCGCTGGAAATTCGCAAACCTCAATTTAAAAGTGAATAACAGTTTTCGTTACTCGTGAGAAACTTTTTCATGCGATGCCTGAAAAAAAATTATCAATTTCATTTTTATTAGTATTTATTAATTTTTATTTGTATTGGTTAATTTTTATTTTTTTATATAAATTGGTATTTATTTTTATTACTTTCTATTAATTTTTATTATTTTTGATTAATTTTTATTAGTTTTTATTAATTTTTAATAATTTTTATTATTCTGAATTTTTTTTTAATATTTTTTATTTATTTTTATGATATCCCCCATTTCCCCCCTCTTTATTATGTGAAAATCCAAAAACCTTGAAGTACGTCATTAATTACTTACTACAATTTCAGTATTCAAGTTCCTACTTTAAAAAAACCAAAAGTCTTATTCAAACTTTCACCTCCCGTTTCTCCCATTAATATGAAAAAATTTATGATGAGTACCTACAATTCGAATTTTCAAGTTCCTACCTTTAAAAAATCGATACCCCATACAAACTTTCAACCATACACCTTTCCCCTATTTTTCCACTTTTCTTCTTTCGCCCATTTCCCTCTAAAAATATGAAACCTGAAACACACCATTATTTATTTGTGATTAGTTGCTATAATTCCAATTTTCAAGTTCCTTCCTATAAAAAAAATCGATACTTCCATGCAAACCTTCAACCACGGTTTTCCCAATAATTGAGAGATAGTTACGAAGTTTGATCAAAATTGGTTTAGTAGTTTCGGAGTTTATCTCGAACATACATTGTGACACCAGATTTTTATATAATACTAGCTGACCCGATCCCGCATCACTGGAATTTCTCAAATCTCAATTATTAAAAGTGAATAACAGTTTTTGTTACTCGTGAGAAATTTTTTCATGCGATACTTGAAAAAAAAATTATTAATTAATTTTTATTAATTTTTAATAATTTTTATTAATTTTTATTAATTTTTATTAATTTTTATTAATTTTTATTAATTTTTATTAATTTTTATTAATTTTTATTAATTTTTATTAATTTTTATTAATTTTTATTAATTTTTATTAATTTTTATTAATTTTTATTAATTTTTATTAATTTTTATTAATTTTTATTAATTTTTATTAATTTTTATTAATTTTTATTAATTTTTATTAATTTTTATTAATTTTTATTAATTTTTATTAATTTTTATTAATTTTTATTAATTTTTATTAATTTTTATTAATTTTTATTAATTTTTATTAATTTTTATTAATTTTTATTAATTTTTATTAATTTTTATTAATTTTTATTAATTTTTATTAATTTTTATTAATTTTTATTAATTTTTATTAATTTTTATTAATTTTTATTAATTTTTAATAATTTTTATTAATTTTATTTATTTAATTTTTTATTTTTGTTTATTTTTATTTATTTATTTATTTTTCCCCCTCCTTAAAATGAGAAAATCCAAAAACCGTTAAATAAGTCATTATATGAGTAGCTACAATTCCAACTTTAATGTTCCCACCTTTATAAAATCGATACTTTCATCCCTCTTCCCCTTCCCTCTTCTCCCCACTTTCCCAGTTTCCCACTTTCCCCCTTTCCCTATTTCCTCTATTTCCCCCTTTTCCAAACTTTCGCATTTATGTAGTAGTAGGGTGTTTATGAGACTTCCCATGTCCCCCTCCTTTAAATGCGAAAATCCAAAAATCTTGAAATACGTCATTATTTACATTTATAAGTAGCTGCAATTCCAATTTTCAAGTTTCTATATTTAAAAAAGCGAAAGTCTTCACCTTACACCGTCATCTATTAGGAATTCATAGAACTAACCAATAAATACACAATATTTAGCCATTCCATACAAATGAAACGCAGTGCTAAGTTTGGTATGTTTAAAGGGTTGCGACATACGATGTAATCTATCTGCATAAACTATTCTATCTTTTAAGTTGGACCATATTATAAATGCTTACAAAATTTTATCAAAATCCGTTCAGTAGTTTCGGAGTTTATCGAGAACATACATCGTGACACGAAATTTTTATACAGTGAGAATCTTAAGTCTTACCCCCCTAACTAACTCGTTACTGGAGTCTTGTTAGGAAAATCGCCGAGACAGGTCGATTTTTGTTTTCTACAATGTACATTTTTGTATGATTAGTTTACCCTTAATTTCATCCCTTACTCGAGGGGAACAACCCTTTCGAAAAATTTAAATGGCATGGGGTGGTGAGTGATAGCTTATTTGAAAGGGGGTTTTATTCTCTATTCAACCGTGCAAAAAATTTTGAAATTTGCTTCATTACGTGTTGATTTATTAATGTTTAAAAATAACAAAATCTCACAAAATAGGAAAGCAACTAAACTAAAGTGAACTTCTAATGGCAAAAAGTCTTACTTCACGTCTGAACCAAAACCGAAATCATGCAAGGCCGAATTTTAATTCTAAGGATGAGTGTGCTACGTTAATTTCCGTTATTCTGAAACAAAAATTAGTCGAGAATTAATGAAGCAAATTTCAAAATTTTTTACACGGTTGAATAGATAATAAAACCCTTATTCAAATGAGCAGGGGTCAGGACACTTGGGCCTGGGAACTTTTTTACTGCGCATGCGCGGCCATAGCCACGAAGTTGGCTAACCTACATGTGTCATCTGTCAATGTGTCATCTGTCAATTCTTCTTCTTTTTTTTATTAGTTGTCAATTCTTCTTCTTTTCGCTGTCAGTTTTTGTTGGCTGTGGAACGCGGGAGAAAAAGGCCATCGGCTGCGGCGGCGGCGCCCTCTGGCGGTTGGATTAGAATTTGTCATCTGTCAGGTGTCTGTCATCATCTGTCAGCTGTCCGTGTGTGTGTCATACGGTCGATCCGTCAACTGCCCCGATGAGGATTTCGCCAATGAGCGGCGAACATAACCCCCAGTTTAAACGGTCGTTAGACAGCTGCCCGTGGCCCCGGGGCCCGCCACGAGGCGCGCGCCACGCGGAGTCGCGCCGATGAACATAACCCCACTTTTAACGGTCGATCCGTCAATTGCCCCGATGAGGATTTCCGTCGCCGAGGTGAACATAACCCCCGCTTTGAACGATCGGCTGCCCGGGGGCCCGCCACGCGGAGACGCGCCGATGAACATAACCCCCATGGGGGAGTCGTCAATTCCTAACCTCTTTTACGTTGAAAAAAATCTATTCGAGATTGTAAATTATGTTGGTTAACCTTGGCGACCATCGTTCACGTGAACTAAGGATCTGACAGGTGACAGTTGACGGATCGCTGGAGTACCGGATTCCCGCCATTTTCGACCTAAGGCGACCGATGACGGAGTGACGGGTTGACAGATGACCTTAGCTAATGGCAGCAATCGTGACGACAGATTCGAATGAGTATCCGTCTTTTCCCTGGCGTCCTGGGAATCCGACGGTCTGGGAATCCGACTGTCTGGGAATCTGACGACCTGGGAATCCGACAGTCAGGGGAATCCGACGGTCTGGGAATCCGACGGTCTGGGAATCCGACGTCCTGGGAATCCACCGTTCTGGAATCCGACGTCCTGGCGTTCTGCGTTCCCAGGAAGGCTGCGAATACGACAGCGCCACGACGCCGCACGCAACGGTCGCAACGGACGCGACGCACGTACGCAACGCACGCAAGGTATGTGCACCGAAAAGTTTGACGTTTGACGTTTAACGACTGACGTTTCACGTTTGACGTTTGACGTTTGACGTTTTGACGTTTTGACGTTTGACGTTTATCGTTTTGACGTTTGACGTTCGACGTTTCACGTTTGACGTTTTACGTTTCACGTTTGACGTTTCACGTTTGACGTTTCACGTTTGACTGTTAGTTTCTGCTAGTATCGAGGGTACAATAACTACTGCTACTACTACAGCTGGGTTGGCCGAGCGTCAAGGTTAACAACCTAGATCTCCGAGAGGAGGCGTATCCTACACCTGACAATATTAGTAAAATAAGTATAGTATTCAGTATTGAAATGTCTAGCGAAGAGAATAGACGTAGAATTGAAGAGTTTGCAGAGAAAGTTCAAAAACTAAGAAGAGACATAAAATTATATGAAGATAAAAAACAAGTTTTAAGAGATTTGACAAATTTAAGTCTTTGGGATAAAGGCTTTGAGAGATATTATCCTAGACCACTTAGAAGAATCCAACCGACGCAAATATGGCCATCTTAAAGGCTAATTTCATTATACTTACGGCTATATTAAACAACGTACTGTATACCAATGTACCGTTGGGCGTACAACAGATGGCGATACGTTTTGATAATCAAACGGAATGGCGAAAGATGAATTTCTCGGTGGTAAATAATATGAAGCTAAATACGTTTTCCATAGCAATCGATGAAGCAAAGAGATACAAATTAAAATTGATTTTTAATGATGGCACTGAAGGAGAATTCAAAGATTGGCATGCTGTTACGACTCCACCACCACCACCGATCGATTTGAGTGACATGTCAGAGCCCAAATATTCTAAATTATATGTAGTTAGTTGTATAACACTATCATCTACTTTGTTTATAATATTGAAAATTATTGTAAAAATTGTAAATAAAAAATTTTATTCTTCTTGTAAAACGAAAATAAATGCATGAAATTAATAAGGGGTTTCAATTAAAAAACATTTCCTTTAATAATCATTTATTAATAACAAAAAAAAATTACAAAGGTATGCAATTAAGAAACCATTGGCGTAGACTTTCGACGTTCTTCTGGGTACATTTAAATGATCCATTGGCGTGGTACATGCAGGTTTTGGAGTCACTACTGAATTTTTCTGTTGCACACGGGGTTCCATCGAACTTGCATACATCTACTATTATAGGACGTGACACGTGACACTTTTTTAGTAAAAATTCGGCTTTTTCACTTCCTCGCACGTAAATACAATCAACATGGTTTAGTAAATATGTTTCCAGAATCGAGTTTAACTTGGAATAATCCACGTCTCCAGAGGAATAGTTGATCCCATGAATATGTTTCTCAACATATCTAGCGCTAATTCTATCAGGCGTATTTAGGTTAGAATAAGGTGTAGGCGGTGTGAACAAAGCGTGGTATTGTTTACAACCAATTGCGATACTCAATTCCTTTGGATGAAAAATACCGTCGATGCAGAAGCCTTGGATGTCAACGAATGCGATCCTCATGATGACAGAAACGAGACTGAGAGACTTATATAATACTCTTAACTACTTCCGTAAGAGGATGATATTCCATCAAACGATCATGAATTATGATGCAATATGCTTTGGTATTAGCGGGGAATCCTGTATCTGCTTCTATTTCCAATTTTACGTCAACCGTAGAAGATTTCATAGTCTCTTCCTGCTTTGAACAATCAATCACAAATAATGCGTAGCGTTTGAACACTTCATAGTTTAGAAGAGCCGTTTTCGGTGTACCGGTTATATAGTTTGCATTAAATTCTGTGTAGTTGTAGTGAGCAATAGCATAGTCGTCTTCTTTAAAATCTAAAAGCATTCGTTCGTTTGGCCAATATTCCCCGTTTAGAGATACTCTAACACCGGTTAGGTTAACATTATCAAATTTAGTGGGGTCGCTACTTAGTTTATTCCGCCTGTCAGTTTGGAAGCAAACTAATATATATCGTGGACGTTCTACGGCGGCACTAGTTTTTACGGCCCAAATTTCTCGTTTAGAATCTTTAGTTATTGATGGTAGTTCATTTAATTCCCAGTTTCTAAACGGAATCAATATAGGGTGATCATTTTTGATGGGTTCCATAAGTTTAATTTTAATTTCGTCATTAGGGAAGATATGTTTAATTTTTACTTCCATACTTTCAATTATCAATTTAACGGTTGTAGAGGTCATACCACTACCTCCGGTTATAGGCTGCTCTGTGACAATGACACAATCATTATCGTTACGTGATCGAACTAAACGAAATGTTTGCCTACCATAGGTAATCATAGTATAATCATTGAAAACGTTGAAAATGTGTTTAAGAGGCATAAGCAAATTGAAATGTTTTGAACCATTCAGAAGCGGATTATCGGGATAATTCCATCCCGCAATACTCATGAAACGACTGTATTCCGGTCCATAGCATGTTAAGGCTCGTACGGTGCTTACGATTCCAGGATCTCTAACGACTTCTATTTCTCTAGAGCATTCGCTGTAGGAACAGCTATCGAAAAGAAACGCTCCAAAATTGGGTGCTAATTCACATTTTCCCCCGCCAGTAATTTCCAATTTTCCTTTAATTTCCAATAGAGTGTCAGGCATTGCGAAAAATGCATCAGATTGATTTATGATAAATTCAATGACGTCGCTGTTGTTGAACGATTTAACGTATGGACTATAGGATCGATATTCTTCTTTTCTAATGGTATCATCAAATCGTGGTTTTTTATAAAGGTTGAATTTTGGATCGATATCACCTTCATCGAATCGAAAACGTTTCATCACCGGTTCATCACCATCATCATCATCATCATCATGCTGGTGTTTTCCCATTTCGTTTAGGTTTTAATCCAATCGATTTAAGAAATATTAGGTTTTGTGTAGATATAACGACTTGTCGCTGAGGAGCTCTGGTTGGTACTGGCAACGTCACGTATGCAGAAGTGTTTATAACTAAACCCATTTAACGTTCTTGTAACTCCAAATGAAGAGTACTTAGTTCACCGCGAAAGTTTACGGGTCTCTGCTGCTGATCAAGCGCCACAACAGTTATGTTTGTTATTTCTCTGCTACTGCTTACAGGTAAGTATATCGGATTATGTGGACGTTCTATAATCTGATATCCAGGATTTTCGATTATCGGGAACTCGTATATTGAATGCGTAGGTCTATCTCCGTAGAAGGCTCCTTCAGTAATGTTACAATCAAAGTGTATGCTAGATACTTTTATAATGTTTACAGGTAGATCCGATGCATACTTTCGGTCTGGAGCAAGAATTGTCTTGGAAAATCCTAAAATATTACCAAGACTATCATCCTGTACAAATGAAATAGCGTGATTTCGGCAGTATATTTCGCATTTGAGAGTATTGTTATTCGGCTGCAATGAAAACTCGTTAATGCTGTTGGTTCGCACCTCCAGTTCCTTCTCTATATATTTTTCGATATCCGTAATTTCATAGCACCCCGTAGGAATTTCGATGGTCTTTAATTTTTTTCGATTATTATTTTCATAATAGTAAAACTTTTCACCATCAATATTGGGTATTGAATTGTACGAACAGAACCCCAACAATCCTAGAAAATATGAATTTTCAGGATTTAATATGATTGGGGTCTGCGGAACGAATGAAAACTCGTTAGTGGTACTCGTTAAAGTTAACAACATGACTGATGTAGAATGAGTGATGTAAGGATTTATATATATACACATTTATAATTTTTATTCATTTATTTTTTTTAAATAATAATTACAAGCGTGACAATCAGCCTGCGCATCTGCAGGCCCATCAAAGTGAGTTTGAGCGTCAGGCCTATTATAATGTACGTAACAAGGTAAACGAATTTGTAAATTAAAATTACATTTATATTCATTAGGTAACTTGTGCCAAACATCCAGCAATTCTCCAGGTCTAACGTGCCGTATCAAATAGTCGACAGGAAGTATGCTTAGTTCATCTTCTTTAAGGGATTGTAGCGTCCTTTTTCCGTCTATGTACGCTAGTATGGCCTCCATTGTATAGAAACTTTAAACATAAATGTCCACAATTAATTTGGTTATAAGTTTGATATGGATCGTCGTTGTAAAATATTTTTGCTTTACCTAAATAACGAACAAGTTCTTTCGGCGGCTTTAGATTACCGAATGAATCAAAATAGTCTACGATATCGTTTATCTTTCTATAAGCTACCCAATGAGTTCCTTGATTTCTCGACGTATCTAAATTTAAAATGGCGGATTCTTTTCGGTGAGATGTCTTTGGTAAAGTGTCTCTCATGAAAACTCCACGAAAATATGGTATTTTTAAACGTTTAGCATACGCAATCAAGTCTTTATCGTATAGAGGTCTAGAGGGTAGCTTCAACGGTAGTTTTTTTGTTTCTTTAAAAATAATCCCAATCCTCCTTTTGCGTTTTTTCGTAAATATAATCCTTTACCAATAGATTCCATAGCTCTATTATGTCTTTGATCTTCTTCAAGTTTCTTTTGAGCATTCTTGGCATCGATGACTGTCTTGGCGATGCCTGCCGCGCCTCCTGATAACGCACCAAGAGCTGATAGACCAGCAAATAATGGAATCAAAGGAAGGAATCCTCCGCTCTTTGGAATCGGAATTATCCTAGGAATTCTAACACTTTTTCGCCCTCCAGATTTTTTAATTAACATTCGTGCTACTTTCAACGCATGAGCGGCTGACTTTTTCAGATCCGATGAAGGATTCTTCTTCAAAGATTTTCCTACTTTTCCTGTAATCGCTCCTAACCCAAGTTTTCGTTTAGCCACTTTAAGCATCCAAGCAACAGCTTGGTCGCCTAATCCTGCACCCATTTTACGTTTAGCCTTCATTCCTGTAGTAACAAGCCAAGCGGCTGATTTTTCACCAAAAGTCGCGTCCTTCGACTTGACGCGTTCCCAAACTTTGTTTTCAAGTTCCCAATCGGCCTTATGGCGTTCGTCTAAAGAATGATTCTCGGAATATGCAATATCGTGTGCTTTACATGCAGTATCCAAAGGATTAATGCCAGGATCACCACGCGCAAGACGTTTTTGTAATTTAGTACCGGGTCCACAGTATCTATAGCCCGGAAAATGAAGTTCGAACGGTAACTTGTTGATAATAGTATTGAGAACACCTTGTCCCTCGTACACCAACATTTAGAATGATGCATACTTTAGTGAATTTGCTTATATATAGGGTATCGCAATAAAATTACGATAAACGATGAAGGTAGTTCAACAGACTCAGACGTTGCCCATAAGCAACTTAGATTTTAATACGGAAAAAACTGAAAGTAAACATGGTAAATTATTACCTAATTCGTTTCGTGCTATTATATGTGGACCTAGTGGATGCGGGAAAACGAACGCAATGATGGCGCTTCTTTACGATCCGAATGGAGCTAAATTCAAAAATGTTTATGTTTATTCAAAGTCATTGTACCAACCAAAGTACCAATTGCTGAAAGAAGTTTTATCTGGTATGAAGGAGGTGGGTTATTTCCCATTCAAAGACAACGAAGAAATTCTAAGTCCCAACGATGCTAAACCAAATTCAATATTCATATTTGATGATGTAGCATGCGATGG
The DNA here is from genome assembly GCA_927349885.1 of Psylliodes chrysocephalus. Lineage (NCBI taxonomy): Eukaryota > Metazoa > Arthropoda > Insecta > Coleoptera > Chrysomelidae > Psylliodes > Psylliodes chrysocephalus. Next base: position 14,989,730 of record OV651827.1, read on the forward strand.
GCAGCAGAAAATTCGTGAATATTACTCCATGTGTCGACACAAAGATATCGATGCTGCATATCTCTGTCAAACTTATTCTAAAGTTCCAAAACAGATGGTGAGAGATAACTGTAACGTAATTGTGGTATTTAAACAGGATGAGATTAACCTTAAACATATTTTTGACGAACACGTATCGCCTGACATGTCCTTTGACGATTTCAAAAAGGTATGTTCTGAATGTTGGAACGATCGATACGGTACTCTTGTAATCGCAAAAGACTTTGATCTTAACGATGGTCGATATCGTAAGGGTTTTGATAAATATATAAAAATGTAGGTGTCATACGTTACTCATTACTTGACGCCAAGATGTCGACGGATGCAGCTCGCAAACGAAAAATTGCCGAACTTAGACGTTCTATTCGAAGAAAGTACTTGGCTCTGAAACTAGGTCGAACGGAGGAGGATGAATCTATTAATAGATTATTTAAACCAATTGCCGAACCTCTGAGAAAAATTCAAAAAAATTCAAATAACTTGTTAAACGTGTCAAAGATCGAACCGAAAACAGAGTTAACAAATCAGCAGGATTTCTCTTTGTCTCATTTCAATCCACAAACAGCCTCATCGCCACACCAAAAAATAAAAAACATACCGATAGACACTATAGTTGAAGATGATGGAGGTAGTACCCGTGAAGAATTTAGCGAAGTTGATGAACCTGAACATTCTGAAGAACGGATGGCACCAGCAGTAGTTGAGCAATACCTTGAACAGTATCCGCCAATGAGTCAACCATACATTCAAGATTTTTGGAATAAAGATGATAAAATTGATCCCGTGTATGGTCCTATTTATGAACCTGGAAACGATTGGTGGTATTTAGGTGACAAGCGTATAGACTTTGACAAAAACATGGGAAGTATAAAAATCCTAAATTCTGATGGAAAGTGGTATTATGCAAAGGGAACACCAGGATTATATCAGCTTATTTTCTACAGTGATCCTAGTTATACAAAGGAGGATTTGGTCCCCTATAAACAATTTTTAGAAATGTCTAAGGTACACCGAAATTCTTTAGGAAATTTGAAAGGTACAAGGAGAGACAAATATTTAAATATAATAAAACCTATGTTTATACAGGGTGGTAAAGGGATCGTCGTCATCAAGTACTCTGGTAAAGGTATGTTAAATAAAAACCAATTAATTTACAATAAGAAGCCTATAGAATATGTTTATTGGGATGATCCCAACGAACTTTGCGATCGATTGAAGTTGTTGATGGCTTCGAAGAATGCTGGAAATACTTCGGTAAACAACGAAATCGTTAGCATAATCGACGAACTTCGAGAAGCAGATATCATATATTAGAGTCCATTACATATTATAATCATTTTCATCATGAGTCTCGATAAGTTTGGACGTAGACAAAGTTCTAAGGCGGTGGAACCATTGCTTAAATTAAGGCAGTTGGAAAACAGTTTTAAAAATAATTATAGCATAAACAAAGTAACTCTGGACAAGTTAAATGACAGTGTAAACGGTATTGCAGATAAAACTAGAGACATTGAGGCATTCATCACGAGAGATCCACCTATAGCAGGCAAACATATGGCAACCAAAAAATACGTTGATGATGCGATTAAAACCAATAAAGGATATCTTCGAAGCGATATCGCAAAATTGGAGGATCAGTTGAAAAAAAGCAATCATGATTTGTTTTTGAAAATACAAACATTAAATGAGAATTTTGCACAATTGACCCTGCTTCATCAAAGAAATATAGATAAGGTGAACGTTGCTTTGAATACTTCTATTAATCAAATTAACGATAAATTATCTTTAGAAATACAAAAAATTGGTGATATGATTAAAATAGGTGATGTTGACATTAAGCGTGAACTTTCGAATGTAACGCAACAAGTATCAACACATCAAAAAGATCTTGAAAGTATCAGCGAAAAATTCGTCAAGTTATATGATATAGATATGAAATCAATTCGCAATGAAATGATTGTTAAAATAGATAATTTGACTGAACAATTGTTGCAAGATAATCAATTGATTTTAGATTTGGATGCAAATTTTAAAGCAATCGCCAATACTACTCATTCTTAGAATTTTTTTCACTAATGCTTAAATTCGTTATAAAATATTAAATCTTTTATTCAATAGTATGGCTTCGAAGGACAAGCTCCAGCTTGTCAACGAGTTGCATAGACCTGCTCGTAAAAACTATCCTAGACGTCGTACAATTATTAAAGGTTTAGATGATCTATGGCAAATGGATTTGGCTGAAATGCGTCCTTATGCGCATCAAAATAAAAATTTCAAAATGATTATGGTTATAATAGACTGTTTTTCAAAATTTATGTGGACACGCCCACTTAAGACAAAGACAGGTGAGGAAATAACGAAAGCGTTTGCCGATGTTCTCGCTCACTCCAAAAGAATACCGAAAAATTTACAAACAGATCAAGGAACCGAATTTTTCAATACAAAATTCCAAAATTTAATGAAAAAATACAACATTAATCATTATAATTCATACAGTGTTGTCAAAGCTGCAATTGCCGAAAGAGCAATAAGAACTTTAAAATCGAAATTATATAAATACTTTAGTTTAGTTGGAACATACAAGTGGCTTGATGCCTTACCTAACCTAACAAAAGAATATAATGAAACCAGACATAGAACGATTGGATGTAAGCCTGCGCAGGTAAACAAGACAAACGAAAAATATATTTTGAAACAAAAATATTCTCACTTGAAAATTGCAGGGCCTAGAAAACTTAAAGTCGGCGACATTGTACGCATTAGTAAAGCGAAACACGTTTTTGAAAAAGGCTATACGCCCAATTGGACTACAGAATTATTTAAAGTTGCAAAATATAAGATAACCAATCCCGCTACGTATCTTCTCGAGGACATGGAGGGTGCACCAATCAAAGGCGCATTCTACGAAGAAGAATTACAGAAAACCGCAAATCCTGATATCTACTTGGTGGAGAAGATTCTTAAACGCAAAGGAAATAAAATGTACGTTAAATGGTTGGGGCTAAAAGGTAACAGTTGGATCAAAAACGATGATTTTGTATAGGATCTTATGGAAAACACGAACAAATTTCTGCAAGTCATGGGCCTTTTTGTACAATCTACTGAATGTAAAAGTGGGAGACTATGAATAGGAGGTAAAAGTGGGGAGAGCAAAAGTATAAATTGCAGAAATCAAGCTTGACGTTCTCAGTTGTTTGCAGTCGATCAGTAAAAATGTGCAGTCAAGACAGTGGTATCGAAGTATTAGTCGAGAGTGATAGTGATAGTGATATTATGGATGATATTGATGCTGAATTCGATCAATTTTTCGAAAAGCTAAAACCTTCTGTAGAACTTGACAAAATTGTACAATCCTATGAAGATGCTGCAAAACGTGAGATGCATTACCTACTTCAAACCTCATATATGTTATCAGGATACGACATTCGATGCGGTATAAGTCCAGCGAGATCGTTTACTCCAGCAATCATTTTGGCTCAACACTTTAGGTCTACTAAAATATCTTTTGGAACTTTCGAATGGGTTCTTTTTGTCAATATTCTCAGACAAAAGATGGATGATTTTTTCGAGGAAGACTTGCCTACATATTATCCAGACGAGTATGACCCTACAACATTTTCATGTGGCGATTATTGTATGATTACGCAACTGGTTTATGACGACATCAAATTCTTGGTTGTGAAGAAACATGGCGTTGAATACTATTTGTGTGAAGAGGAAGTGCAGGAAATTCTTGAAATTAACAAACAATTGGTGTCCAATAGAGTGGCTACATTAGAAGAACTTAATTTCTGCTTATATTATAATAATATTATCGATTTCTGTAAAACACGTGATGACTCTGTACAATTGTTATTTTCAATGTGTGAAATACTTCCAAACGATTTGTTAAACCACGCTCTTAGAGAGTACATTTATTTTTATAAAATTTCTGTAATTAATGATTTAAATAAATGATTTTTTGAAAACTGGTTTTCTTTTATTTTCATATTCATTGTTCATTATCATTCAAAATGTTTAAGAATACAGACGTGCTTTCTTTATTCTTTCTTGCTGCTGCTGCTGCTGCTATAACTCAAGATGATGCTTTGACATATTTACAAAATTTCGGTTACATAAATAAAAGTGAAAATGGTCTTACTGATATTACTAGTGCATTGATAGATTTTCAAGAAATCAATAATCTTCCGGTCGATGGAAAATTAAACAAAGAAACCGTTCGTTTAATAAATAGACCTAAATGTACTCAGGGCGATAATTCTTTTACTGTACATTCCAAATGGAACAAAAAACATTTAAAGTGGTACTTTCCTCAAGCGGGACGGCATACAAGGTATTTTGAAATAGCTAAGAAGGCTTTTGATATATGGGCGCAGAATACTACTCTAACATTTGAAAATGTTCGCATACCTAATCCAAGCGCAGATATTGCGATTTTCGTTACAAAAAGGAATCATAACACTCGCTTTAATTGTCAAGGAAATCATGAATGTACATTTAAGTTTGATGGTCCAGGAGGAGAACTCGCTCACTCGTATTTTCCTAGTAATGACACATGCATCGAGATTCATATTGATGAAGAAGAACCGTGGTATATAGGAGATGGAAAAACACCTGAAGAACAATACAACTTATTTATGGTGCTTGTTCATGAAATTGGACATGCACTTGGTTTAGGGCATAGTAGTAATAAAAATGCAATTATGTATCCTTGGTATCAAGAAGAAAATAGACCACTCGATGAAGATGATGTAATAGGCATGGAATCCTTGTATGGAAGTCGACAAAAATTTGCTAAAATTCCTCCAAATATTTTTAAAATGATGACTGAAACCGCTACAAAACCTACCACAACTAAAAAACCAACCAGCACCACAACTGTAAAACCAACCACCATCGAGACGTCAACTAAATACCACACTAAATCACACACAACTACAGCTACAACGGAGTCAAATATATTGTCCAACATTCCATCGCAAAAATCGTCTACAAATTTATGCAATATTAAAATACCTAACTTCATGTTTTTAGCAACGGCAGAAAGCTTTCCTAGTTATCGAATGTATGTAGGCCACGAAAGTTTTTTGTGGAAATTAGAGTTAAATGATATGCATATTCCACTCACATCAGAACTTATTGTCGATTATCTTCCTAGAGAGCTCAAATCTCACAACATTTCACATATCTTTCAAAACTCTGTTGGAGACTTGGTTACAATCAGTAAACAAATGGTGTACGTAGTGACGTTTCCTAATCTAAACATTCAACATAGTTTTAATCTGCCGATTCAAAATATTAAAGTTATTAATGCTCTATTTCAAACAAACAGTGGGCGAATATACCTGTTGTACAACAATGATATATACATTGAATTTAATGAAACTGGAGAAATACTTAATCGTGGAAGAACAAGAGATCTGTTTCCTGGAATTCCTGGAGATCTAACTTCTGCATTTAGATATATAGATGGACATATATACTTTTTCTATCGAAATACCTACTATAAATACAGTGAATATACAAGAAAAGTTGTAGAAGCAGGAACCTTTAGCTGGAATCTGTTTGGAGTACCATGTCCTGATGATAGCATATTGAATCAATTGAAAACTATGTTAACAAAAATTATTTCTTTTTATGAATAAAATAATAATACTAAAGACTTCTGCTTTTTTTTACCCACTCAAAATAAAAGTCAAAAATAAAACTTTTGCTAATATAAATTTTGACGTCATTAATATTTGTAGAATGCCATAACTTATCTTTTAACTTAATGTTTTGAGATGATTTTATATCAGGAAGGATTCTGTTTTACGTTAATGACTTCCTGCGAAAAATGTTCTAGTAAATATAAACTTTTTTTTTGACAATGATACTTGAAGATGCATCTGTCATTTTATATGATTTAAGCTCCATGTTTTGTTATAAATATTCTCGTATAAGTCCTTCATACTCTTCATATTGCATGAGCTTGTTGAATGAAAACTTAGCTTTGACGTAGAAAATTATACTTGTTGTACTTTGAATGAAATCTAACATTAGAATTAGTCGTACAAAAAGTAAATAAGAGTTTGTTGATTGAAAACTTACATTTATTAGCATTGGTATTGATATCTGTCTACAGATTGCCTATAGATATTTTCTTTTCTTTTTCTTATTTTTGATGTTTTCAAAACGTATGTATTTAAAACATTTTCGGTAGCCTTTATAATTAATTTTGTTATTACACTGTGTATACTTTTAGATAGATATTTCCCTGTATATATATTTTTGTCGTATAATACATCGTAGATATCTAACAATATGTTGAGTTTTTACAGGATGTGTAACCACAAGAAATGATAATATTGCTTTGAACAACGTCTCAGCGATAATTATTATATAGAAATCTTTTAAAAACAGAAAACGAAAATGTGTGTGAGTACAAAAGTTTTAATACTAATGGATTTAATGAGAGATGTAATTAAAAACAAAAATGAGAATATTATGAAGATAGCATAGACAGAAGATAGTATAAAATAACCTAGTGGTGCTAATACTAACCGAATTTACTGACTGATGTCTTATTTTTGTAGAAATATACAGCAACTAAATAAGTAAGAATATCGTAACAAATGAATGTCAATAATTAGGGGAAAAGTGAGTACAAAGGTTTACAGATGTCTTTAACGATAGCTATTATCTTTTTGGGTTGAAAAAACAACTGATGTCATATTTTTAGGATAATGAAAGATACAATATAAGCGAAGATACCATACTGAAATGTCAGTAATTAATGAAAAAGTGTATTTAAATGTCTAAGAATGGGGCTTTTTATATTGGATTTTTATGATAGATGCCATAATTTTTAAGATAGAAGATGTAAAACCGAAACTAAACAATAAAATATATACGGAAAAAGTGAGTACAAACGTTTTTTAATAGTGACAGATGACAGATGTCATATTTTTAGGATAGAAATGCTAAATATAAAAGCAATCGATAATTACTTTCTAAAAATGAATGAGGCCTTTTTATTGGATTTAACGAGTCATACGAGACAGAAGATGATGCAAAAATACTGAAACTAAATAATAATATACGAAAAAAAGTGAGTACAAACGTTTTTAATAGTGACAGATGACAGATGTCATATTTTTAGGATAGAAATGCTAAATATAAAAGCAATCGATAATTACTTTCTAAAAATAAATGAGGCCTTTTTATTGGATTTAACGAGTCATACGAGACAGAAGATGATGCAAAAATACTGAAACTAAATAATAATATACGAAAAAAGTGAGTACAAACGTTTTTAATAGTGACAAATGACAGATGCCATATTTTTAGGTTAAAAAGAATATTGAATAGGCATACGAAAACCTGTAGAGATGACAATGGTTGGATTAGTTGCGATATTTTTTAGGTTGATAGCTTGAAAAAAAAAAAAGATGGTAATAATAAATGTTTTTGATTATTAAGATTGAAAATGTTAAATGTGAAGATAATCGAGTACAAACGAAGATGGTATATTGTAATTGTATTTATTTTTAATAAAGATTAAGACGATGACACGACAATAACGTACTGCGCAGGTTTACATACGATAATGGACGAAGAGTATTTTGTTACCTTTTTATCATCGACAATAAACGTATAGTATTTTTATTGTACTTGTAAGTAATAAGGAAACGACGATGATGTATGACTACAATACGAACAATACGACTTCTTAGACTTATTCTCAAATACTGAACTTTTGACTGCTACCTTTCCGTATTCAGAGACCCAGAAAAGTAATGTCTCCTTGGTATTACATTTTCTGTACTAACCAACTATGGCCCCTTTGGTAATGCAGCACCGTGTATTCTTTAAAGATTAAGCGGAAAAAGTGTCTTCGCCACCTCGGCCTTTTTGGCATTTCATTAAATAAATATTGCTCCCTTACGACTCGGGGTAAACATCATCATTTTTGCTATTTATCTTGACAGCAAGAAGAATGCGGTAGTGGTAGTGACGTTCGGTGTGGGTCTAGATGGGGCCTTGTGTGGCTAACGTAAAATGTAGGAAGTTACAAACTAACGTTGGCTGACAGCGTTTAGCAAAATTAATGTTAGGCAACACATATTACTTTTAGATGACATCTGGGTTGCGGGACATTTATTGTAGGCAATACACACTACCCCACGAAGCGTAAGTGACAGCTTTGACGTAAGAGGATATATATATATATATATATATATATATATAGTTGACAGAAGCGACGACAAGTTATTATTTTTACAGGTTAACCAACATAATTTACAATCTCGAATAGATTTTTTTCAACGTAAAAGAGGTTAGGAATTGACGACTCCCCCATGGGGGTTATGTTCATCGGCGCGTCTCCGCGTGGCGGGCCCCCGGGCAGCCGATCGTTCAAAGCGGGGGTTATGTTCACCTCGGCGGCGGAAATCCTCATCGGGGCAATTGACGGATCGACCGTTAAAAGTGGGGTTATGTTCATCGGCGCGACTCCGCGTGGCGCGCGCCTCGTGGCGGGCCCCGGGGCCACGGGCAGCTGTCTAACGACCGTTTAAACTGGGGGTTATGTTCGCCGCTCATTGGCGAAATCCTCATCGGGGCAGTTGACGGATCGACCGTATGACACACACACGGACAGCTGACAGATGATGACAGACACCTGACAGATGACAAATTCTAATCCAACCGCCAGAGAGCGCCGCCGCCGCAGCCGATGGCCTTTTTCTCCCGCGTTCCACAGCCAACAAAAACTGACAGCGAAAAGAAGAAGAATTGACAACTAATAAAAAAAAGAAGAAGAATTGACAGATGACACATTGACAGATGACACATGTAGGTTAGCCAACTTCGTGGCTATGGCCGCGCATGCGCAGTAAAAAAGTTCCCAGGCCCAAGTGTCCTGACCCCTGCTCAAATGAGCTATCACTCACCACCCCATGCCATTTAAATTTTTCGAAAGGGTTGCTCCCCTCCAGTAAGGGATGAAATTAAGGGTAAACTATTTATACAAAAATGTACATTGTAGAAATCAAAAATCGACGTGTCTCGGCGATTTTCCTAACAAGACTCCAGTAACGAGTTAGATAGGGGGAGTAAGACTTATGAAGCTCACTGTATATAAAGAAAGATATAAAAAACATTTAATTTAAAATAATAAATATTGAATAAAAGGGTGTAACTAAATAAGTGTAAAACATTTAAGGGGGTGATTCCTCATCGAAAAAAAGATAGGATCTTTCATATAAAGAAACTTCATTGGAGCATCCCTTGTTAAGATACAGCCCCTTAAAGGGGGTACATAAAATTTGTTTAAGAATTTTTTTCACAAGCACCAAACAAGTTACAATATTGAAATTAACCTGACATTTTTTACTACCAAAAAGACACTTAGCCAGTAATTTATTTGGTTTACCCCATGGTTGTAAGGGGTGGAAAACGCAACCTCTAAAATTTCGTTCCAACGTAACTTTTTGTCTTATTATTTGTTAATTTCAATATTGGAACTTGTTTAGTGCTTGTGAAAAAAATTGTAAGCAAATTTTATGTACCCCCTTTAAGGAGCTGTATCTTAACAAGGGATGCTCCAATGAAGTTTCTTTATATGAAAGATCCTATCTTTTTTTTGATGAGGAATCACCCCCTTAAATGTTTTACACTTATTTAGTTACACCCTGTATATAAAGATTTGATAGATATGATAGACCTAGTCTTCATATGATAGACCTATTAATCACGGGAGATTTCGAATCTTCCAAATATTACACAACTACAGTTAAAGTATTTACATTTTGCTTTGAAAGGCCTTATATATAATCTAAAATTTATATACTTAATAAAATGGATCTTTTAATCTCAGATTGATAATAAAAAGTATCTTTAATTAATAGGTATTCATAACATTAAAAATTAGTCTTACTAATTTTATTATGTTAGGTCAAAAACACAATCTATAAAAATAAACCTCAAAAACAAAAATAAAAAATACGTATATCACACGTTCCACTGAATACATTATTATAAACTGCATTGATTTGCATTAATTATTCAGAACTCTACCTGCTTTTACCCAAACGAACAGGTAAAAAAGTCACAAAAAAATAAAGGAGAAATGTGATACCTAACAATTCTTGATGAGCCATCAACCCTTTTCTTTTTGGAGTCATTTAGGGTCAAATATCTAACCTTACAGATTAGTTACAGGGTGGTTATATGTTTAGGAACCAGTGGCAGAGTTAACGATATTTTTAAATTCACCAAAACTTACATGAAATCTAACGAAATGTCATGAACTGATTTAAATATTTGAAATTTAATGACCAATAAATAAATTATGTCGCTTTCCTCAATGAAGAAATTTTAATAAAACTAATTTATAAGACGAGTGTTGATTTTCCGTTCATATCCCAGATGAGGTTAATTTTGTTATTTTTATGCTATTTTCAGCTTTATACTTTGTGTTAATTTTTTTTAAAGTAGTTATTTTATTTTAATAACCCCTGAAAATAATTTTTATAGTTTTGAAATTTTATTTAGTGGGTCGAAGAAAAAATATGTTATACAACTCGAGTGAATTGTCGCACTCATGTTATTAATAACTCCGCCTACGAAGTCATCCCTGATATCTCTATCCATTTTAATCAATCTTTCAAAAAATCTGTTTTCAAATCTCAATTTGTTTGTTTGAGGTACGTTTTTAAAAGGAATGGAAAGAGTTTAATTATTTTACTTTTTATACAAACATTAAAATTTTTTTTTGTTATAATAATTTGTTAACATAAAATAAATAACATAAATAATAACATAAAATATTTGTAACCCAAAAAACATATTTTAAGGACTTAAATCAACTTAAGTAGGCACTAATGATGATAGTTGCTACAAATGCAATACCCTAAACATCCAAACACAAGTTAACACAGAAAGAAAGTTCAATTACACCAGTCAAGCTAATGCTGCATAAGGGGCAAAACGTTTAGATAAAGAGGAAGCTAGAATGAATCCTGAAAATAAGTGTTATAGTTTCTGTTTCTACCAGTGTCTGATATCTTGTTTTATAACGACTTCTGTAGCATTCTATTAAAGACAACTTATAATTTGACCATTCATGACAACGGTACTGGAAAGTCAATCCACCACATGTGGCACGAATCTTTGGCTGCTAGAGGATGCAATACAATCGCTTTCTACTTGTACCGACACGTCAAAAATGTGCTTGACACTATCAATAACGTGACAAAATTATTAAAACTTACCTACGGCCTCTACAAAATAGAACATACAACCTGAGATCTTTCCCCCAGAGTCGTCATATGGACTTACGCGGCTATGATAACATATAGTGCCGTTGTCTGGGAATCGAAAACCCAACAATTGACAACTATCTGCAAACTAGAACAACATATGTCTCAACATAGCAGGTGCCATGAAAACCACACCAACCAAATCCATGAAAGTCTCACTCCCCTTGATATTTATATTAAGAAGGCTGCTCTGATGACAATTACACATTTTTACATGGTTGGAATAGAACCTGATGCAGGATCTGGTTCTGGACTCCATCTCATATCTTCCATAAACCATATAAAAATATAACAAACAAACTGAATAGCAGGTAGTGGCAGGTACGATTCATACCTACAGCGACGGTTCTATGACAAAAGAAGGCTCAAATCCTAAAATGGGCTGTGAGTATTGTAACGTTTAGATTTGGCCTTATAGCGGTTTTTCATTAAAATAGTAATATGCTTGTTTTTGTCTTTTCAGTAATTATTAAAAGAGTCCTTCTATACCCGCATTTAAATCACTGTGCTTTTGAATCGACAAGCGACTGCGGATTTCTTTCAGCTGAGTGTCGAAGGCGTTTCTTGGCGGGCATTTTTCCATAGATTCAGGGGTTTTTCTGCGACACTCTGGGTGTCGCCCTGATGGGAATTGTGGGTACATGATCAGTTTGGGGTAGATAGGATCTCTATTTGAGTTTAGTTAGGCTATTTATTTCGTTTTAGAGCCTTTGTTTGTTTATTTTAGCTCTTTCTGTCAAGAATTTATTTCTTAATAGAGGGCGCTGATGGGACATCTATTTGTCACTAAGGTATGTTGGTATTACTGTTTTTTTGAAGTGACGTCGGTTTCCTTCTTCTTGGAATTTTGGATATTCTTTTTGGACACGTGGATAGAAAGGTTGATTTGAAATTTATTGGAACTCGTTTCAATCCATCTGGGATTTTGCGAAACAACCTTTTGTTTAAAGTTACAACAGTGTGATTTAATATTTAGTATTGTTGTAGGAGCTCTCTTAGGAGGATATATTTAACCACGTGTTGAAACTCATTGGTAAGTTTTCTTCTACGCAGTATTTAAGTTACGACGTAGTCATTCTTTTTGTAAGGCCTTCGTCTTTTATTTCAGTGTCCACATATATATGTAGTCTTTCTGAATAAGCCCGTCAAGGAAATTGGTGATTTGGTGATTTTCCGTTCCCCTATAGCAGTTAAAAGGGTAACTATGCTTTGATTTTAGTTAGCATGCTTACTTAAACGATTATTACCCTAATTTATGTTTCTTTTCGTTGTATATATTTTCAGTATATGGGATTGACTATTGAGGGGTACTATTTTGAAATCTAAGGGTGTAATTTGCCTATTAAATGTAATTGTTGGGTAGAACTCGCTTCACGAGCTGTCTATCTTGTTGCTTTGTAAATCTGAAGTTTACCTACATAAATTAATAAGCCGAACTTAATGTAAATGTTGAGTAGTTACTACCTATTTCTAGACCTCGCTTCACGAGAGGGCTATGTAGGTACCTGGTTATTTAATTTTAGCTTCTTTATTAACCAGGGATAAATAGTTATTTCTGTGTTTTATCTTACACGTTTTCTTTAGGGTTCTTGGTACGGGCCAGTATTCCTTGTGACGGGCTAACAATTCTTGTGACGGGCTAACAATTCTTGTGACGGGCCAATACTTCTTGTGACCTTTATGACAGGCAGTTCGATTTGTACGCCAAAGGAAACCCTCTACTAGAGTTTTTCTCAGCCGGCAAGAAGTCACAGTGAACCGCAAGTTTTTGCTATCTTATTACTATATTACTATTTAATCTATTTTATTGGGGGGGTTATTAGTACGTATTTTTATCTAAACCTAATGTAAACGAGGTTTAGGGGCATATAGTTTATAGTACATTTTATTAAACCCGAAACACGTCACCAAGAGCTCTTCGTGAATTATATTACTGACGGGTAACTAATATTTTTAATACCAGAGTTTTACTTGTTTTTACCCCTAGCGTCCGTAAATAGTACACTATTATTGGTTTATTTTGATAAATACAGTACACTCCTCATATGTTATAGTTTTACGATTACCCCTAGTCCCATTTAATTATTTTAAGCTTGATATAGCGTTTAGTTGTGAATATTACTCCAAGTGATACTGGAATACTGTTAATAGTTGGGAAATCTAATCGTTAATGTACTAAGCATTTAGTTGGTAAATATTGTCATATTTGGAAGTGTTGACCCCCCATGTCATCACAATAATTATTTATAATTATTAAACTTGGGTATACATATTGAATTATTCTTGTTATTTAACCCCACTTGCTAATTGTCTGTTTAATTACACAATCAGGTTGGTCAATAAGACCTATGGTAAGGTAACGTTTATTATAATAGCATACTCAATTTGTAGCCGCTTGATGGCCTTCGTAGAGGTAATGATTATAGGTTTTTCTATTTGGAGTTTGATAGCGAACTGTCACTTGGATAGTTGGATGTGAGGTTAAACTCTTGGCGCCCACTAATATACATAACTTTTTCTACGACTCACCCCTTCTTCACTGTAGTTAGTCGGCATCCAACTTTGGAATAATATAAATCGCACCTCAGGTGCTTAGGCACAGAAAGTAGGTAGGAGTAATAATGCCAGTGTAGTTTAAACCGAGCTCACTGAAATCCTCATGGCAGCAAAAGAAGTTACCAGAGAACCACTACTCACTCTCAACAGACCACAAATTTACTCAGGGTTAGTACTAGAATGTCATTAGAATGCCACAAGCCAAAGTATCAATTAAAAATGTTGTCACCTTAAGATAAATTAAAGGTCACGGCACATCGACACAATCCGTATTAAAGGACATTCTCTTGAGAAATTCAAGAGAAGATGGGATGAAACAAAAAGCTGCACAGTTGCCAGAGAGTTTTTAAATTATCCCGACAATATGACAAAGCAGAATCTATACCTTATTATAACCATTCTGACTAATCATTGTCAAGTATTTAGCATCTCCATATCTTGGGGCTGTCAGAATCCGCACTCTGTAGGCGGTGCGAAAAAGAAGATGATACCATCGAGCATGTCCTCTACGATTACTTGGCGCTCTTATGTATTGGAAGATTAGTTTTCGGCGAATGTTGTCTAATACTGGCCGATATAAGAGAAGCACCTCTCAGCGGCGTTGTTAACTACATTAAATCTGTAAGCTAGGAGGTGCCTAACTAAAAGGGACTTATCAGTTTAGGAGGATGCACATGAAGCCTTTGTGCTGTTACATATCAGAGCTGGGGAGGATTTGAATTACATAGGATTCGAATCCTGGGATTCGATTCCTTTTTTAGGATCCGCGAGCGGTATTCGAATACTTACGAAAAAAAGGATCCGTGATCCGGATTCGCCGAAGAAATTCTTAAGGATTCGTATTCGAACCACCAATATTAGTCTCGGATCCTTTTAGAGACCAAACTACGCCGGCGCGGACGGTTGACTCACGCTTTGACTTTAGCGAAGTGTAAACTGAAACAGACCGAGACTGAAGAAAGATTGTTAGTATTTAAAAGATAAACGTAAGAATCTACAAATTAATTCAAAGAAGGCAGAAGAGCACCTAGACAATTTTGTGCCATATTTTTAGGTTCTGTTTATACCCCATTCAAAAATGTTATAAAGTTTTTTTCTAAAAACAACTACACTGAATTTTTAGACTATTTTTAGGCTCTTGAAAAATTTTAAAACTTTACTAAAAATTGCTATTTTTAAATAATACATTGCTGGAACAAAGTTAGCAGAGCACCTCAGTTTTTTTTTTTTTTTCAAGAAACATCTATATTATAGAACTTTTTGAAAAATAGTGTTTTTTAAAAAATAGAGTGCTTTGTTGAAACAGAGGTGCTTTGTTCGAAGCTAGCAAAGCACCCTGTATTTTTTATAAATATTATTTTAAGAGCCAAAAAATAGCTCACAAATAGTGTCGTTGTTTTTGGAAAAAAACTTAAAAAACTGCGGTGCTCTGCTGACTTCGTTCGAAGCTAGCAGAGCACCTTGATTTTTGCAAAAAAAACTGTAGCATAAAAATGGCCTAAAAATATGGCATAGGTTTTAACTTAAAATTGCCTAGGTGTTCTGCTGCCTCCTTTGAAATCACAAATTAATAATAAATGTCCAACATAAAAAAATTCTAAAATTTAACACTGGCCTTTCTTCGTCTGGTGCAGTCTAACGATTATTTTTGTTTGTAGGTATAATTGACGCAACTCGAAATTTTGGTGCAATGTATGGTCAACCAAAAGACATTTTTATTTCATTGCTTATTTTGTTTTTTGTATTAAAATAAAATAAATTTTTTTGTAGATTCTAATTTATTTATGGTTCATATTTATAGAATAAAAAATAAGTTTATTCTTTTCAACATCTTCTTGTATCAACCATTTGTATGCAAGTCATAGTCGGTAATAAACACATAGTTGCTATTTTTTTTTTGTGTCATCGGTATCAACTGCTATGGTTATTAGCCTCGTGTTCTGTGTAGGCTTTGTTACTGTTTCCCAGCGCCACTTTAGGAACTGTTTAATACGTGATGTTTAATGCTTGTGGACTTTATCTTTGTTTCGTGGATTCAAAATACTTGTGAAATCTCCAAAATTTATTCATACGAAATCTATCTGACAATTCATATATTTTTTGACATACCAATCAATAACTACCATACTTGAAGTGGCGTGCAATATTACTTATTCGGTACAAATTTACCTATTTAATTAAACATGCCGGCCACCTTGAAAGACTTGTGCTTTCAAAACAAATAATAACAAACAATTAAAATTATGTACACATTATCGTTAAATGTCTATAGGTAAAACACAAATTTTTAAAATTGAACGATTTAAAATGTGTCCATTTGCCAATCTTACTGCTACTACTCTCGTAATTCCATCCTTTCCAGGAAACAACTTGTAAATTCTACCCATAGGCCATCGTAATAGAGGTAGATTGTCTTCTACTAAGACGACTAGCGATCCTTCTTTAACTGAAGTTCCCGGAGTGTTCCACTTATATCGTTTCTGGAGTATGCTAAGATATTCTCGTGACCAACGACTCCAGAACTGTTGGATTAGTTGCTGAACTTGTCTGTATCGTGACATTAATGTTAGCTTCTCTCCTGCTACATCTTCTTGTGGTATCGACTTAAGTGAGTCACCCAGAAGGAAATGAGAAGGAGTTAAAGGAAGAAAGTCATTTGGATCATCAGATAAAGGTGTCAATGATCGAGAATTAAGATATGCTTTAATTTGTGTTAAGATGGTATAAAGTTCCTCGTATTTAACAAAACTATCCCCTAATACGCGTCTTAAAAGACATTTACAGGCTTTTACAGCCGCCTCCCAAATTTTACAGCCGCCTCCCAAATGCCTCCTATGTGAGGTGACTTGGCAGGAATAAAATGCCATCTTATCTCTTCATTTGCCAATTTATTACCTATTGTGGATTGGTGCTCGTGATTTTGAAAAAGGTTGTAAAGTTCCAGAAAATGATTATGCGCTCCTACAAAGTTAGAGCCATTGTCCGAGTAAATGTCACTAAACCACGTCGAGATACAAATCGTTTTAATGCATTTAAAAACCCTTCCGTTGTTAAATCCATCACCAATTCGATATGTACTGCTCGCACTACCAAACAGACAAAAATACATATATATGATTTAACAAACTTTGCGTTACGTGTAGATCCTTCTTTAACAAGTATGGGACCAGCATAGTCTACTCCACATTTAGAAAATGGTCGAGCAGGAGTAATTCTATCACTGGGAAGATTGAGGAAGGTTTAGGCTTAACCTTGAAACAAATTATGCACTCTCTAATAACTCGCTTAACCAATAATTTTCCTTTTATTGGCCAATATTTCGGACGGATTATTGATAATAGCGCTTGGGCTCCAGCGTGCAAATTTTGAAGATGTTGTGGTCTAATAATTAAATACGTCAAAGGATGATTATAAGGAAGAATAACTGGATATTTATGCTGATAATATAGATTTGCATGTTTTAGTCTTCCACCTACTCTTAACAAACCTTCTTGATCAAGAAATGGGTGCAGATTTACAATGTTACTAGCTGTTAGTTTTTTAGATTTGGTTAACGCTTGTACTTCTGCATGAAAATGTTCACGCTGGGCAATGGAAATTAATCTATTTAAAGCAACTATCATTTCCTCTACCTCAATATTGTTACTCTCAAAATAGGTTTTATGTAACAATATTTCTTTAAACCGCAAAATTCGCACAACAACTCGCTGTAATTTATACAAGCTTGAAAACTTATCAAATAAGTTCAATGTCTCTATTTTTTGTGACACCAAGGTTACTAATTCAGCTGATTTCGGTTCTACGTTTAATTCGGGTAATTCAGAAATATTTTTTGTAAGGTACGGATTAGTTTTTACAGAATCTATAGATTTATTTATAAGAAAGTCCGGTCCATGCCACCAGATGCGATTATTAATCAATTGTTCAGGAGCTATTCCTCTTGAAATTATATTAGCTGCATTATTTTTGCTAGATACATGTACCCATTCGTTAAATTTTGTTAATTCTACAATTTTCATAACTAGATTAGCTACAAAGGTTTTTAATTTCTGCGGATCGATTTTCAACCAACTTAGCACAACTGTTGAATCGGAATAAAGTATAATTCTATCAATTTTAATATTAATATAATTTAAGACAGTATGAGCTAATTTAGCTAGTAAATACGCAGCTAATAATTCAAGCCTAGGAAGTGAAATAATTTTTAAAGGGGCTACCTTGGATTTAGCACATAAAAGATTTGAAAAGCGCTGACCGTGAGAATTTTCTGAAACAAGATAAATACAGGTTCCATATGCCTTTTCAGAGGCATCACAGAAGCCGTGAAATTCAATTCGCGTTGGATAATCGCAAACAACATGCCGTTGTATTTGTATATCATTCAAATTGTTTAAGTGCACTGAAAACTGTAACCACTGATTTGTTAATTCATCAAGAGTGTCATCCCAATCTAATTTTAATTGAAATAGACGTTGAAAAACAATTTTTGCTTGTATCATAGCTGGACCTATTAATCCAAGCGGATCAAAAATTTTTGAAATCGTTGAAAGTATTGTACGTTTCGTGACAACTTCATGATGGTGAATATTTACCGAGAACTTAAAATTGTCTGATTCGGGCAACCAGATTATACCTAAAGTTTTTATTTCTTTTGCTTCCGAGTTAATTGTATAATGTTCGATATTTTCTCCGTCCTTTGCAATAGACTCAATTATTGAAAAATTATTAGAATTCCACTTTCTTAATGGAAATCCTGCCTTTCCGAGATCCTGCCTTTCCGAGAATATTAGTTAATTCGTAATACACTTCTATTGTTTCTTGTTCTGTGTCAAAACTTGTTAATAGATCATCCATATAAAAAGAATTTAATATTATTGAACTACTACGTGGAAATTGTTTATAATTATCATAAGCTATCTGATTCAAACAACGAGTTGCAAGAAAAGGTGCACTTGAGGTGCCGTATGTTATTGTGTTTAATTCGTATAACTTAATAGGTTCATTTTCGTTTTTGCGCCATATAATTTGTTGATATTTTCGATCATCAGAACATACTAATATTTGACGGTACATCATCTTGACATCGGCATTTAAAACAAACTTTCTGAGCCGTAAACGCAAAACTATTGCCACAATAGTATCTTGAACCGTTGGACCTATCATTAAATTATCATTTAAGGAAAGACCGGTGCTAGTTTTAGCCGAAGCATCGAATACTACGCGACATTTTGTGGTAATGCTATGCTCCCGAATTACTGGATGATGAGGCAAAATAGAAATAATGTCTTTATCATTTAAGGAAAGTTCACCTTTGAATGACATATGCTTTAACTGCTCATATTCTTCCAGAAATTTAGTGTAGCTTGCTTTTAAATTTGGATCCTTTCTAAACCGCGATTCCAACCCATAAAATCTTTTTATTTAAGTTAACAGGAACAGCACTGTTAATTAGTACCTAATAGTGAATGGTCGAGTGGGAAATCCTACCAAGGCATCAGAATTAATTTTAAATAATTAAATTAAATAAAAAAATCCCGGCCAACGGTGAGATTCGAACCTGGGACCCTTGGATCCGCAGGCAGAGACTCTACCACTGAGCCATTCACCCCCTCATAGTTGATATTGATATTAGATTCGGAAGCATGCATAATACGGTATGATGCTGACAGTGATTCGTATCCGTGATCCGAAAAAAATGGATTCGAATCACTTGATTCGAATCCTTTTTTATTGCAAAAAGGATTTGGACATATGATCCGTAATTCGAATCACATCTCGTGATTTGGATTCGTAATTCGAATAATTTTTTTGAGGATTCGTCCAAGCTCTGTTACATTTACATATATGGCCTTTTCTAATGTTATTGATAGTGTCCTGAATCTACTAGAGAAAGAGGACGAAGAAAAAGAAATAAGAAATGATTATATTTTTTTGGTATTTTAGTTTTCTTTTATTTATGAATTCTTACTTTAGAGAAAAATATTCTTCGGAACCTCTTTTATTTTATGTATGTTCAGCGATAATTCTTTACCACGTTGTCCGACTTTTATGATTATTTTCTTGTTAGAGAGTGGGTACCTTAGGAGTGGTCCCATATAAATTGATTAACATCTATTAGTGGCGTCCATAGGACAATCATCAAACTTTTTATTTTTATATGTATGTTCAGCGATACTTCTTCAGTACGTTGTCCTATTTTTATGATTCTTTTTTGTTAGAAAGGGAGTACCTCAGGAGTAGTCCCATTTAATCAAGATTTGATGATCAGATCTATGATAAAGTCAGCAAACTCAATAAGCATTATCATCTGCACTTCTTAACATAAGTCCTTTATTTAAAACCACATCAATATAGGTAATTACTAACTAGTTCATTATAAATACTAAGGTCAATCAAATTTAGATTAGTGCCCTTTTATTTGTAATAAATTGTATCGGGACTTGAAATTCGTTTAATATTAGCAATTATGTCAAAATCTTGGAATTTAAAAGTAATAATCAAATTTACACAAAAGTTCAAAGTTTTAAAATGCATTTTCGGGAAAATAGAAATTTCTGAAGTTAGAGAATTTATTTTTGAAAATTTACGATTATGTGATGATATATTGTGATATATTATTATTAGTGTTTTTCTGTAAATTAAACTTAAAAAATAATGGTTTAACCAAATTTTTAATTTATTGAAATAAGATTCACTAGTCACTTTTACTTCATCCAATGTTGGTTTTTTAGTAAGTAGCAGTATTGAAGAAGTTTTGGGGATGATATGACTAAGTCATAATGACTTATTCAAGAAGTTAGACACGCGATTTATTTAAAAAATTAGTTGTTTTTAATTTGTTAGGTTTTGTAATAGGGCATGTCAAATACCTGAAAAAGAGTATAACTGATATTCGATCAGTGCTAAGTCTTGATAGGGGAAGCAAAAGCAAAACTAACGCAAGCTGTGGATATTTCGGGATTTTTAGGGCGATATTTTGTAATACACGTATACATTTTACTGTTTTTTCAAAAAAGTAGGTAAAAACAATAGAATAAGCAACCTAAGTTGCTGTGTTGTAAATTGTAAATACTAGCAAAAAAACAGTGTGAATTATAAAAATTTTCAGTAGCAAAGTAAAAATTAAATCAAAGGAATAAATGGATTGCTGTACAGTAAGAAGAAAAATAAATTTTATTTTTGTAATAATAACAGTAATACTGAAAAAAGTAGACATCAGAAACTAGAAAGCTTTTAAATATACAAAGGTACATTTTACGATGTTCTTCAACATTCATTTATTCTTAAATGTTCACTAAGAACTAGATTTCTGCCTTTGATTATTGTATATGGCTGGAAAACAATTTTGTGATTCTACTGATAGGAAACCAGTTTTAATTATTCATTCTGTTTTCTTTTGTACAAAAATGAAGAAAATATAAATAACAATCCTTTTGTTTATAAATTTTAAATTGACGCTATTATTTAATGGTATTTTTTTATTTTGACAGAATAGGTTAATTGTTTAAAGACAACTTATTAGACTTAGGCAATTTGTCCCGTAAATACTGTTACATGCTTATATTTTATTATTGATTTTTATTGATTGTACTTACTTCTTTTTACTTTCCTATCTGTATACAGATATAAGGAAAGTATAGGAATCATCATTTTTTTCGACCTCGAGTTTTCGACGGATTTTTACGTTTTGAGGTCCCCTGAATCCGTTTTGACTATTTTCGCGATGATGTCTGTGTGTGTGTGTGTGTGTGTGTGTGTGTGTGTGTGTGTGTGTGTGTGTGTGTGTGTGTGTGTGTGTGTGTGTGTGTGTGTGTGTGTGTGTGTGTGTGTGTGTGTGTGTGTGTGTGTGTGTGTGTGTGTGTGTGTGTGTGTGTGTGTGTGTGTGTGTGTGTGTGTGTGTGTGTGTGTGTGTGTGTGTGTGTGTGTGTGTGTGTGTGTGTGTGTGTGTGTGTGTGTGTGTGTGTGTGTGTGTGTGTGTGTGTGTGTGTGTGTGTGTGTGTGTGTGTGTGTGTGTGTGTGTGTGTGTGTGTGTGTGTGTGTGTGTGTGTGTGTGTGTGTGTGTGTGTGTGTGTGTGTGTGTGTGTGTGTGTGTGTGTGTGTGTGTGTGTGTGTGTGTGTGTGTGTGTGTGTGTGTGTGTGTGTGTGTGTGTGTGTGTGTGTGTGTGTGTGTGTGTGTGTGTGTGTGTGTGTGTGTGTGTGTGTGTGTGTGTGTGTGTGTGTGTGTGTGTGTGTGTGTGTGTGTGTGTGTGTGTGTGTGTGTGTGTGTGTGTGTGTGTGTGTGTGTGTGTGTGTGTGTGTGTGTGTGTGTGTGTGTGTGTGTGTGTGTGTGTGTGTGTGTGTGTGTGTGTGTGTGTGTGTGTGTGTGTGTGTGTGTGTGTGTGTGTGTGTGTGTGTGTGTGTGTGTGTGTGTGTGTGTGTGTGTGTGTGTGTGTGTGTGTGTGTGTGTGTGTGTGTGTGTGTGTGTGTGTGTGTGTGTGTGTGTGTGTGTGTGTGTGTGTGTGTGTGTGTGTGTGTGTGTGTGTGTGTGTGTGTGTGTGTGTCTGTGTGTCTGTGTGTGTGTGTGTGTGTGTCTGTAGGTCGCATAACTCATGAACCGATACACAGAAAAACACCAAATTTTAAACTTAAGGTTTATTCCAACGTCTAATGAGCTGATTAGATTTTGAGCAGAGTCGGAACATCTGGGGGGGTACTTTATGGGTGGTCATTTTTATATTTGATGGAATATATCTGTTATTTACGTTTGGAGAAAAAAATTCTTCAAATAAAAGTTACTTCTAATATAATTATCTATAATTTTTGTTTTATACAAAATTTTCCTAAAATGGTCCGTATTCGAGAAATTTAACAAAATGTAAAAAAAAATATTTTTTTATAAAAATTGTTCAAATAAAAGTTGTTTGTTATATAATTCTCTATAATTTTTATTCCATACATAATTTCTCTAAAATGGACCGTATTCGATATATTTGAGAAAATGTGTAAATTTCGAATTTTGAAGAAAACTCAAAAACGGATAAAGAAAAAAACATTAAATTTTAAACTTAAGGTTTATTTCGGCCTGGCGTAAAATAATTAGATTTTGGACAAAGTCGGAACATCTAGGGGGGTACTTTATGAAAGGCCGTTTTTATATTTTATGGAATATATCTGTTATTTATGTTTGGAGAAGAAAATTGTTCAAACAAAAGTTACTTCTAATATTATTATCTATAATTTTTGTTTTATGTCAAAATTTCCTAAAATGGTCCGTATTCGCGAAATTTGACAAAATGTGCAAAATTCTGATTTTTATGAAAATTGTTGAACTTAAAGTTGTTTGCGATATCGATCTCTATAATTTTTGTTATAACATGATTTTTCTAAAATGGACCGTAATGAAAAAATTGTAGGAAATGTGGTAAATTTAAATTTTCAGTATTTTAATTTTCAATGAATATCTATAGAAAAATATTTCGAGGTAGATGTATGTGGAAAATGTATATATTTATTTTATCCTCTAAACATTTATGGAGGTGCTGCAATAGGTTGTACAAAATAACCGGAAAAAGCCTGTAATAACTAGATAGGAAAGTCATGTGTTGGACACATCAGATTTTTAGTTTAAGAGATAAAAATAAATATTAATAAATTAATGTTTCACATGTTATACAAATCCATATATTTTAATTAAAATTAATCTTTATATTTTTAAGTTACGAATTCTATTAAAAATTGTATTGTCAGTATACACAAAACGCAAAAATAGTCCATTAGTACATAAATGAATTGGCGCTGCTGTCACACACGTAGGGAATACGTGAAGTTAATAAGCAAGGCTAATATCTGTTTTTCATACCGAAAGACAGTTATTATTGACTCCAATAAATATAATTGCTGATCCTTTAGATATTATGGTCAATGCACGTTGCCACTATAGATTAAATGAACCAATTCATGGCAAAGTTTGATAAAAACAAGAAACTATCTGTTCTTATGAAAGATGAAATCGCCAAATAATATTTTCAGCTCTTCTACAAAAAAGTC
The DNA here is from genome assembly GCA_927349885.1 of Psylliodes chrysocephalus. Taxonomy (NCBI): domain Eukaryota; kingdom Metazoa; phylum Arthropoda; class Insecta; order Coleoptera; family Chrysomelidae; genus Psylliodes; species Psylliodes chrysocephalus. The sequence goes on from OV651827.1 coordinate 15,013,654, forward strand.
CTGCTATTTAGAAAATAATAAAGAAGTAAATGGAAATTTTTTTATAGTTATGACCAGGAATGATTAATAAAAGATATTCTATAAACTTTGGAATTGCCATTATGTAAATGATAGTAAGGATAGCCCTTGCGTAAAGCATACCTACGGGTTCTCACGTGAGGTAGGTATGTACTTAAACATAACATCATTCAAAGGGCCTCTGTTCTTTTGAACAAAGAAACCAAGGTAAATACTATATGCAGAGAAGTGATGTAAAAAAAAGATTAATGTTTATTAATGATATATTTATTTTACTCATCTTTATCAACACTTTTGCCCTTACTGAAAGTCAGTCACAGAGGCGCCGACTACAGGGGGACGAACAAAAAGATACGTGAAAAAAACATTTAAAAATTTTAATTAATCTATATTTTTCCAGAAATTTCCCAGTGGCAGTCAATTATAACAATACTACCTAAGGTTTCTCAGATTCTTTTTTTGCATCATTAATATCATTACATAATTTTTATGCACCAATACTGCCCTGATTAGCCAAAACGCTTTGCAAAATTCTAAAAATATTAACTTTTACATTATTCTGGTCAAGAATGGAAAATCCTTCGTTTTCTGTTGACGATACTGTTTTATAAGACAAGTAATACGATGGGTGTAAACAAATCAACGATATATGAAGTTATAAGTGAATGCAAAAGTGGAGTTGTTAAACTCTCAAAGAAAAATACAGAAGGTAAGAAAAAAGTGGCCTTTACTAAACAAATTAAAAGCGGAATAAGAAGAGAAGTTCACGAATTTTATTTTAAAAAAGACATACCAACACTTGCCAAGGTGTTGGACGCAATCATAAGTGATTCGTATTTTCCTGAAATGGGAAAGGCAAAACTATGGGAAACTCTAATAGATTTGAAGTTTAAGTGGGATAAAAAGGACAGGAAAGCAGCACTTATTGATTCTGGGGAAATTGTTTGTTAGAGACGGAGATACCTCAGAACCATTTTTAAATTACCTATAGAAGGCAAAAAATATTTTATTTGGATGAAACCTGAGTGAATGCAGGTTACACAGTTAGCAAACTGAGGCAGGACATAAACAGGGGCGGCTCATGTCCAAAATTTTTTGGGTTCACAGTAACAGAATATAGATCCCGGTGCAGATATAGGTAAAAAACTGGTATTGTTTTAGAAAGGTATAATATAAACTTTCTAAAACACTGGAAGTTTTTTCATACATCTGTACTGATACCTATATTCTGTCACTGTGAACCACCCCACAAGCCGCCACTGGACACAAACATTTAATCTTCACGACAGGCTTTTTTGGAAGGAATATCTACAGGATTGAAGGTTCCTTCCAGTAAAGGATGACGTCTAATTTTAACTCATATTGGAAATGATGACGAGTTTCGTCGTCTCGTAATACTATTATTAATAAAATTCAAGACTTTTTCTAGAGTTTCAAAAAATATATTCAGTCAACATGTCAAAACTAATGTCATTACTCTTTTCTTAAAATAGGTACATACAGGGTTTAACTAAATTAATATAACAACAAAAAAAGACAAAAATAAAATACAATAAGACTCCCCCCCGTGACGAAATTATCTGTTTCGCTCACGTTGAAGATTCAACATCTATTCGGCATAATTTTGATACAGGTCTTTTGTATGTTCCTGAGGGTGTGTAGAGCTCAGCAACGCGGACTTTACCATCTGGACATCTAAAAACTTTTTCAACACTTCCCAGTTTCCAGTTCTGTCGTGGTGAATTTTCGTCAACTAATATTACAATATCATCTTTATTAAGCAGTCTTCCATCTTGAGTCCATTTGGTCCGTTTCGTTACTTGGCAAGTGTCCATCGTTTCCAGAATTGATTTTTGTATGCTTGGGCCTTCCTCCAAGCACTTCGTAGGTTTTCGTCTGTTAAATTACTAAAAGTTGTTAAGTTGCTTATTGCGCCTGTGAGGAAATGGTTTGGAGTGAGAGATTTTAGGTCATTTGGGTCTGTTGACACCTTAGTGATAGGTCTGATGTTAATAATATTTTCACATTCTGTGAATAGTGTAATCAAAAGTTCATCCTTTAGGACTTGCTTATTTAAAATGACTCTAAATGTTGTTTTTACAGATCGCACTAGCCTTTCATAGACCCCAGCCATGTGTGCCGCTGTTGGTGGTAAAAATGTCCATTTTGTGCCTTTTTCCAGTAACTCGTCCCTAATATTATCATTGTTCAAGTTGTTTAGGGCCCTTTTCAGTTCTTCTGAAGCTCCAATAAAGTTAGTACCATTATCAGAATACATTTCTAAGGGTTGTCCTCTTCTGGAAGCTATTCTTCTTATTGCCAAAATGCAAGAATCTGACGTTAACGAATGAACTACCTCAAGATGGATAGCACGTACACTTAAACAAGTGAAAATTACTCCCCGTTTTTTTTCTTGTCTACGTCCAACTGTGACGTAAAGAGGGCCGAAGTAATCTACTCCTGTATAAATGAATGGCTTTGGTACTGGTGTTAGTCTGACAGTCGGAAGTTGACCCATTTTAGGTATTTCAGGTTTGGCTTTTAAGATTCGACATTTTTGGCATTTCGAAATTACTGATTTTACTGCCGATCTTCCATCAATGACCCAGTATTTTCTTCTAATCTCATTTAGGACCGTTTCTACTCCTTGATGACCCATTCTTTCATGGTAATGCTGTAGAAGTAGCTTCGTTAATGGGTGTTTTGGTGGCAAAATGATCGGTCTTCTGCAGCTGTCTTCTAGACTCGTAGCTAAGTCGGTTCTACCACCTAAAACTATTAGTCCATCTTCATTTATTATAGGCGAAAGTGTTCTCAGTCGACTGTGTAGTCTTATATCTTGAGTTTTTTGCAAGATATTTATGTCTTGAGAGAATACTTCACGTTGACATTGTTTTATCAGTCGAAGTTCCGCTTCTGTTATGTCTTCTAGGGTTAGAGTTTCAGGAAAAGTGACTGTTTTATTTCTAATTCGAAGCAAAAGGTTTTTGACAAATCGGATCACCCACGCTGTTGACCGGAGTAACCTTAGCCATTTCGAAAATCTATCGATTTTTGGCATACTTGCATCAGTCATTATCTATTGTGACTGTTAAGATTTCCATAGGACTTTCTGGTGGTTTTGCATACTCAAACTTTTTGTCAATTGGCCAATCACTTTCGTGTCTAAAATATAAGAATTCAGGGCCTCTACACCAACCGTCAAAGTTGAGTATGTTGAGATCACTATTTTCCCTTGCGTATAGTCTGGTAGCCTGATCAGCAGCGTTGAATTTGGAGGGTATCCAATGCCAGTCACACGCTTCGGTAGACTCTTGGATCTCCCCGATTCTATGAGCCTCGAATTGTCCCAATTTACTTCCATCTCCCTCATCCAGTGGAGTACTATGGATGAATCAGACCATAAATAAACTTTATCGATTTAAATGTCAAGTGTATTGAGTATTGTCTTCATTAACCTACTTCCTAGCAGACTTGCTTGTAGCTCCATTCTTGGAATAGAGATTGGCTTAATTGGCCCAACTCGTGCTTTTGACATTACTAGTGAGACTTCAATAGTGTCCAGGCTAATAATTCTAAGATATTCTACACTAGCAAATTCCTTTTTACTGGCGTCACAGAAAATGTGAAGTTCCACTCTGTCAGCATCAGATATATTTTTAACATAGAACCTGGGAACTCTTACATTTCCAACCTTGTACAAATCTCTCAGCCATAATGTCCAATATTGGTAAAGTTATCCATCAAGAGCATCATCCCATCCAATTTTGCTTCTCCAGATATCCTGGATTAAAATCCTGGCTTTGATTGTCAGGTTTGAAATCAGTTCAAGCGGGTCAAAAAACGACATTACAAACTTAAAAACTTGTCGTTTGGTCGATCTATTGTGCTGACTATTATTCTCTGTTAGTCCTTCCAAATGCAATTTAAAACACAAGGTATCTGATTTCGCATCCCATGAGATTGCAAATTCGTTTAAGAGGAATATCTTTGCAGGTGACGTCGTCAGTGGACAAGGTATCTATAATTTGTTTGGAGTTTGATATCCAATTGACTAGATCAAACCCACCTAGTTTTTAAATACGCCTTACTTCCTTAATTCTTTCAATGGCCTCTTCATCTGAATTTGCGCAGTCCAAATAGTGGTCGACATAATATTTTTTGATTATAGCGTCAAGAATGTCTTATCTAGTAGTCTCTTGTCGGGCGTTTAGATTTTTTATGAACTGAGCACGTGTAGGCGAACAGGTAGCTCCAAAAGTCATAACTAACATCTCGTAGGTATCGTATTCTCTGTTTTCATCTCCCTCCCTCCACAAAAAACGTTGGGAACTTTGGTCGGCCTCTCATATACGCACCTGACGAAATATTTTCATTTATATTAGCATGTAGTGCATTTCAAAAAGGCTTACTTTTAGACCTAGTCATAGGTAGGCTGTAGGAACTGTCCATTTTATCTGTCGGTACGATATTCTTGGACGCATTCTTCCAGGGACTTGTTCAACGGATCGGAGGACCAATGTTTCGTCGTCTCGTAATATTATTAATAATAAAACTCAGACTTTTTCTAGAGCATCAAAAAATATATTTAGTCAACATGTCAAAACTAATGTCATTACTCTTTTCTTAAAATAGGTACATACAGGGTTTAACTAAATTAATATAACAACAAAAAAATACAAAAATAAAATACAATAAGACTCAACAACGAGTTTTTAAAAAGTGGTTCGTTAATTTTTGAATCTAGAAAAACCGAAGACTACCATGAAGATATGATCGCTAATGTTTTTGAAGAATATTCTCAGCAGATGATAAAACATGTACCAAAGAGTTTAGTTATAGTAATGGATGACGCTGGTTACAATTCCCGTCTATTTGAACGTGTGCCAAATACTTCATGGAAGAAAGATAATTTTAATAAGTGGCTAACAGACAGAAACATTAACTTTCCAGAAAAATCAATATAAATAGAACTACTAGAAATTATGAAATTAAATAAGTCTCCAGTACGTTATGTAGTGGATGAACTTGCAAAAACACATGGTATTTATGTTGTGCGTCTTTCTCCCTATAACAACTAAATCCTAATAAATTGATAAGCACAAGTTAAAGGATATATTAGTCTACATAATACGATATTTAAGTTAAAAGACGTAGAAACATTGTTTGAAACCTCCACATTACTTATTACGAAGGAAAATTGGCAAAAGGCAATCGAGCATGTGTTGAAAGAAGAAAAAAACATGTGGAATCTGGACTAAATCTTGAATGTCGATATTACAGTGTCACCTTTAATAATATCAGTAAATAATGACCCATCAAGTGAATATAGTGATTCAGAGACTTACACGTTTCCTGATCTTCAAAAGTAGGCAGACATATGTGTTTTATATCTAAATGATATAATCATAGCACCCCGGCGGTTAAATTACAATTATTTAAGTTAAAAATAGTAACAAAAAAAAAACAATACAAACAAATACCCCCTAATTTACCCAACCGTGTGCTTATCAGAGTCTTAAAAGGGATTAAAATAAGGGTAGCCTTGTCTATGTTCCACAAAACCGGACGACACAGGTAAAATTCTTAATAAAACCAAACCTTTTAGCTGCCGGCTCCTTAAAATCACAGATTTTGTTTGAGCCAACTGTGCTGTAAAACTCCCATAAAATTGTGATTTATTACTCCGTGTCGATTGCAATTCTACTATAAAACTGATGCAAGGAGATTACGCATGTGTGCAAAAGTTTTTTTTTTAAGTATTTTGGCATATAAGTCCACTGACGATCGGTTTGTCTGTGAGGTGCTCTCAAATACACCAAAAGTATCCATCACTCCAGTGCAAGACAAGTGTCAATCTAATTACATATTTAAGGTACTTACTTTGTGGTATAACAATAAATTTAATGCACCAAGATTTTCTGGAGAAAATACAACGATCAACGTATCATATAACGTTTACAGAGTTCGAGTAAAGACAAAAAATATATCATTTGCGAAACTTGGAAATGAAGAGGGTGAAACATGTGAGCAATTTAATCTCCACAGTCATACCAAAAAAAATATGCTGTTTCACTTGGAAAACTCACAACGAGTTAGCTAAAGAAAGTCGTGAAATTTATTGAAAAATAGCGGAAAGAAATGAAAACAGCCAATACTTTTCTGTAGACTTAAACAAAATTATTATGCTGTTGATACTTTTAAAAAAGTAATTTTCACCAAGCTCCTCGCAGTATACAACGAAAGTTTTGTGTCGCATGGACAAAAATCCAAAACAAATTCGTTTGCTGTTCTTTGTCACTAGGGCGTCAGCCGCAGGAATCAAGAAGACATTGTGAGCATATTTTATGCATTTTTTATGGCTTGACAACTATTGCAGTTAAAATAAGAACTGGTGTCTTTGTACCTTTCTAGTGTTAATTCTGCTAAAATTTCTGCTGATAATATTATTATCTATTATTTTAAATCTGACCATATATCTATCTAAATTAGAGCATAGTTCAAAGTCCACTTGTACTAAAGCTCTAGGCTTATTGTACCCCTCACAGTTTCTATCCCATCAGATTGATTTTCTTGATGAATTCAAGAATTTGTGTGATGGGCGCTCTCGCGATTTCTTCAAGTTCCGGATATTGTACCCCGAAGTACCATTCCCGTTCCCATTTAAGGTTCCGACAGTGGCATATTATGTGAATAGGAGTTTTGTCCTCCTCTTCACATATTCTACATAGGGAGTCATCAGATATCCCTAAGAGATTTAGGTGTCTTCTAAGACCGCAGTGTCCCGTAAGGAGTCCTATTACGGCCTTGAGTTCGCTTCTACTAAGGTTTAGCAGTTGATGTTGTCTGCTCATGGATGGCCCCTCTATGAATCTGTTGGACTATCTAAGTCTAGGAAGTTCCATCCAGAAATCTGACCATGCAACATGTCAGCGGATAGTTTTCACCATTAGGTGAAATTATCTTTAGAAAGCAGGGAAAAACTATGACTTTAGATATTTTGTTCAGTTTAATCTGCAACCAGTGGAAAGTTGACATAAAAGAAATGAAGCATAGTGATTTTTTTAACATATTTGAAAAACATTGTTTAAGTAAATTATACCTTGCTTTTTAAAACGTCTTACGCAGAAATAGAACATTTCAACAGACTCAAATTTTTGACTGTAAAAATCATGAAAAATGGCATAAACCTTCCCGATAGTTTAAATCAGCCTTGTGGATTTCCTATAGAAAAACGGGACAATTTACTGAAAAATATTGAAAAAGTTTTATTACAACATCGAGTTTTGGTTAAATATACCCGTATCCTTCACTAGTAAATAAGGAAATTTACTTTTAATTTTAAGTTATGTTTTTGCTGGAAATCAAATTTTTTATTTAAAACTTTTTTTTGTTTACTCAGTTTTTTTACATATAGATAGTAGACAATCACCATGAAAATAAACATATTATAAATGAATGAGATGCTTGACAAAAATGCAGTAATGCATTCTTCCTAATCAGTAGGAAATTAATTTATATTGCATACGTAGGAACTCAGTAACCAGCATTTTTAGAAAATAATGTGTCAATATTAGATTAGATTAGATTTAATTAGGACTATGGGCCATGTGGCCTCCCCCACCTCGACCTTTTCAGATCTATTGTGGATATCCTTTAATCATTGTTTAGAGTACCTTGTCTAATGCGGTCTTTTGTAGTAAACTCCATAGACTGGAAAGTAGTTCTCCGGTATAGCTAGTTGCCCTTGGTTTTTCTTCTCCAAGTGTAAGGAATCTCAGTCTTACTAGACCTTCGCAGTAGCACAATACGTGTTCTGCCGTTTCCTCTTCTTCTTGACAGAATCGGCACAAGGCCTCTTCTGTCAGACCGATATTAAACATATGTTTGTTAAGCCTACAATGCCCTGTTAATAGACCTACTAGTATTCTAGTATTTTTCCTATTAAGGCTTAGTAGATGCTCGGTGAGTTTAGACGATGGTCCTTTTAAGAACTTTTTGGCCTGTCTCTGTCCTGGTGAGTTTTCCCACCACTCCTGAGATTTTTTAAACATCCACTGCTTTGTGCATGTTCTGATAGTTGTTTTTGTTACACCACAGAAGGGTTCTGGGCCAATAAGAGCATTTGATGCTCCTTCTCGGGCTAGTAAATCAGCCTCTTCATTGCCTTTGTGTCCCCTGTGGCCTGGTACCCACGCTAAGGTTAATCTGTTTTGACTACCCAGCTCTGTTAGGGCTTCCAAACAGTCCCACACAAGCTTTGAGTGTACCTGCATGGAACTGAGTGCTTTTAACGTCGCTTGACTGTCTGAGTATATGACAATGGTTTTTCCATTTACCTTCTGTCTTAATACTTCTTTTGCGCAGTGATGTATTGCTGCTATTTCTGCCTGGAATACTGTCGCATGTTTACCTAAGCTCAGTGAGATTCCTGTCTTTGGCTTGGTACTATATATACCTACTCCTGAACCTTCATGGGTTTTGGAGCCGTCTGTATACCAGGTGAGATCTGCATGAATAGGAGGTCCTCCCGTCCACGCTTCTCTGTCTGGTATACTTACTTTATATTGCTTTTGAAAGCTATACTTTGGAGGCATTTCGTCTGAAGGCATTCCCATTATTTGGTCGTTCTCCAACTCTTTATATAGCTCGCTGTAGTCGCGTCCATGCAAACTGCTTATGGGCGATGAACCTTTGTGCAGTCTGTATGTGACAGACCTGGCTTCGCCTTGAATGAATATATGTAGTGGTGTTAGGTTTAGCATGACTTCTATAGCTGCTGTTGGAGTCGTTCTCATAGCTCCCGTGGTACTCAGGCATGCTTGCCTTTGAATACCATTGAGCTGTCGAATGGCTCCAGCTTGCCTAGTCTTTGGCCACCATACCACCGACCCGTAGGTTATCATCGGCCTTATGACTCTGGTATATAACCACAGGGACATTTTTGGTTGTAATCCCCAATTTTTTCCACACAACCTTCGACATAAGTTGAAGGACGTTGTGCTCTTTTGGATGACTTTTTGCAAGTGTTGATTCCATGTTAACCTGTGGTCAAAGATGACTCCCAAGTATTTGGCCTCTTGAGCGAATGGAATCTTCACTCCTTTCAGTACTGGTGACTTTAGTCCTGTTGGTACTTTTCGTTTTGTAAAGTTGACTATTGTGGTTTTGTGAGGGTTTACTGTTAGTTCCTCCTCTCTGCACCACTCGTCGACAATGTTTAGAGCGGTTTGTGTGCGCTCCGATATTGTACCTGCGAACTTGCCTCTTACGTGTCAATATGAATTCTATGAGCATACATATAAAGCACAAAACAAAACAATATTCCCAATAGTTTACAACCAGGGGGTCGATTCTCGACTTGTAGGAACCTTTTCCTATAGGAATTTGTGACATTTTCCTATATGTAGGAAACTGTCATAAATTTTCGATGTATATAAAAATGTCAAAAATTCCTATAGGAAAATATTCCTACGAGTCCAGAATCGACCCCCTGAAAGAAACCAATTTAGAGCCGGTAATAAAAGAAACACAGGGATTACTCACAATAGTATATTACATAACGAAAGTTGTAAAGAGCTTATTACATGCGAGTAAAAAAGTTTTTATGAGCATGTAATAAGCCTAAAACTCTAGTTGTGTACTATACTTTTTCTACGACTATTTTAATTTATAGAAATAAAAAGCATAACAAGTAACTTTATTTCACAAAATTCTGGAACAATTTAAATTAAACATTTATTTGTAATAATTAATTGTAACATTTTGGCAATTATTTATAACTATTCCCTTACGCGGTGAATGGTGGGATGACGTAAACTGTACGGTGTGTTCTTCAACATTTTGGCAATTATTTTTAACCATTCCCTTACGCGGTGAAGGGTGGGATGACGTAAACTGTACGGTGTGTTCTTCTTGGACATTGGTATTTTCAGTATATGTAAAGGTTTGTAGATTATTTTCAATTGAATTTATAATTCTATTGGCTGTTGACGTCTTATTATTTATAGACTCATCGACATATCCTTCGGCTGTTGTTGAAGATTTCCATCCGCCATGTCGTTTAAGAGCCATTAGATCACCACGGCATCAACCAAAAGAGTGGCAGATGTTCGTCTTAAACAGTGACCTGTATACATTTTGGGTTCTGGTAACTTTAAATATTCGGCTATTTGTTTAGGAAGACCACCTATTTTGTTTAATCCTACCACTTGTTTCGTACATTTACCTTTTTGATAGTTAAGGAAAAATTGATTTATTTGCAGATCGCTAATTTGTTGCCGAATCTCTATATATTGTTTGTAGATTTTATAGAATTTTCCGGAAATTACGAAAGATCTACATATCGTAGTAGGGATTTTAACCAATAATATGGTACTTAAATCATCGATATCCCTAATTTAAATATTTTTTAATTCTTGTTTCCTACAAGCTCCACATATTCCATCGATTGCAATAACCTTAAAATAAAAGTAATATAAGTATACATTTATGTTATAGGTAATAATAAATAACATACCTTTGTTAATAAATATTGTACATCAGGAGCTTTATTTAAAAAAAGTTTCATCAGATCAGCATGTAACATTTTAGATTTTTTGTTTTTAAAACCTTCTGACTGTCTTTTTAAGTAAGCTCGCAATTTCGGATAATTTTCATTGTTTCCATTATTTTTCAAAGTTATAACTCTTCTTAACATAGAATATATTGCCCATAATGAGGACGGTTTAATTTTTTTAGCGATTTCTCCAAAATAAGCCAAGAGTGCGTTTTCTAAAAATGATTTTATATTATTTGTTTTACGCCAATCCATAAATTGCTGATATACCTTTTTATATCTTTCTTTTGATTTTTCTGGTAATAGGTTATTGGTAGTGTTCGCAGCTAACTGAATAATATTGGGTGGTGTGCTACTAAATTCATCTTCACTATCCGATGAACTCATTTTACTTTTTTCTATTTAAATTATATGTACATTTATACTGACAGCTTGTATTATTAATTTAATTCTGTCAAAATAATGGCAACTGACTTACAAGGCTTATGTGATACATTATATTTTCATGGAACTGAAGCGTAATTTATTGCATAGCTTTTATCGCGGGCTTTGAGCACGGAGACCGAATCAAGAAATTCCGTAACGAAAAAAAAAACCTAACACCCCCCACTCCGACCGGCACAGGGTGCGGCGTTAAACAATATTAACTTTTCATTTATTCAATAAAAGAAAACCGAAAAATCGAAAAATCGAAAAATCGAAAAATCGAAAAATTGAAAAATCAAAAAATCGAAAAATCGAAAAATCGAAAAATCGAAAAATCGAAAAATCGAAAAATCGAAAAATCGAAAAATCGAAAAATCGAAAAATCGAAAAATCGAAAAATCGAAAAATCGAAAAATCGAAAAATCGAAAAATCGAAAAATCGAAAAATCGAAAAATCGAAAAATCGAAAAATCGAAAAATCGCAAAATCGAAAAATCGAAAAATCGAAAAATCAAAAAATCGAAAAATCGAAAAATCGAAAAATCGAAAAATCGAAAAATCGAAAAATCGAAAAATCGAAAAATCGAAAAATCGAAAAATCGAAAAATCGAAAAATCGAAAAATCGAAAAATTGAAAAATCGAAAAATCGAAAAACCGAAAAACCGAAAAATCGAAAAGATGTTTTTGTAAATAACTTCTGAAATCTATATCTGCTCGATTGTAATGTATACAAATGTATTGCTTCTTGTGCGACCCCTCTGACAGCGTTCTATACCAATTTAGCTATACCATAATTCAGGATGGTTAGGATAAATAATTATTAATTCTTCAACGTAACTTTTTATGCGAGACATTACGCGACACTATAATCACAAAAGTAGACGATTATTCAACTTTCGCAATTTCTGTCAGAGAGGTCGAAACCTGTAGCTAATAAGTGTACATTAGTTCTAAAATAAGTGTCGATACATATTATTGTCATTATACATATATCTCTGGGTATTTACACTGGACTAAACAACTTGTCAGACATAAATCTCATGCAATAAATGTCAGATGTAAACGTACCTTTAGAATATCAAAAATAAACTACTTTATTTTATAAAATAATGTGTGATCGAGATCGCGTCGTTGATTATTTTTTATTTAGAAATGTGGTTCATGTAATACATTTTTTTAGTAATTGAGAAATAGTCATAAGAAAAGTTTATTAATTTACAGATAACTTTTCAAGTCTTATTTTTCGAATCTCTGTAAGTACCTAAAAGTAAATTTTGTAATCACAGTCACTGGAGAGAAATGTTTGTTTCTTGTATAATTTTTTCTTTTTGGTTATTATTATCGTTGCTGCGTTCAAATCAAACTTATTTTGTCAATTGTAAATGGTAATAATAGCCGATTACTTTGTATTCAGAAAGTTTCTATCAAAATGAAGCTTTCTTTTTATGGGAATATTCAAAAAGCAAAGTATACCAAAATAGACTACAAAATATCGATGAGCTCACAGAATGCATACGGATCAGGATGGCGCAAATAATAACTGCAAAAGTTATTGAAAAAGTTCGAGAAGGGTTAACTACTCTTCTATATCACTTTGTTATAGCTGAGGGTCGTCCATTTGAACTTTTATTTTCAATTTGGTTACATTTAATAAACAAGAATATTAATTGTAATAATATTTGACAATGTAAACCCTGAATTACTTAAAATTGTTAATACGATTTGATAGATAATTAAGAAACATTGCAAATGATGTATCGCATGTACCACATTTGTATATGGAAATGTATGGTATAAAAGGAACTTCTTTAAAACTTTTAAGTAGCTACTTATCGGAACGTAGTCAGTATGTCCAAGTAAATGGTGATAAGTCATAAGTAAGGAGTATAGAACATGGAGTCCCACAGGGCTCAGTTCTGGGTCCGCTATTTTTTATAATCTTCATTAACGATATTTTCGAGTATATCAAGAAAAAAGAAGTTATTTATGCTGATGACGTTACCGTCCTGGACATCGCCAGTTCGTTAAATGATCTATACTGCTCGCATAATGAAACCATTTTGGAATATTCTAATTATTTTAAGATGGTAAATTTAAAACTAAACGAGGATAAAACTCAAAATTTAATATTTAATTTAAATCCATTATAAAATGTTCAATTAAATATTTGGGTATTCAGGTTGACAATAGTTTTTCTTGGGAACCACATATAAATAATCTTCTAACTCGGTTATCGAGTTATTCATATTTATTAAGAAATATTGCATATCAAGTAAATGACAAGGTCTTACTTATGGCTTATCATGGTTTATTTCACAGCATTATGACATACGGTATACTTGTTTGGGGAGGCTCATGTCATCTAGGTAAAATATTGATTGCACAAAAGAAAGCTATTCGAATAATAACTAAAGCTAATTTCAGGGACAGTTGTCGTCCACTTTTTAAAAAATTAGGAATTCTGACATGTGTAAATCAATATATCTATAAATGTTTAATTTATGCAAAAAGGAATATTATTAACTTATGCAACGCCTATAAAACAAGAAATATGCAAGTAAGATTGCCATTTCTTCGACTAACAATTCTTTTCAATTTTTACATGTTAAGTTGTTTAATCTACTTCCCCTTGAGTGGCGCCTGCTTAACGAGATAAAATTTTCCAAAAAAATAAAAACTTTTCTGAAGGAGAATGTTTTCTATGATATCCATGAATTTTATCAAAATTTTGAATTGACTTATATTATATAATTTTTTAATTTGTTCTTCAGTCTATATGTATTGAAGTTATAGTCTTCAATTTATTGTGAATGTTTTTGTTTTTATACTATTAGTGACATAAGTATTAATTGTAATTGAAATTGACGAATGTACACAAAACCTTTTTTGTCTTAACATAGTAAAAAGCAATAATAAAAAAAAAATAATAATATATAATCGATAAATTCATCCCAGATAACTTCATGATTAAAAGGAATATTTGACAAAATGCTCGTTTTTCAAGATATTTCCAAAAGTCAACGAGATGCGAAACAACGAATTTTTTTGAAAGCATTTAAGGTAAATGAGAACTGAATCAATTCTTTGGGCCTATTATTAAAAATACATCAATCTTCAATCGGAGATAAGATTAGGGTAATAAAGTAGAAGCTAATAAATAAAATCATAAACAAGAAGAACGCCATACGATTGACAACAAACGTCAAATAAGTCATCAGTGTTACATGTCAACAAAATAAACTCCATTTCGTAACACGCAATGAGGTTGAATACTATGGAGATGACATGCCAAAAAAAACGACACCCCTTCCCCTCTCTTAGTGGTCATGTCATAGTTGTCAAAGAGCTGTCAGAACTTTGTTCAAATTTAAATATTTCGACGTTATTTCTATCTTAATAAGTGTTTTTTTTTTATTAATTTGTATAAAAATCATGACTAAGTGTGCCAAAATTAATTGTAAAAACTCTTCAGTGAAAGCGTAAGAAAATATCTAATTTAAGTTTTTATAAGTAAGTATAAGGAGTGTACTTAGAATTTTTTTTAGAATGCCTAACTTTTTTTGATTATAGGTTTGTTGTGGGAAAAGACCAATCTGAGCCTAACCCGAATAGCATGTTGTGCTCTATTCACTTCAAGGAAGAATTTTTTGATAAGACTGAGTTTAGGGTCAGATTGAAGAAGAATGCTGTTCCGACAATAAATAAATGTTTAGTTAGTATACACTTTATTTACAATAAAACTTAAATAACTAACTTAATAAAAAACATTGGCTTGACTAACTTTATAATAAAGACAAATAACTATATTAAAACTTAGATAACTATAATAAAACTTAAATAACTAACTTTATAATTAAACTTAAAAACCAACTATAATTAAACTTAAAAACTAACTTATAATTAAACTTAAAAACCAACTTATAATTATACTTAAATGACTAAATTTTTAAGTAACACATAATTTAGAATAAAATTTCAAGTATTTAAAAGTAGTTTTTATCAGATCCTAATTTCCTATTATTATACCGTTTTGATAATGAATATACTGTATAATAATAAATACTGGTGATGTATTTTTATTATTTAATTAGATTTGTGGCCATCACTCAC
Source organism: Psylliodes chrysocephalus (assembly GCA_927349885.1). Lineage (NCBI taxonomy): Eukaryota > Metazoa > Arthropoda > Insecta > Coleoptera > Chrysomelidae > Psylliodes > Psylliodes chrysocephalus. The sequence goes on from OV651827.1 coordinate 15,028,767, forward strand.
TGCTATGTACCTCCTCATCCTCATGATATAAAATAATATGCCCGCTCATGTACCACATTACAATTATTATTAATATTAAATGAACAAACATTAAATTGATGTTCCTTAATTTAAAAACCTGCCGACTTTGTTCACAATACACAATAAATATAATTTAAAACATATTACGAAGTTAATGATATTTAAAAATTAGTAATTTTGGAACTTAAACTAGTAGTTTTTGTATCATGGATCTATATTTAAGGCTTTATAACATACCAAATCTTGTTCCAGACTAACCCATCCATACCTACACCTCCTCCTCCAACAATCAGGATCCTATCAAATATTCTTATTAAATCAGCAAATCAAACCAGTCAGATCGAATTGTCTGTACCCTCTACTTCTTCTCTAAATATTCCACATGAAGAACCGCTGACGCCAAAGAAACAAAAAATATTACATACACACTCTCCTCTGTCCGGGCAACAAGTGCAAAAATAAAGCGAAACTTAAAATTGCTAAGACGACAACTTTCTCGAAAAGTGAATAAAATTGCCAACTTAAAAAATATATTAAATGATTTAAGTAAAAAACGTTTGATACAGGAAGATGAGTTAGATATAATGTCAAAACTTGGGGGCCCCATCGAGATATGTAGCAGGCAATTAAAAAAAAGGCTAACCTACCATTGCCTTAGAAGTATTCAGAAGAGCTAAAAGTGTTTTCCTTAACTCTCCACTATTACTCACCTGCTGCTTATAATTTATAAGAAGAACATTTAACACTTGCTTACCACATTTCCGTACAATCAGTCGATGGTATCAAAGTATAAAAGATGAGCCTGGATTCACAAGTGAGGCTTTCAATGCCCTACAGATTAAATCAAATTTTTCCAATGAAAAAATAATGTGTGCACTTATTATGGATGAAATGGCCATTCGTCAACATGAGGAGTTTGTTGGAAGCGAACGTAGAAGTTATGGTTGTGTAGATGTAGGAACGGGTGCAAATGAAACTACCCTTGCAAACATAATGCCCTTGTTTTCTTATTAAATTGTGTAAAAATGGAAGCTGGAAAATTCCAATAGGATATTTTTTTATTTCAAGTATGACAGGTGAACAGAAAAAGGGGCTGGTATTAGAATGCTTAAATAAATGTTATGAAGTAGGTGTTAGTGTTTTAAGTTTAACATTTGATGGTGCTTCTAATAATCTAACAATGACCAAACTCTTGAGCTGTAATTTACATCATACAACTTTAAAATCTAGTTTCAAGCATCCATCAAATAATGAAGAAATAGTTATATTTTAGATCCGCCACATATGCTAAAGTTAATTAGAAATACTTTAGCAGAAAAGTATTCATTTGTAAATGAAAAAATAAAATGGTTGAGTGGAAGTATTTCAAACAACTTCACGAATTACAGGAAAATGAATCTTTCCACTTAGCAAATAAGCTAAACTCGCAACATATAGCTTTTAAAAAACAAAAAATTAAAGTTCGTCTTGCAACCCAACTATTTAGCGAAAGCGTCGCAACTGCCTTAGATTTTTGTGCGAACGTTCTACATATTGAAGATTTTAAAAATGCTGGGGCGACAATTAATTTTATTAGAAAAATGAACATTCTGTTTGACATCCTGAATTCACGAAATCTTTTGTAATTCAATTATAAGAAACCTGTATCTGAAAATAATTACAACCAAACAGTTATTTTTAGGATAAGATTTTGTGTCAAATGTTATCCGCAGGCCACAGGGTTTCTTTTTAAATGTCATGACATTCAAAATTTTGGTCAAAACAATTTTCATCATGCACTTTTCTTGGAAATTCACAATGCTTTATTAGGATTAAAAACACCAGTTTCTAGAAACTTTTTCACTATAACACTAACATTACTGATCAGAAAAAGTGGTTAAAGTTTTCTTTTTGTAATCACAAATCGCAACTGAATGCCTATTTTTAAAATAAATTATCTCTATAATTCCATTTGTATAGTTGTATGCTGTGCATCTGTGAGATTGTTGTTTATTATACATAGGTACCAATTATAGAAATCTTTAGTAAGTACTTGCTTGCAATTTTAGTAATATATGTACCTACCCTATATAATTAATTATTTCAAATATAAATAAAACCAACTTGGTAATTTGATGTCATAATTCTCCTCATTGTCATATTTTGACATTGGCAGCTTTGATCAAGACAAGAGAGTCCTTGAACGAAAAATCGTAGTTCGGGTTTTAGTTTTAAAGCACAAAGAGATTAACAAATCTGATGCACAGTGTTATTCGAACGTTGATTTTCGATCACACAGGTCATATATCGGACGGTTTCGGCGAAGACAGAACAATATAATAATATTAATCTCTTTTATGGTCTTGGCATTGGCTTGGTCGGAAAACGGTTAATAAATAATAGTAAATAGTGTAGAAGTCATAATAGCGCAATGTCATCAAATTAATTTCGAATAGATCATGTTGAAACAAATCTTAGGTAAGTAAGTCATTTAAAAGTTGTAATTCTGCATACGGACTTATAATTATATTTGAATACGACCCTGCTTAGTCAACCATTTAAGCCACGCCCAGTGGGGTCATTTTTAATAAAACGTATCACTTGCAAAACAATTTCCTCATGGCATCTCCATTAGTATTATACCTCCATGCACGGGACGTATACTAAAACGGTCGCCTCATCTCTGTTGTAAAGGACGGAGTGCCGTCACAAAATGAAAAAATGAGTTGACAAAAAACTGGAAATAGATAAATCGGCCAGGATGCCTTTCGTTTGGGTTCATTGGTCTCATAGCAATTAGCGTTTGGGGTTATACCGTTATCGACATATTGCCTTTGAAAATATGCGATGCCATCTTGACGGTAGTGTTGCAATATATAGGCTGATCATACAACCCATTGGGCCCGATTCGGTAAGCAATGGACTCAATGGACCAGCAATTTTTTGTTTGGGCTCATACCGTTTTTTAACAAAAACACCAAAATATAAACTTTTGCATTAACCTATCCTGTGGTGAACTGATTATATTTTGAGCACAATAGGAACATCTGTGAGGTACTTTATGGGGGTCTTTTTTCTACATTATGATATATATCTGCTATTTACTTTTGTAGAAGGAAATTCTTTTATTAAAAGTTGCTTGTTATGTTATTCTCTATATACTTGTTTTTTACATGATTTTCCTAAAATGGACCGTATTCGCGATATTTGAGGAAATGGGCAAATTTCGAATTTTGAAGACAACTAAAAACCGGATAAATTCAACAGCACCAAATTTTAAACTTTAATAATAGAATAATTTTTGGGCATAGTCGAAGCATCTGGGGGGAGGGTACTTTATAGGGTGTAATTCTTCAACTAAAAGTTGCTTGCGAAATCATTCTCTATAATTTTTGTTTTAGATTTCTCTAAAATGGACCGTAATGAAAAAATTAGTGGAAAGTTTTAATTTTTTATTATTTTTGTTAGCAATGAACATATTTAAAAAAATATTTTGAGTAAGATGCTTGCGGAAACTGAATGTATTTAGTTCATCCTCTAAATATGTGCATTAAAATATTTTAGTCCCAATAGAGTATAAGTGGCTTTTTAATCCTTAAACTGAGGGAGAAAAATGTATGTTTTAGTCCCTATATAAGGTACAAAAAATATATTGTTCCCTTCTAGCTCTTTTTAATATTTTTATTAGAAAGACATATTTTAGATTTAGCCTTGACCTGATAATTTTTCTTGCAAAGAAAATAAGAAAAAAAATCTGCATAATTGGTGTATTATATGAAACCTTTGCATATAATACATATGCTAATCCAAGTATTACGTAGAAAAATACGGTGTATAAATACGTTAAATTTATTTATCCCTCGTAAAACGCCAGTAAAATACCGGGTGTCCCATTATATTTTCCAACATTTAGCAAGCTTATAACTTTTAAACGAAAGTACTTAAGAACATGCGATTTTCACCGAAATGTATCAAATTATTCCAAGTTTTATTTCGGTTAATCCAAAATTATTTAGCACTTCCGGTTTACTAAAAAACAAAATAGAGGTTTTTTAAAGACGTATTTGTAAGTTTTTTTAATACTCCGAAAGTCAGTCCTTTTAGCTATCTGGCGATATAAAGTTTTTTGAAATCGATTAAGACATGACTGAACAATTAAATTTTCTGAAAAAGCCTGCAAAATCCATAATTAATAACTCTCCTCAATAATTTTATAGTAGGCTTTGGTACATTTGTAATAAATGTCAAAATTGTTGTTTTAACTGTTCTAATAGCTTAGACTAAGGTTTCAAGTGATTCTTTTTACATTAAAATGTTATTTTCTGAAACAGAAAAGTCAAGTATGATAATAAATTTTGCTGAACCAAAATCTATTATAGGAACAAGACGAAGATTTTTTAGAGAATTTAATAAAACAGCACCGACATACAAGACAATAATGAAGTGGTTTAACATTTTCAAAAATAATGGATCAGTAGCCCAAAAAAAAACGAAATATCGGCAATGATATTCTTTTACATGATACCATTGGTGTATACGAGTTTTTTACTAGATCTCCCAAGTCATCTATCGGAAAAATACCGTTTCATTTTAATATGAGTAGATCCAAAGTTCATATAATAGGAAACTGAAACCTTACAAGATTCAATTACACCAAAAATTATACAAGAGAGACAAAGAAAAACTTCTATATATGTGTGAGACGTTATTGGACTTGATAAGAAACAATCCTGAGCTCCTTTTAATAATGTCTGATGGAGCAAGTTTCCATGTTAATAGAGCCGTCAATAGACTCAATTGTAGAATTTGGAGTAAAGAGAATCCACATGAATTTTGTGAAAGTGTAAGAGACTCTCCTAAAGTGAATGTTTGGTGAGCTGCGAGTAAATACAAGATTTACGGGCCATTTTTTGCCGAAAAAACAGTTACCGGTCCAATTTATGCGGACATGTTAGAAATATTTTTTTACCCGCAAATTGATCGGGATGGAGAATTACATGAAATCTATTTTCAACAAGATGGAGCTCGTCGATCAGTTTCTAATAAATTCGGTAATAATTGAATTGGTAGGACAAGACCAGTTGAATGGGCTTCAAATTCGCCAGACCTAACACTGCCAGATTTTTTATTTGGGGATATGTAAAGCCTTAACTTATAATCCTGCACCTCAAAATTTAGAAGAGCTAAAAGATAATATACGTCGAGCATTACTCCCAACATGTTAGAAAAAGCATATACAAATTTAATAATACGTTTACACAATTGTGTTAATGTAAAAAAAGGACATATAGAATATTTAAATTATTCTTAAATTGTTTAATAAAAGTTTGTTAAATGTTAAATAAGTTAATTAGGCTATACTAGAATATCATTAATAAGCAATAATTATTGTTGACTATTGATTTTGAATACATTTTCACAAAAATGATTGAAGAGAATTATTGCTAATTATTGATTTTGCAGTCTTTTTCAGAAAATTTAATTGTTCAGTAATTTCTTCATCGATTTCAAAAAACTTTATATCGCTAGATGGGTCATTTCACATTAAAGCGACATATGCATGTTTTCCTAATTTTTTCAAGTAAATAATTATTTTATATCTTTAAAATGGTATCAACTACGAGAAATGAATTACAATCTTTAAGGAATAATAAGTTTTGTTTCCAAAGAAGCAAGATTATTTTAAAATATTTTCGTTCAATTAATAAAATTTTAATTATCCTGGCATGTCCTCAAGCCATTTATATCCTAAAAACGGTCATAATATAAAAGTTATATAAAATTACGCCACCAACATTATAAAACAGTCTTTTTCCAAGTATTTTCTATGTACTAAGACCTTTGAAGGCGCAAAAATTATTTATTTCGAAAATATAACAAATATTTAAATTGTTCTCAATGTCTTATATAATTCACCTGCCAAATAAAATATAGTGAATTTACAAGCGAAATATAATATTTTCTTAGAGTCTTTAATATTTTTGGCAACAGTGCAATATGAGGTTGTATCTATGCAAAAGAAAATTTAACAGTCAAACATCGATCAGTAGCAGGTATCGGTAACTGGTATAGCCCGAGCTGAAACTATATTTTTGTTTCAAGGAACAGATTCTAGATGGTGCTGTACACAACAATTTACAGAAATCTACAATTGATGGTGGAAAGACTGGAATGAGTGGGAGTTGGGGGAGGAGTGTCAGTCAGTGTCATTTGTCATTGGTCGTTGACATCCATTACCAGTATTTATTGTAATTTATCATATTATCAATTATTATTGTTTGATTGTTTTTATTTGGGAGTGTCCTGGATCCTGAAACAATAAATAGTAAGTATTTTCTAAATTATTGTTTATTGTATTGTCAACTTGGTCTTATTCAATTGTGTTTTTAATTTTCAATTTGTTTACTTGATCTTGCTGGCAATTGTGAGCTTATTTTAAATTTTTGTGGTGATTTTTTGTTTAAAAGTTGAAATATGCCGTATTGTTGTGTACCGAATTGTTTTGTTAACACTCTGATTTATTTCATATTTGGGTATTGGCTGTTCGCAGTCCGTTTTTCAATAATAAAACGGCAGAACAAATTCGTAAAACCTATTTAGTATGTGATAAACATTTTGAAGATAAATTTAAAGTTCCTGAAACTCACAGAGGTCTAATTGTTGAAGCATATCCAACATTATTCCTCTCAGAATTGGAAGTTCTGTGTCTTGATCATGTACCAGATGAAGTTCCTTCAACTTCGAATGATATACATTTCGAGCATGTTAAAACAAGCTTTTTTTATTTTGTTCTAGTACGAACTTTCTTCAAGGCGAATGGACCTAGTATCCGTAGCCAAGGGAAACCTAAATTTAATCACACACATAACTTTCTTCAAACTGTTAGGAGATGAAGAATTGCATCGTGGAAGCCAAAACGGCCTAATCAGGGAAGTAATAGTCGCTTTACCTTTTTGTATTCATGCCTCACTTTCCCTGCTACCTAACACATTTCATTTTTATATTGATTTAATTCAGGTTCTTACTTATACTGTTTTTTATTTGTTCTAGTACGAACTTTCTTCAAACCGTTTGGAGTGGAAGAATTGCATCGTGGAAGCCAAAACGGCCTAATGAGGGAAGCAACCTCTGTGGACAATGACTTAACTTTCCAGCTAATTAACACGCTACATTTAATTATTCTATTTTGTATGTTTTTTTTGTTTTAATAAATTAATTTTGTTGATCAGGCTTTTTAATTTTTTGTAAAAATAATTCAACTTGTAGTCAAGTTAGGATTGGTTCATACTACTCATTTTTTGCTTTATTGTAACAAATATAATTTTATTGTTACAATAAACGTAAAAAAGGAGTTTGTATGAACAAATCTTAATTTGACTACCACTTTTAAACTAAATATTGAATGACCATTTTGAATGTTCCCGCGTTTTATGTTAACTAAAGTTACCGCGAGATGGCGCCACTTCCGCCAAATAGTTCAAAGAACGCTCACCGGGTGTTACAAAACTGTCTCGAATTTTAACATTGCAGTTTCCATTCTAAAAGTAGTTGTTCTATGATCAGTAGCCCCTGTTGATTTATACGACAGGGGAATTACGTCTTTAACAGGGGAATTACTTTTATTTAGTTATGAGAATATTTCCTGCAAATATTTTCTAAATACCCCAAATATATGCCAGTCTTCTTGTAGATTTGTGTAACAATGGCTAGACAACCAAAAAAGAGCAGAAAAGAAATATTAGAAAAGAATAGCAGAAAGGTCTTGTTTATTATCAAATTCGTTTATGCACACTGTCGTTTTTTAGAAAAAGTAATTCTTGTGTATGTCTGAGCAAGAAGGATTTCGTCACAAAAAATAAGGTCAAAAAACAAAAACATTTACTCAAGAAAATTTTGTTACTGCTCAAAATCAAACTGGTGGCTTTGAATTTGCCAAGGTGGCTGGATGCTCTGGTGTTGGGACCTCCTCTTACGTGCACGTATAAATATGTTGCAATCTGTTCAGGCGACTTAGACGAAGGAAGAAGGAGAAATAAAAATAACATTTCTAAAATCATGTAGTATTGATGGCACAATATTTAAGGTGAATGATAATTTGGAGTGAGGGTAGCCATATGTGAGTAGTAGGGATTAAATGTAAAGGTTAAAGAAAAGGTCCTTTATTTCTCACAAGTCAATTTAATTGGCGACCGGTTTCGAAGTTGTCACTTCATCATCAGGTACACCTAAATGGAATGTCAAGGAGTCAGTTGTAATAAAAACAATTATAAAAGCATGCTCATATGTGGGAAGGACCTTTCGTAATTTTAAAATACGCCTGAAAGAGCACACACGCTGTCTTAACACTAACACTACTGGTTTTTCTCACTTTCCTGCTCATTTGTTAGACACTGGTCACGATTTTGATTCTAGCATTGGCTTCGACATTTTGCATATGACTTCTAATAAATTCCTTCTGAATAACTTTGAGAACCTGGAAATTTTAAAAAATATTAAATCTGGCCCCTCCTGCTCTCTGAATGCACAAAATCAATTTATTAGTACCCCAACGTTCTCTGCGCTTATTTAAATTATTTTCAGACTTTTACCCCCACTCATTTGATCTTCAGTCAGTTACTTACCATAATTAATTAACTCTCCCAATTTAGATTTTCTTTCCATTAATTTTTGCCCATTCGCATCTTATTAAATTTTTTTTAGCTTATTCAAATTCTCCCACGTGGTTGTCATACGCCAAAATTTGACTTTTCTTTTTTTGACATTCGTACTGTCAACCTAGTTTCCGTTTCCTGTAACAGTAATTTTCTTTTTGATTATCTGCTTCAAATTTCCCTTTTACATATGAATTTTCATATTTTCTTGTTTAGTGTTCTAATTTTCTTGTTAGTATAAAATTTTTTTGCTTTCTCATTCTCAGTTTAATATATTTTACTTTCAATAAATTTTGTCACCGCCACCTATACTCACTTTCAGTAAATAACACCTCCGTTAGTACACAATTTATCCGCTAATTTAAAATTTACAGTTTACTGCATTGATTCGTTAGAAATCTAGATAGATGTCTTGACAGTCTGATAATTTTTACTTTTTTACTTTTTACTTTCAGTAATTAACATTATATCCTTAAAAAATTTTAAACTGTTTGTGCTTGTAAAACTATTTTTTGTTGTTTAGTTAATAATTGCCTTAAATGTGTTTTAATTAATTATTTTATTCAAAAAGACATCTGGTGGTTTAATCTAACCTACATTAAAAATTTTTTAAAAAAATACTTATTACACATGAATTTTTTAACTAGTTCTGTTAAACTTTTTGTAGCGCTTCCTTTATGGAATTAGTCAAGGTGAGTCAAGGTTATTGTTTAACTTTCTTTTGTGTTTTTTCTGTTATTTTGTATATGTTAAAGTCCGTTCATGCTTTTATAATTGTTTTTATTACAACTGACTCCTTGACATTCCATTTAGGTGTGCCTGATGATGAAGTGACAACTTCGAAACCGGTCGCCAATTAAATTGACTTGTGAGAAATAAAGGACCTTTTCTTTAACCTTTACACTTAATGAATGATAATTATGTTTCTTATATATCACTGGAACACATCATTAACATATTACCAATTCCAACTATTACGCTAAAAGGGATCGATGCTTTCATAAGTTTTCAAAGCCAATTGATGTTTTAGAGCAGTAAATCGTTCTTCTTACTCTTATTAAAAAAATCGATGTTGCAGTTTATATTCTTATATTTTTTAAGGAACTAAGTAAAATTAATATGAACCCAAACATGAATTACCGAATAGTTTTAGGTACCTGAATATACTTTATATATAACCTGTTGTACCTCTTTTTTTATTTTTAAGTTTCTTTTTATGAATGATGTTTTATTTTAATACCTAGCTAATTTAAAACTGTACACCTATTATAGAAAGTATAATTATTATATTTTCTACTAGAGATTTGAATTTGATACATTTCAAATTGTTTTAGGTGTTAGAGATTTGTTAAAGGCTCTAACTGTTTTTTTTTTTGTTAACTTTAATACTTAGTTTGGAATGTTCCTGTTCCGTACAAAATAAGCTAGCTGTTTATTAGTTAAATAAAGGAGATTTTATACTTTTTATTCATCAGTTTAATTTTAGTATCTAAGAATGTTATTACCCCATAGCAAAAAGGTAATTCCCCTGAGAGGAGTCATTACCCTGGGTGATGTATTTTCCCTGAAAGGTAAACATTTCGAAAAAAATTAGAAAATTGTCTGGGCCTTTTGGCAGCCGACTTTACATGAACTACTAAAGGTAATAATCATATATATTTATATCCAAAATGACTTTCATGCTGTTGCCACTTTTATTCCATAAATGGTCGCCTTAACGTTAAATTACCCAGATAGTTAAAAGGACTGGCTTTGAGAGCATCAAAAAATATACAGGGTGTTTCATTAAAAAAAATTTACAAATACGTCTTTGAAAAATCGCCATTTTGTTTTTCAGTAAACCGGAAGTGCTAAATAATTTTGGATTGACCGAAACATTTCGGTGAAACCCGCATGTTTTTATGTACTTTCGTTTAAAAGTTATAAGCTTGCTAACTGTTGAAAAATATAATGGGACACCCGGTGTATTATAAATTGTTTTCACTCACATACATGAACATAATTTTTTAAAAAATCTAACAGAAGCGCCACTATTCAGACGAAAACTCGTAATAACACACTTTTAAAGTTTATTTTTGACTATTTCTAAAAGAAAAAAATATGTGCATGTAGGGAAAGGTTAGATCTATACTGCTGCGGAACCACTTTTCAAAATTCAATTTAATTTTTTCTAAAAACAAAAAAAAAAGGAAATTATTAGAAAAACAGAATCAAATTTTGAAAAAGTGTCTCTTTACCTAAACGTACATATTTTTTTGTCTTTTAGAAAACATTAAAAATAACTTTTAAAAGTGGAGCACTACGGAACTCTTGCATTATATACTCTATAGCCAAATATCGTCAAATGCGTACTTTATCATTGTCTTTCGACATATTACTTTATAAATTTTTTTATCTTGCGTCCAAATGTCTACAACCTATTGTCTCGCATCCAACTATTCGCTTCCTTTTGTCGTATATTCGAATTTTATTTACCAATAAATTGTTTCCTTTCTGATTCATTTGACCTACTTCATAATTCCTGTCTAAATATCGTTACGGATCACTTTTATTTTTTATGACATGTGCTTCTACTCTTGTTACTTATTAATTGGTATCTACGTATAATTTTGCAGAACCGATAGGTTATTTGTTAATTGACACCAAACAAAATGTATAATATGACAATTAGGTAAGCAATTATTATAAAATAATTCACAATTAAAAGTATAAAAGCACTTATTCTATTCGTATTATTGACATATGAGATGAACATTGTCGTATCAAATGCGGTATTTCCTATAATCTCGTATTTCTTGCATACTAGATGTGCTTAGCTTCGCAAGAAATTATTTCGATTAATAGTCTTATATTTCAAATTCAATATAAACAATTTAAATTTAAATTAAACTGTTGCCATTTGCAAAGTTTTTCCCGATAGGTAACCTTTTAAATACAATCTCATTAAATTATATAGGGTGTTTCATTGAGAAAAGGACACGTTAACTGCGAATGAATGCTTCAAAATAACTCATTCGTCATTCGCTCTTTATAACCGAAGTACAGAGAGTTTTTATCAATTCTATCCGTTCTTTTCTGACTTAAAACTTATTATTAATCACCATCTAAATATTTTTGACAAAGCTTACAGAATATACCAATGTATCAACAAAAAACCTAATTCGGGTTTGTCTTTACAAAAAAAATATAAATGCGACCATCCATAAAACAACATCCTGTATTAGTTATTTAAAAAAACTTTATTTCGTGATGTTCTTTTAATTTTTAGGCAGTTAATTTTACCTCTAAAATTTTGTTACATTAAAACAGTGTATAATAAAATAATGAAAAAAAAAATATCGAAGACATATCACTAAATAATACAAGCTACTGTTTGATCTTGAAAAGAACTACCTCTTTGGCTGTACAGTTATTGAACTATAACGAAATTAAAAAAAAAATTTCAACATTCTAAATCTTATAAGCTCAAAAGCTCCAAAAAATGCGATCTTTTTCTTTGATTTTTAATAATATGATTTCTCAAAATGTGTCTTTGGTTTAGGCCAAACTTATTGGAAGGACTTCAATAAATGTATCATACTGTATAGTTTATGTTTATATAGTTTGTTGATGTTTTTGTTTGATAGAGTTGTTAATGATTGTCAATAAAAAATATACATTTTTCTGCTCCTCTATAAATCTTCATTCAAGAAGATCTCTGCTGGTTTAAACATATTCCTATAGGTTATGGGCCCAGGAACTCTTAGCTGCGTCTGAAGAAAGCAAGAGGTATTGCGTATATTTTAAATTGAATATAAAATATTTTGAAAAATATTGACAGAACCTATCAAAGTCACCTAGCTAATTTCATTTTGAAAACTAGACGATTTATTGATTAAGAATGACTCAAGAATTGAATCACAGAATCGTCAAATTTGATGGAACTAATTTCCAGCTCTGGAAGTTTAGTGTAACAATTGTGTTAAAAGCTAGTGATTTAATGCATATAATCACTGAAGCAAAGCCTACATGTCAATGAGGCTTTTAAATAAAGTAAACTCCTTTAAATTATAAATGTGTATTAAATGACATACAATAAAAATTATACTGACATCAGAGTGTTAACTAGATAAAATTATACATAGTATTTATAGTACATATAGTACAGACTAGTAGAAAGCTTACACTATCAACACTCCCCCTTAAGCTAATAACATATATATCAACGATAACGTAACGTAACAATAATTCACGGAATATCTGACATCCCCATTTCTGATGTGCATTTTCTGTGCTTTCCGTATGGCAGACCTTTAGTTAGTATGTCAGCCACCATATCGCTACTCCTTAGATACTGTAAAAGAACTTGACCATTAATTACAGCTTCCCTAATAAAATGAAACCTTATTTCAATGTGTTTCGTTCTATTATGAAATACTGGATTTTCTGCAATCTTAATTGCGCTTTGATTATCCATATACAATGTAATCTGTCTAATAGGTCGATTTAAAATTTCAGAAAAAAGTCGTTCTAGATATATTGCTTCTTTGCACGAATCAGAAGCTGCCATGTATTCTGCTTCGGTCGACGATAACGCAACAGTTCGTTGCTTTCGACTGTCCCATGATATGGGTCCACCTGCCAGTTTAAAAAGGTATCCAGTGTGAGATCGTCTTTCGGATTGCTGATCTCCCCATGAAGCATCTACAAATCCTTCAATAGTGTTGAAATCACATTTTTTGTAGCCAATGCCCAAATTGTTTGTGAATTTTAGGTAACGAAACACACGTTTAACCAAATTCCAATGGTACATTGTGTATCTACAGTTAAACTGACTCAAGTAATTTACGGAATAAGCAATGTCAGGCCTGCTATTCACTGCTAAATACATAAGGCATCCGATTGCATTCTGATAAGGTACAGCCAAATGTTTATTTTCATCAGAGGCTGCAATCTTTAAATTAGGTTCAATAGGAGTGGAAATACCATTTATATCAGAGAAACCAAATTTATTCAGAATATCCAGTATGTAATTTTTCTGACTTAAATAAACCATATTATTTAATTTATCCCTAATAAGCTCAATTCCAAGTACTTCTTGGGCTTCACCTAAATCTTTAATTAAAAAATTATTATTTAAGATTTCGAAAAGTGTATTTTTTTTATTAATATTATTGTGAAAAATATAAAAATCATCAACATATAATACTATTATAATAATTGAGTTTCCTTGATTCTTTAAAAAAAGACAGGTCTCATATTTGGATTTTTGGTAACCATTGTCTACAAGAACTTTAGTAACTTTTTTATTCCAGGCCCTTGATGATTGCTTAAGGCCATAGACAGCCTTTTTTAATAAACAAACTTTGGATTCTTGACCTTTTTCTATGAATAATTCTGGTTGTTCCATGAATACTTGTTCCTCCAATTCGCCATGGAGAAAAGCAGTTGTTACATCGAAGTGTTCAATAGACAAATCAAGTTGAACTGAAAGAGCAATCATCATTCTCAAAGTTGAAATTCGGGCAACTGGTGAGAACGTTTCAAAATAATCTACGCCTTGTGACTGAGTGAATCCTCTAGCAACAAGTCTTGCTTTATAACGCACATTATTTTTAGTGTCTTTTTTAAGCTTAAAAATCCACTTGTTGGACACAACATTTATATCCTTAGGTCTTTCAACCAATGTCCATACCTCATTTTTAAGAAAAGAGTTATATTCTACTTTCATTGCCTCAATCCATTCGTCTTTATCAGAACTAGTGATTGCTTCTTGTACGGTCGTTGGCTCTGTGACTGCACAACAAGATGAAAGTTGAAAAGATATATCTGATTCATTTAGATAATCTTTCATCCAAACAGGCGGTCGACGAACTCGCCCGGAAGAAGATGAGGGTAAAACTTCATCATGAAGTTCTTCAACTTCAGAAGTATCAACACAACTAACAGAACTGATAGATGGAGATGATGCATGAGGTTGGTTACTTGCGATGGATTCAGTTTGATTTTCCATCAAATTGTTAACCATAGAAGGATAATATAAAAAATTGTTATCATCTTTATTTGAAGAATTTTTTGAATCTGAAACATATTTACTAAACATGACATTTTCAACAAAAATTACATCCCGAACATTCTGAACTTTACCTGGATTTTCTGGGTCAGCTAACCTATAACCTTTTGTGTTTTCGCAATAGCCCACCATAATCATAGGCTTTGATTTTTTATCAAATTTTTCCCTAAATTGTTTTGGAATATGAGCATATGCAAGACAACCAAAAATTTTTAAATTACTTATGTTGACTTTAACACCCGTCCACAACTCTTCAGGAGTTGCTCCTTTTATAGCAGTAGAAGGACTACGATTTTTAAGGTAAATAGCAGTTGACACAGCTTCTCCCCAATACGTCTTTGGCAGTTCTGAATCATGCAGCATAGATCTTGCCTTCTCCACCACTGTTCGATTTGTTCTTTCTTGAACACCATTTTGTTCGGGTGTATATGGTACTGTTAACTCATGTATAATGCCTTCACTATTTAGAAAATCGGAAAAACGGTTATTGCAAAACTCTGTGCCATTATCAGACCGTAACCTTTTAATCTTAAGACTAGTCTGATTCTCAACCATCTTCTTAAAATATTTAAAAATTGAAAATGTTTCATCTTTGGTCTTGAGAAAATAGCCAAAAGTTTTACGTGAAAAGTCATCTGTAAACATTAGGATATACTTGGCTCCTCCCCAACTTGGCTCGGACATAGGTCCACATACATCTGTGTGAACAAGCTCCAGTCGCTCAGATGAACGTATGGCTTGACCTTTTGGAAATTCTTTTCTTGTTTGCTTAGCTTGTATACAAGGAATGCAAGGTGAAGTTGGATTTTTGTCACTAAATACTATACCATCAGCAAGATTTCTTAATAATTTTAGGCTTCTGTTACTTAAGTGGCCCAATCTCTTATGCCAAGTCTCTTGTGTTGCTAGTTGATTAAGAGACATTGCAACATTTCTAGTAATTTCTTGTTGAGGTGGTTGATCTAGACTATAAATTTCATTAACTTTGGACCCTGTAAATTTCAGTAATCCTTGGACTTTAAAATTTTCCTTAGAATAAGCTTCAAAACCATGTTCATTAAATACCAAAAAAATACCTTTACTTGTTATTTGGCTAACAGATAATAAATTGGCTGCTGCATTAGGTGCATACATAACATTTGTAATGGTTCCTGTATTAGTAGTATTATCTTTAGAATTAGTCAGTTCAATGGAAATATCACCAGAACCACTACTGCCAAATGTATTTTTATCTGCTGTAAAAAACGTTGTAACACAATCTGGATTGAAATTGTTCATCCAATTACGTCGAGGGCTCACATGGTTACTGGCACAACTATCAACATACCATGAATTATCATCAAAAGAACCAGCAGCAAAAGCAGTTGAAATAAGAAGTAAATTTTCCTTGTTCTTGGATTTACCTCCAGAAGTTGATTGATTTGACTTGCCCTTAGCATATTTAAATTTGTTTTTCAATTTAGGACATTTTGGACGAATATGACCCTCTATTCCACATTCATGGCATACAACAGTATTTTTGATATTAGAAGTCATATTTTTATTCTTGGCAATTAACGCCGAATCAGATGAAGACTCTTCTCTTAAACCACGGCGAGCATCCTCTTCTAAAAGAGTTTTAATAACATCTTCACTCGTAATTATGGTATGAGTAGCTCCATAGCCACTAAGCAAAGTTTCATAAGAGTCTGGAAGTCCACTTAAAAGCAGCATACCTACTTCAGAATCGTCCATAGTAACTTTTATGTCCGCTAATTTGTGAACCAGTGATAACACACCACTAACATATTCGTTCATGGAAGCATACTCTTCAAACCGAGTTCTATAAAGTTTTCTCTTTAAAAATAATTGTCTGCTTAAACCAGCACTTTGGAATGCCTTTTCCAAATTATCCCAGGCGTCTTTTGAAGATTTAGCTCCACGGATATGACTAACACAAACGGGCTTTACAGAAAGACTGATTTTTGCAAGTGCCCTCTGATCTTTCTCAGCATCATGATCCTGGCCAAGAACACATTTCCAGAGACCATAATCAATTAGGACCATTTTCATTTGGAACTTCCAATTATCATAATTTTTATGACTTTCCAATTTTTCTATGCCAGGTACTCCAGCAGGTCCCATATAAACTGGTGTAGCATTGGGTGTAGCATCGAAGTTATCCTCAGAAGTAACACTCATCTTGAACTCGATAAGTACTTTAGCCTCAGAAAAAACGTTTAAAACTTTTAACGTGTATCTATGCCTGGGCCCATAACCTGTCAATGAGGCTTTTAAATAAAGTAAACTCCTTTAAATTATAAATGTGTATTAAATGACATACAATAAAAATTATACTGATATCAGAGTGTTAACTAGATAAAATTATACATAGTATTTATAGTACATATAGTACAGACTAGTAGAAAGCTTACACTATCAACACTACATCTAACCCAGAAGATATTAGAAAATGGGAGAAAAAAGATAACCAAGCGATGGTAATATTTTTATCTTCAATCAATGAAGATCAACTATCATACCTTGTAAACTGTGAAACTGCTGGCGAAATGTGGAAGAAACTCATTACTATTCACGAGCAGAAGACTGAAGTTTCGAAGCATGTTGTTTATCAAAAATTTTATGAATTGAAAATGGAACCAAAACAGAAAGTAGCTACATTTTTGTCTAAAGTAGAAACCTTAACTAAACAACTAAGAGATATGAATGAAACTATATCAGACGTTGCTGTTATATCAAAGATTATAAATAGTTTACCGTCTAAATTTGCAATGTTCGTTACTGCTTGGGATTCTGTTGATCCTGCAAAACAAATATTAACAGATCTAATAGCGAGGCTCTTAAAAGAAGAACAAAAGGTATCTCTTAATGAACTGAATGAAGACAACTCGGCGCTACAAATACAAACAGTGAGTTTAAAAAAAAAATAAGACAAACATTCAAGTTCTAAAACAAAAAACGAAATGTGGATACTGCAAGCAGGTTGGTCATTGGTGGAAAGAATGCAAGAAAAGATTATCAAAAAGTAACGTTCCAGCTTGTTCTAGTAACAGAGAAGCTTTATCATGTGATTTAGATATGTTGAAAGTCTTATCAGACAATGACGAAGACATATGGTTAGCAGATTCAGGTGCTAGTGTGCACATGTCTTTTAGTCAAGACTGGTTCAAAAACCTACAACCTGTAAAAAGCGATATTGTTATTCGCATTGCTAATAATAAGCATCTTAAAGCAGCTGCCATGGGAGATATTGAAGTTCAGGCGTACGCTAATGGAAAATGGCAAGATAAAGTTATCAAAGATTATATCCCAGATTTAAAACGAAATGTATTGTCGGTTGGTCTAATAACAGATAAGGGGTTTACTATAATAGCTCACAAAGAAAGATGTGAATTTTATAATTCTAAAGGCGAGTTATCTTGTATTGGAATTAGAAACGGAAATATGTTCAAAATGCTAATGAAAGTTGAACATATAGAATGCAATTCCACCTCTAATATGAACAGTTTGAAACTCTGGCATGAAATATTAGGACACATCAATCCTAAATATGTAAAGAAGACCATTCAAACGTATGCTGCTGAAGGAGCACGTCTAGAAGACGAATCTGATTTTTTCTGCGAAGGATGTCAGCTTGGAAAGCAGAATCGAAGAAGTTTCGTTCAATCAAACCATGTTAGAAATTATAAACCAGGTGAATTCATTCATGCCGACGTTTGTGGTCCATCGAACATTGAATCGCCAAGTGGCTCCAGATATTTTTTGTTGTTTAAAGATGATGCCACTAGCTACAGAAAGGCTTATTTTTTGCGTCATAAATCAGAAGTATTTGAGAATTTCATAGATTTTGAAGCAATGATCAGAAGGCAGACCGGAAATTTTATAAAAATACTAAGATGTGACAATGGCACAGAATTTGTTAATGCCAAAATTCAGTAATTTTGTAAACAACAAGGAATTGTCTGTGAAACTTCAGCTCCATACGCGCATGAACAAAATGGATTCGCAGAACGAGATATAAGAACTCTTACAGAAAGTGCTCGTTCCATGTTATATACAAAAAAAGTTCCTCTGCAATTTTGGGCAGAAGCTGTAAATACCTCTGTATATATTGTAAATAGGACTATTTCTAAAAAGGACCCTAACGTGACACCTTATGAAAAATGATTTGGAAGAAAACCCAGTCTAAAACACCTAAGAATATTTGGATCCTTAGCATACATGCATAATCCGAAAGAACTTAGGAAGAAATGGGAACCTAGAAGCCGTAAAATGATTTTTGTTGGCTACGAACACGAATCTTCCAACTATCGTCTTTGGGATAATGAAAAGAAAAGAATCTTTATTAGTGCAAATGTAACATTTGATGAAGAAAATAAGATACACGAGGATAATACAGAAAATTTTGTTTATCTGAAATTTTTTGAAAATGAAAAAGAAGAGATAATTTCAGATCATGAAGTATATGAAAAGGAGCCAAGTCAAGTAGAT
The DNA here is from genome assembly GCA_927349885.1 of Psylliodes chrysocephalus. Taxonomy (NCBI): domain Eukaryota; kingdom Metazoa; phylum Arthropoda; class Insecta; order Coleoptera; family Chrysomelidae; genus Psylliodes; species Psylliodes chrysocephalus. The sequence goes on from OV651827.1 coordinate 15,047,961, forward strand.
GAAGAGAAACAAAGTGCTTCAGAGAATAAAGAAATAGATGAGATAGGAAAATATAATCTTAGAGATAGAAGCCAAATTAAGCCGCCTGATCATTTTTCAGCAATGTCTGTGGAAGTGGAAATTCCATCTACATTTGAAGAGGCTATACAGTCAGAAAACTCTAAACAATGGGTTCTTGCAATGGAAGATGAGATGGATTCACTAAAAAGTAATGAAACCTGGATACTCACAGATGCCCCTGAAGATTCAAATATAATTGATTGTAAATGGGTATTTACAATTAAAACAGACATTACAGGAAAAGAAAAATTCAAAGCCAGATTAGTTGCTAGAGGATTCTCACAGAAACACGATATAGACTATCATGAAACTTTTGCACCAGTTGTTAGGTATGAGTCTGTTCGTATACTCCTGGCCATTGCTGCAGAAGAAGATCTTGAACTTGCCCAATTTGACATCAAAACTGCATTTCTGTATGGAGAACTGGAAGAAACAATTTTTATGCAACAACCCAAAGAATTTGAAGAAGGTCATAAAGTTTGCAAACTCAACAAAAGCCTATACGGATTAAAGCAGTCACCCCGATGTTGGAACACAAAATTCAGAAAATTTTTGATTTTTTACAATTTCAGACAAATGAATGCAGATAACTGTTTATACATAGGAAACATCAAAGATGATAAAATTTATTTGGCCCTGTATGTAGACGATGGTCTGATTTTAACGAAATCAGTTGACAATGTCACAGAAATTTTGACACTGCTCAAAACTAATTTTGAAATTACAACTGGTGATGCAAAATGTTATGTAGGCATTGAAATAAGCCGAGATCGAAAACAAGGAAAAATAAGAATATCACAAGCAAAATTCGTAGACAAAATTCTGAAGAAATTTAATATGATCAATTGTTCTCACTCGATGATTCCCGCTGACCCCGGATTAAGGCTTAAACTTACATCAGAAGTGGATAAAAGAGAACATATTCCTTATAGAGAAATTATTGGAAGCTTATTATTTCTAGCTACAAATACACGCCCTGACATATCCTATGTAGTTAGCTACCTAAGTCAATTTTTAAATAATTTTGGAAAGAAACACTGGACAGCTGCGAAGAAAATACTTAGATATCTCAAAGGAACAAAATATTTTGGAATCCTTTATGAAAAATGTCATGACAGCAAATCAAATAAATTAAGTTTAGTTGGATATACTGATGCAGATTACGCAGGACACGCCGAAACAAGAAAATCAAGGTCTGGATACATTTTCTTGTTAAATAACTCTCCCATAACCTGGTGTTCACAGCGTCAGCAAGTTGTTGCACTTTCTACAACATAAGCCGAATATATGGCATTATCTTTCAGTTTTAGAGAAGCAGTTTGGTTACGAAATTTTATTAAAGAATTGGTATATTCTCCAGAACATTCACGGACTATTATTAAAGTTGATAACCAAAGTGCAATAAAATTAGCCAACAACCCGGAATTTCACAAAAGAACAAAACATATCGACATAAAATATCACTATGTTCGTGAACTGATAGAAGAAGACAAAATCAGTATTGAATTTGTCGAGTCTAAAACCCAATTAGCCGATATCTTCACGAAACCATTACCAAAAGAGAAGTTATACAGTATTCGAAGAAGTTTGAAGATTTTAGATTTTAATGAAGTAGGGGAGGTATTGGAAGGACTTCAATAAATGTATCATACTGTATAGTTTATGTTTATATAGTTTGTTGATGTTTTTGTTTGATAGAGTTGTTAATGATTGTCAATAAAAAATATACATTTTTCTGCTCCTCTATAAATCTTCATTCAAGAAGATCTCTGCTGGTTTAAACATATTCCGATAAAACTCTTATATTATATTCAATCTATATTCCTGGTATAATTTCCCTTGCTGATCTGGAATCATTTTTTGATAAGTTCTAAATGTTTAATAGTGTGTTTGGCGATTGTAGTGACTTTAATATTTTTACATTCAATTTTAAAGAAGATTGTGGGTTTAGAATTATTTCGAGGAATATATGTCTCGCCTTTATTTTTAAAAAAACGCTTTATCTATATTTTGTGATTTAAAATAAATTTTGAAAGCACGTTTCACATAAAATACTGTAATACTGTGTTTAAAATTTTGCATTCAGAAGAATTTCTGAGATAAATAAAAAGTTTTAAAATTTACAATTTTTTAAAAATCTAACTACAAGAGTCGACAGATAATAAAACCAAAAATTATGTAAAGACTCCGAGAGGTAATCGTATGAACAAACAATAATGGAGTTAAGGAAGGGCCTTGTGTATAGTCACTTTAAAAAGTACCCACTAACCATCTGAAAATAAAAAATTAATAGTCCAATCGAGAAGTGTGGTATTGGTAGGCATTGGGGTTGTTTTTCTATAAAAATTTTAAGAATAATTTTTTTACCCTCTAGATACATTTTTAAAAACTACTTACTTTAAACAAAAAGGTGCTCCTATTAAAAATCGATTAAAGCAACGGTGTCCGAGAAAACTGAATTGGAAGATTTTGCTGCCGCCTATGCCAAAAATGCGAATCTTTGAAATGGTTTTAAAAATCTCTGAGAGGGACTGAGTATTTTTTTTAATTTTCATGGGATCATGATTTTTGACACCATTTCAACAACACCCTTTTTTGACATGTGGCGCAGCAGCATCTTTCCATATAATTTTCTCTTTTGCCTTAATCGATTTACAATAAGGGTACTTTTACGTATACAAGGTGTAACAAAAGATGTAGGTACAGTTTCTGGAGTCGAAAATAAATCTATTCAACTATTTTGTTTGTATAAAAAATGGTTAGTAAATAAGTTACAGAATGTTATAGTTGGAATTTTAGAAGTTATTTTGTGCTCTTACTCTAAAACGGCTTAAAATATTTTTATCAAAATGTACATGGGATCTTAGTATACAGTGACTAATAAAATGGAGTTAGTGACATTTAAAGTTGTTTTAATTCTATAGGTTTTTGGAAAGGTTCCGCACCCCTTTGGTCCCCTACTTTCTTGGGCACTGATATTCAGTTAAAAACAGAACGCCACTAAAATACCACATCTATTTTGAATTTTTTTGGCTCCTTGTATTTGTGAAAGCCTTGATTACTAAATTATAGGCCCCAGAAGGAAGGTAAAAGTGTAAAATACAATGAATTTTTTTATTAATCTTAACTTAAACCGCTGAGTATTGGTCACAACTTCATTTACAATGATTTCCTTGTATTATCTATCGCAATGAAATTGCAAAATAGTAAAATTCACTTGTTAATATTATGATTAATAAAAAAATCATTTCATTTTTACTAAGACCTTCCTTCTGGGTTATATAACTCGGTATTTAGGCCTTTATAGACAAATACTAATAGGCAAACAATTTTTAAAACAAATGTAATATTTTATTCTATAAAAAAGTAAGGTCGTCAAAGGGGTGTGAAACCCTTATAAAAAGCTTTATAATTAAAACAATTTTAAATGTGTCTAACTTTATTTTATTGTATACTTATATCACATGTACATTCTCTTAAAAATGTGATGTGTCCAAAATATGACTTTCCTATCTAGTTACGACAGGCTTTTACCGGTTATTTTGTACAACCTATTGTAACACCTCTGTAAATGTTAAGATGATAAACTAAATTCTTTAGTTTAATAATTTTCTTAAAAATCAGCATTTTGTACATTTTGCCAAATTTCACGATTACGGACCATTGTAGAAAAAATTTGTATAAAACAAAAATTAGTATCTTTTATTTTAAGAATTTTCTTCTCCAAACATAAATAACAGATATATTCAATAACATATAAGAACTTCCCCTGTAAAGTTCCCCCCCAGATGTTCCGACTCTGTCAAAAATCTGTTCCGATTACCGCAGGCCAGAATGAGTGTTGACTTTAAAATTTGGTGTTTTCCTCTTTATCGGTTTTCTTCAAAATTCGACATTTACACATTTTCTTAAATATCTCGAATACACATTTTACACAAATTAAGTACGAAACAAGAATTATAGAAAATTTTATAACAAATAAATTGTATTTGATGAATTTTCTTGAAAAATTAATTTTTTTAAACTTTGTAAAATTTCTCGAATACGGACCATTTAGGTGAATTTTCTATATATAAAAATTATAGAGGATAATACAAAAAAAAATTATTTAATCAATTTTCTTCTCCAACCGTAAATAACGGATATATGCCATAAAATATAAACCCCCTAGAAGTACCCCCAGATGTACTGACCCTCCCCAAGAAAGCTTAAGTTTCAAATATAATGTTTTTCCCTTTATCCGTGTTTGAGTTTTTTTCAAAATTCGAGATTTACACTCATTTTTAAATATCTCGAATACGGTTCATTTTAGAGAAATTATGTATAAAACAAGAATTATAGAGAATTATATTACAAATACTTTTTATTTAAACAATTTTCATAAAAATTTGAATTTTTTACATTTTGTTAAATTTCTCGAATACGGACTTTAGGAAAATTTTGTAAAATAAACAAATTATAGAGAATAATATTAGAAGTAACATTCATCTAAATAATTTTCTTCTCTAAACGTAAATAACAGATATATTTAATAAAATATAAAAATGGCTTTCCATAAAGTATCCCCCCAAACGTTCCAACTCTGCCCAAAATCTAATCAGTTTACCGCATGCCGGAATAGAGCTTAAGTTTTAAATTTAGTGTTTTTCTTTGTATCCGTTCATGAGTTATTGTAGATACACACACAGACAGATACACACACAGACATCATCGCGAAAATAGTTAAACCGTATTCATGAGACCCCAAAACGTAAGAATCCGTCGAAAACTTGAGGTCAAAAAAAAATCGTGATTCCTATAATTTCCTTATCTGTATACAGATAGGAAAGTAAAAATATGTTAAGCCGTTTTAGAGTACGAGCACAAAATCATTTTTAAATCAAATAACTTTGTTACTATCCATTTTTTATGCAAGCACGTTAGCTTAAATCGACTTATTTTCGACCCCTGAATACTGTGGTTAAATTTACTGTACATATTTTTGTTACACCCTGTTAAAATACGTATGTTTTGAAGGATGTAGAAAAATCAGTACCAAAAAATAAATTGTATATTAAATACAACCCTAAACGACTAGCAATATTACCCTTTTTGATGATTAATTTTCATACCCGCAGATAATTAAGGGACAAAATTAATACAATTTTCGTAAATTTTCTTTATCTAAAGAACCCCTCAGTTTCCTTATGGCAAATGGATTTCGGTCGAATCATCTGAATTTTATGTATACGTGTTGCAGTTTTGACCTCTTGTGTAAAAATGTCTATGTGCACAAATTTTTCCTATCACTTGTTTTTGGGATTAAACTTGTGAATTCTCATAATTTTCAAAAATTCTTAAAGTCGTTAACGTTTTAATTTTACTAACATTCTTAAATATTAAAAGATGTAGTTAGGCTCTCTTGGATATTTGTGACTTTCAAAATATGACACCATTTTGGAAAACAACTGTACAGAGTGAGTAACTTTTTATATTAAAATAGAAAAATTGCATGTTTAAAAATTCGTTTAACGACTAAAATAATAATAACAAATGTATATTTATATATCCATATAAGAGTGTATAAATGACATTTTTTTATTACAAAAAGTACATGTATGCAGGGTGAGCCAAAAACTTTATGATATGCCCTATATATCGTAACGGGTACATCACATAAACAAGAACATATACTTTAAGAATCAAATACAGGGAGAGTAAAAAGGGATATAAAGTTGAGATATACAAAAATGCCAATTTTAAAAAGTTTATTTTCAATACGACTAGTTTTTTTTGTAGCAATGTCACAATTATTGATATTGATGTTTTGTTCATGAGTCTATATAATATAATATCCCTACTAATATTATAAATGCGAAAGTTAGTTTGTTTGTTACGCTTTCACGCAAAAACTACTGAACCAATCATCATAAAATTTTGTACACATATTTTTGGAGGTATTAGAAGTAACATAGGATAGAAAAAATAATTTTTTACGAAAGATAAAAAAATTGTTTGTCAAGAAATTTAAAAATCTAGCAACTTCAACGCCATCTAGCATTCCAGTAATGAAGATTCAACCCTGAGTACTGTAATATCGTCCCATTGTATTACCGACGGTTACGTCAATATCCAATCTAATCGAGATACAATCCAATTGAGTATAGTTTCAGCTGTTTGAAATTTTTTTATATTTATTATTATTTTCTTCTATCATTATTCTATGAGGCATAAAACCATTGAATTTTTGAGGGTAGGTGTCATTTTTGTAGTTATGTCACTTCATTATTTTAGATCTCTCACTGATTTTAATTCTTACTCTGTTCTTCTTCAAAAATGCCTCGGAAGCGGAAATCTGATCTAGCAGAAGTGCATTTAAAAAAGCCATGCTTTTCTCATGGTCAACTATATGTAGCCTGTTCGGGAGTGTCTAATGCCGGGAATTTGACTGGTATGACTGTTAAATATGTCGGGGCTCTGAACGATTCTAAAGTATGTCAGAAAAATTAAACTTTAGTTTTTCTTACCCCTCTATTGTTGCTCCTATTTGTAAATTGATAATTAATGGAATTTCGCATTATATATTTCAAATAGGTTGTCTGACGGATACCATTGGACTGGTAACGTCGGTTCAATATATATTTATATATTTTTTAGAATATCCACTTATCCGATTTTTGGACAACCGACACTATTCAAAACTAGAAATTAAAAACTACAATGTCCACTACTCCAACAATTTTTTCTATAAAATATCAACAGAATGATAAAATCGCTTTTGATTAAACTCTACTATGTTGTAAAAATCCACAATTTTTAACTATTAAGATAAACATAAAAAATAATTATTTAAAAGTTTTTTACGTTTTTGTCAAACAATATTCCTACCTATTTAGAAAACTAATAAATATTTAACACAAAATAATTAATGAAGCATTATTTCGTGAATTGTGGCTTTAATAATTAATTTTTCTATTTTATTTTACGTCTTGGTCACTTTACAATCCATCAATTAATATAAAATGTAACTTAAATCTTTCATAATTCCAAAATAAATGAAAGCTTCAATTTCAAATAATTTATACATATAACAAATTTAACCTAAATCTTTCATTACTACAAATTAATTAAAATTCCCAATTTTAAATAATTTTTTATAACAAAATATATATCCTGCATTGAATTTTGAATTTAAATTAGCCAATATAACTACAAAACAATATTTTTGTAATGATAACAACACTATATTTAATTTTCGTCTTGCAAATTTTCCGGCAATACACACTGAATGTTAACTCAAATGTGTAATCGGTTCAGTAAATATCTAATATATGAGTGCACTGTTTCTGTATATTTTATCAATTGCATACATCATCAAGTATGTCTAATACAAAATTTAAATTTAATGTCAATTATTTGCATTTCCGATAGGCACGTGGATATCACTAGTTTTCTTCGAAATTTAAATAACCGGAGGTAATGCGATTTAAATCTTATTTGGTTGGCAAATTTTCAAAAGGAAATAATTCGTTACAATGTGATTGTGTGCATTTTAATTTGATTTCACTTCAATACAATCTATGCACTGAGTATAAATCTGTATCAGTAAATTATTTTATTTACAACCATATATGTAATGTCATTACTAACGTTGTTAAAGGTTGGGAAGTGTCACATTACAAACCTCTACTTCCCGCCCTCATTTTATCTATTCTAGATGAATATTTTTTATATTTAAAAAAATATAATACACTTTTTTTGACAAATTTTATAATACCTATTTAATGGCAAACAATAAAAAACAACAATGAACTAAAATATAACAAATTACTTATTGATATTTATTATTATCTGAAATTTATATATATATTGGTGACAGTTGTTTACCCCGTAATCACAGTAACAATATATTTACCTACTTGATTATTCTGAGAAAACCGCGCGCTTGATAATTTGTCGTTAAATGTAATATTTTAGGTATGTTCAGAACAAAACAGAGATTTATTAACTTTGATCGAAATATGATGGTTGTAAATAAAATAGTATACAAACCTCGGTAGGAAGTTTCATTCCTGTCTCGAGATCATAGCTAACCTCGACGCTTCGCGTCTCGGTGATCTAATTAATCTCACGACAGAAATGAAACTCTTCCCACCTCGGTGTGTACTATACTATTTTCCCCTAGTCCTATAGAAAGTACACACTTTCCTCGCTCACATCAGGAAGGAAACTCATACTTTCCACCCTAGGGAGGAAATAGCTATTTGTGTATTAAGAGCAAAACGTGATACTTTACCGCTTGAGACAAAAAGTGGCCGCGTAATGCGTAGTCGAAAGTGGCAACGAACTTTTCGCTCAAAATGCATGCAAGATTTTTTTTACTATTAAATTATTTTAAGATATAGATATAAAAACTGAAAATGTGTCATAAGCAGTGTATAATGTGCTGCCTATATCTATGTTATTTATTAAAAAAGGAGTTGATATTCAAAGTTAATATTAACTTGGATAATAAAAGAAAAAACATCAAACTAGGCACACATAACTTTAAAATCATTTATTAAAAAAAAAATATTATATCTAATTTAAATTAGGCGAGTGACCAAGCTGTTAAGTTTTCCGTTTGGCGACTGACAAAGCAGTCGCTTAATATCAGTTCGCGGAAAACGTCAACTTTGCTGTTAAATTTCGAAGGGAGGAAAGTTCTTTTCCTCCCCCTTAGTTTAAGTATGTTGTAAATGATGATGATTATTATTATTACAAACAAATTAGGGCTGAGGAATGAATCATTAACAAAGACAATTAATAAATAAGTAAATTAGCAAATAACAATGCAAACAAAACAATAAAAATAAACTTTTAGTTTTCCTTAAAAAAAGTCATAGAGTCGGTTTTTGAATACATTTACTGACTGTGCGCGAACAACACTCGAGGGTAAATTATTCCAAGTATAAAAACTCTATTACAAAATAAGTTTTGTCGGGTGTTTTAAAATTTTCTTTGTTCAACTTATACTCATGTCCACATAGGCACTCATCTGTATTCCATGGGAGTATACTAGAGAGGTTGAATGAAAAAGTACCATGAAGACTTCTACAAGTTACAATTAAATCACCTTTTAATCTTCAGTGGGCAAATAAACACAAACTCGCCATGTTAAGCCGTTCTTCATACGATCAGATGGTCTGATTCTGCCGAAAGGTATTCGAGTGGCGTAGCGTTGAACGTTTTCCAATCTGTTTTGATCAGAAATCAGACCAGGACACCACGCAGGTCCGACATATTACATAAACGGTCTAACGTAAGTTGTATAAAGTTAGAAAATGTTTGAAAGTTCACACGCGTGAAGGACTTTTTTAATAGGTAGAGCATTGAGTTCGAACGTTTATATACCGCTGATATGTGCTCTGACCACGTTAATGATGAGTTTACAATGAGTCCCAGGTCATTATAGGGGTTGACAGTCGCTAACGCACTACCGTTTAGATCAGTATTTACCAAAGTGGGCCGGGAGACTCAACGGGGGTCTACGTTGGGCGTAATAAAAAATGGGGATCCACAATCGTAAGCGGGGGTGCATGAAAATTAATTTCGATAGTGAAGCAATATACTATTAAACAATTGATTACTCATTTTTCCATGTGATGAAGAAATTCTTGTAAAAAACTTCAACTGTTTATAATATAAACATAAACAGACAACATTTTAGTTACTTAAATGTTGACTTGACTTCTCTTATCAATATAGGCAGATAATATTTTAAGAAGCTCAGCGACTGTTACTTGTAAAAATTTTCATATTCCATATTCAGTACAACGCGTCGAGACTTGTCGTTGCCGCGCCGGCTGCCGTCCCGTCCGCAACGCTTATTCAGACGTGCAAATTAATACGACTTGTGGTGTATGTGCTTGCAATCTTGCATGATCGTTTGCGGAGTTTGGCGGAGTTTTGATATCAAAATATTGTTTAAAAGTTTCTATAGAATTTACAAAAATATATTAAAATATAATAAATGAAATAATAATTTTATATCACATTAAAATAAGTTCAGCCGTTTTCATAAAACTGTATTATGGATCTTAGCGACTTATTGCTTCTAATAATTAGAAACAGTCTGCAGCCGGAACTTTGTTTATTTCATAATATTTAAAATAATTGATTAATGATATTATGTTAAAACAGCCATATCCTGTTAAGTTCGAATCGCCTTAAAATTACTAAAACAAAGTTTTTTTATTTTATTTACTTAAGTGTCTTCAGTACAGTGTTAAATATTTAAAATTTGGTTTTCTTCCATCAAAGGCAGACAAACGATTGCCACATGCCTTTTATGCAACAAAGTTTTGAGCAATGACTCTATGAAACCATCAAAGCTGGAAGATCATATAATAAGGTGTCATCCTGATAAAATAGGTAAAGATTTGAAATATTTCCAAAAATTAAAGGAAGAATATGAAAAGAGACCCACCGTGCACAGTATGTTCTCTTCAACGTCTGAAAGCAACGATGATGGCTTGCGGGAATCTTACAATATCTCATTACTTATCGCAAAATCTGGAAAACCGCACACCATTGGAGAACAGTTAATTTTACCTGCTGTTGTAGAGGTTTTAAAAACTGTTAAGTACAAATCTTCATTTGACATACTCAGAAGAATTCCTTTGAGTAACAACACTGTACAAAGACGTATTGATGAAATAAGCTCTGATGTTAAAAGTTTCTTGTGTAATTATCTACAATTTTCTATTCAACTGGACGAGTCAACTTTACCTAGCAATGAAGCATTATTATTGGCATATGTTCGATTTGTTATGGGCGAAGAAATTTATGAAGAGCTACTATTCGCGAAAACTTTGAAGACGGACACTAAAGGTGAATCAATATTTAATGTTTTGAGTGATTAAAAAAAAAATCGATTCCATTCACAAATGTTATTTCGGTGGCAACAGATGGAACTCCTGCCATGGTCGGGCGATATCGTGGGTTTATAGGCCATCTTAAAAGAATTATACCAGAGGTAATTGCGATTCACTGTGTTATCCACCGACCATTTAGTAGCGAAAAATTTGAGTGATAGAATGCACCAATCGCTTCAATTTGTGATTAATGCAGTTAAAAAAATAAGAAGCAATGCATTGAATACGCGTTTATTTGCACAATTCTGCGATGAAAATGATGAAGACTTCCAAAGATTGCTGTTACATACCGAAGTACGCTGGTTGTCGAAAGGTGCATGTTTATCAAGATTTTATTTACTTTTTGACTCAGTTTTAGAGTTTATTGATAGTAAAGAGCCTGATTTAAAAAAAAACTTGATCAATTTTAAAGCAGACATCTCGTATTTGACAGATTTAATTAAAAAATTCAATGACCTCAACTTACAATTACAAGGGAACAGCCTCAATTTATTAAAAACAAAGAGTATAATTTCAGCTTTTCTTAGTAAATTGAAATTTATGGCCCGAATTTTCACAGTATTCAAAAATGTCGCAGGTAGAATGCCTTGATGAAGATATTTGATTGCCCTGCGTGATGAATTTAAATTCAGATTTGAAGATATTCTGTCGATGAATTCATGAATTCATTTGATGAAACGGAAGTGGAGAATGTAATATTACAAGAGGAGCTGAAAGTGACATTTAAAAGAGGGTATCAAAATTTTTGGCTGCATGCAGAAATACCCAAAAAACAACACTCAAGCCAAATATTGATAATTTGCTGTCAATCCATCAAGTACATCCCTCTCATTGAAATTATATTTTTTTTGTAATTACCATTGTAGAAATTACATTATGCTATAAGTGTTTAATTTTAATTATATTACGACGGTTATAACAATAATAATTAATAGTGTAATAATTTATATATTTAAATTTAAATAAATACCTACAACACAAGGACATATACTATATTTCTTTTTTCCACTCCGAATGCAACGTATTCTAAATAAAATTTGTAATAATTGATTGATTTTTGTGCTGTGAGTCACTGTAGATTTCAAAAAAGTAAAGTTGGATGGAGTCACTTTTGCGTTTGGCCAACTTTGCTTTTTTGGTATCCACTCACAGCACAATCAAATTTGTTTAGTCGACTTTATTATCAAATAATTAACCCTATCAATCAATCAATTCTAACTTTTTTTTTGACGAAAACTGTTAATTCGTCGTTAAAACTCAGCCACAACGCAAGTTTCCATAGACAGATCTAATCTTCACATTTTTTTTTCGAGGTTTAGAAATTGGTAGTGATGTAGCCACCGGATCCAGCAAAATTTTGAAAGTAGTCTATGAAACAAAAGAGTTTGGGAACCTCTGGTTTAGATAATAGTTCACGCATGGGTTATTTTCTGCTATATGCAGGACGACACATTTTTTCGTGTTTAAAGGAAGCAGCCAGGTATCACACCAGTTTGAAATAGTTTCAAGGTCTTTTTGCAGCTGGAAAGAATCTGTCACAGGATTAGAGTAAAGCTTAGTGGCCTCTGCGTAACACGAAATATTAGAATTTAGGTATTTGCCTAGATCTGCAGCGTATACCAAGAATAGTAATGGCCCTATGACAGAGCCTTGGGGGACATCACTTAGAACTGGATACTCTGACGAGAACATTTGTCCAACTTTTACCATGAAGATGCGGTTTGACAAAAAATCACTTATCCAGAGAAGTAAAGAGCCGCGAATGCCAGCTTTTGTCAACTTATAAGGCAATATCTTTTTGGGCACACGGTCAAAGGCTTTGGCGAAATCAAGATATACGACATAGACAGGCTCTTTGTTTGATAAAACCGTGTTGTTCTTTTGGCAAAACGTCATGGCTCTTGAGAAAATTAGACAAAATATGGATTCCATTATTTTTTAGGCAGTTGGGACGAGGCATATTGGACGATAGTTGGATGGACTGAGTTTGTCACCCTTTTTTAAAATAGGTGTTACCGAAGCAATTTTCCACATTTAAGGAAGTGTGTGAGATGTAAAGGAATATGTCATAATAATGGCAAGAGGTAAACCCAAATTAGATGTGCATTCTTTCAAAAGCATTGCGGATAAATTGTCAATTCCAGGTGAGGAATGTCATTGAATTTTTTTGAGATTTTCATTAACAATTGCAGATGAGAACTCGACTAACTGGGATGTCGCCTGTGGGTTCTAAGGAAAACACTTGTGAAAAATGGTTGGCCAGAGCTTCAGCTGTTTCTTGATCATTACGACATAAGATTCCATTCGTTTTTTGAAGAAGCGGGACTGATACTTTGAAAGATATGAAGCATCTTACGTGTTTAAATAGCTTCTTAGGGTTATCGCTGCTAGCAATATATTCTTCGTATTCTCTTCTTGAGTTATCAGTAACATTGATTAAATCGTTAGCCAAACGTCGATGGTTAACAAAATCATCATGTCTTTTGGTTTTTTCCACATATTTTCCTTATGTTTAATTAAAGTTAACAGTTTTCCATTAATCCAGGGTTTTAATTTGTTATGAGGACATTTGCCTTCACAATTTTAGAGATCTTTGTATGAAATACTGTCAACATAACTTTTACTAATACAGTACTTCTAAAAAAGTGATTCCAATCAATTTCGGAAAGGACTTTCTTTACGTTATTGAAGTTTGTGACACTGTAAGTTACGTCCCTTTCGGGATTAGGGGTTTCTATGTTATATTAAATATAATAACGCCATGGTCAAATTTCCTAATATGTGAGTGGATAGATGGGGAAATTAGAAGTTGGTCGTCATTTGTTAATATAAGGTCTAGAGTTAAGGGCTCTTGATTTAAGCGAAAGCGGGTAGGTTCGTTTATAAGTTGTTCAAGATTGGAATCTATATTAAAATTTATGCAGTGTGTAACAGTGTTTTGCGATACTTCAAATTTCTGGGAAGTTAAAATCCCCAACCACCACAAGATTGTCATGAGAAATAGATAGGTTTGAGAGTACCTCAAGAAGCTGTTGGTCGTTTTCTAGAGAAGTTTTCTTTGGAGGACGATATAAACATTTTACATTGGTTGAGAAAGATTTGTGTGATAGTTTTAACGAGATTAAATCTATATTGGGAATATTGATATCTAAGGCGGTTATAGAGTAAGTTGAAGTGATGGATGACGTTAGGTAGATGCAGACCACTCCACCAACATTATTTGCGCGGTCGCTTCTGTAAATTGTGAATCCAGAAATGTTAATAAGTGAATCGAAAATAGACAACTTGAGCAAAGTTGTAAAAATTAAAATAATGCTAGGAGAAAAATGTTCCACTGAGCATAAAAAACTATTGAATTTAGTTAGAGAATCCAGGTTAGTATACATAAGGATCCAATCGTTAACGTGTGAGGGTTGTCGGCTAGCGGGATTGAAAGAGATTTGTCTTCACAATTTTTGGAATACCGTTATGATATTTAATTGTTAGGTTATTTTTGCCATTCCGCTTTTATCTTCCAATTCATCTCTTAAATCTTGAAGAATCTGTTGTTGGGTAGGCGTTTTGTCGCAGATAATGGTTATGTTTTTCAGTGTTTCTATTTCTAAAACTTTTTTTTTTTTCGTAAAACGTTTTTGGCGGCGTGTTCGGAGGGCATAATTACTTTGAGCCATCGGGGATAGCTTTTCCAACGCGGAAAAAGTGACAGGTTGATCGGAAGAATTCATCGCCTTCAGTACCTACATTATTTATTAAATTAAACATGAATATTACTTTAACGTTAGGTTTTTATATAAAAATTTCAACTTCAGAATTCTTAGATGTTTTTTGGGTTAAGAATAAAAAAATCGTAGTATTCTGTGGCTTACTGACAGTAAACACAGCGAATTTAAATGCAGAAGAGAAAAATAAATAATAATATTAAAAGAAGGAGAAGGTTTAGAACAAAATAGATAATAATTGTAAAATGTCTACAGCATTCGCGTGTGCTTCATGCTATAATTATTTTACTCAGGTGAAAAGGATTTACTTTTTCTGCAAGAATTATAAATTTTATAATAGATAAGTTTAAAAATACGTTAAACAATGTACTATTTATAACTTTTTAAAAACATTTATTTATTCTGTAATATTATAAATTTTATAATAGATAAGTTCAAAAATACGACTATCTAACAGAAGTTTTTAATGTTGAATGCATTCAATGACTTATTTTGAATGTTTTGGTTAATTTACACATATTTTACATAAGTGTTTGCACTCAAGACATGTTGTTCACCTAGTCATTTAACAAGACTAATAAATATGCTATTATTCGGCACGCGAAGCGATGCACTTCATCAGACCAACCGTATCGGAAATACGAGGGTCACTCCCGTAAATTTTAAGATTCGTCTTTAATAATAAAATATTTTTTTTTTGGTAAAAGCATACCTACTAAATGTTTTCGAAGTAATCTCCGTTAATATTGATACAATTTAGTGGCTGATATTTTCACTTTTTAAATACTCCCAACCAGTCCCAAGAAGACAAGCACTATATAAGAATATAATGATATCAAGAATTTATTGTTCAGTAAAAAATCAGCCAATAGGGTCAGTGGTAAGAAAGTTTATTAGAAATAAAATGACATTCATTCGAATTCTTCGCAAAATTAATTAATATTCTAGAGTAATTTCTAGAGTAATTCATTTTAAGCATGAAAATACTTAAACACCAAAATATAATTTAAAATGTATTTACTGATTGTTAAAAAATACATTATCTTGACCGGAATATCCTACAAAATATTTCTGGTTCAATCAGAATTTTAAACCCCTATTATTTCTTGATTAATTAAAAAATAAAACTATACGGTGTCACTATCATTATGTTATCAGAAACAATAGGAGGTATAAAATTGTTAAAAAGCGGCTAAAACTGTATAGTTTATAGAATTACTAAAATGAAGATATAATGCTTGGCATTCTATATTATACTCTTCACAGTTTAACAGTTTAACCCCCATCTTCAATGAAATAAACTTTAGAATCAATACGCTTCATCTCCTTTTCCCGAGATTTGAATTTGATAGGATGTTTTTGATATTTCAACACCCCTTATACCCCAATTTTGATTCAGATTTTTTTCAGAATTAATTGACTTCATTCCCTTGTAGAGCTTGATTTTTACTACATGTTGTTGATATCGTTTTTAATGTTTGACTTAAATTTTTTTTATGTAAGTCCGACCCCGTTAACCCCTCATTTTGTTTACAATTTTTTTAAATTGTTTTCAAATTTTTTTTGTCCGCTTATAGAGTTTGACTTTTGCCAAAAATTTTAAGTTGATAATATTTTTCGTTTTTGAGTTTTTTTTTTTTAATTTCAACCTCCCTTAAACTTCCCGTTTTTATTAGGATTTTTTTCAAACTAAACTTATAAGTTTCTATACTTCTAAACATTTAAATAATCTCTTTAGATATAACTCCTACAGAACCGTCTAGATACAGCCAGGCTACAAGGAAAAAGGTAAAAATATCAAGAAAGGAACTAGGAAGCTTTATATAGGAAACAGATAAAATGCTTTTTACTATTAAATATACAATTTAAACGATTAAGTGAATAGTTTCACAGAGACTAAAATTAATATGAAAAGGAAAAATCTTATATATCATATTTAAATATAGTAAAGCATATTATCTCTTTCCTAACAAAATAATAGATAAAATTATATAAAACATGTGATTCTTGTGTTTTTCATGTTGTTGAGGTTATGTTTCAAATCTGACATTTTAATTAGAAATTCTTGTACAAAATATATATTTTAAACAATATATCGGTATAAAAGCTTACCTTATAAAATCAGGCGGTCATTAAGAATATTAATAGACAATTAGTACATCGGATGTCCAAGATAAAAGATAATTAAAAATTCAAATCAACTTCCTCGTTGACAGATATAAATCGAAAATGAATTATCAACTTTTGACACAAGGCATAAACGACAAATAACATTAGGGTAGAGATGTTTGCGTCAAAATAACGAAAACGGTTCCAACCGTTACAATGTTTGGGTCTACAAACTTTCTAGTTGATATTATTTTTTGAGTTAGCAGTTTTTTAAATACTTTAACCCCCCTTATTTCTATTCAGTTTTTTTAGAATCAAAAGGCATTATCCTCTTATAAAACTTGATTTTTCCTCAAGATTTTAATTTGTTATCATTTTTTGTTGCTGAGTTAGGATTTTTTTAAATATTTCAACCCCCTTATGCCCCTATTTTTACTTGTATTTTTATTTTAGATTCAATAAGCTTTATTACCTTGTAGAGCATGATTTTTAATTAATATTTTATGTTGATATCACTTTTGATTTTTGATTTATGATTTTTAAATTTTTTTGCTAAACATTTCAAGATATTAATATTTTTCGTTATTGATTAGGCATTTTTTTTAATATTTCAACTCCCTTGTACCCCCATTTTTATTTATATTTTTTATAGAATCAATAGGCTTAATTCCTTTATAGAGCTTGATTTTTTACTAAAAATTTTATGTTGATATCGCTTTTGGTGTTTAATTTCAATTTTTTTTTTTTTTTTATTTCAACCCACTTAACCATTTATTTTATTCACAATTTTTTTAATATTCAGTAAACTTTGTCTCCTTATAGTTTTATTTTTGCTAAAAATTTTAAGTTGATCTTTTTTTTGTATTTCAGTTAGGATTTTTTTAATATTTTAACCCCCCTCAACCTTCCATTTTAATAAACATTTTTTTTAGAATCAATAGGCTTCATCTTCTTATAAAGATTGATTTTTATTAAAAAATTTATGTTGATATCGCTTTTCGTTTTTGATTTACGATCTTTTATTAATTTCAACCAACTCTTTATTTTCAGAATTTTTTGTCTTTGTATAGAGCATGTATTTTGCTAGATATTTCAAGTTATTATTTTTTTGTTTTTGAGTTGGGTTTTTTTTTAATATGTAAACCCCCCTATTTTAATTTAGATTTTTTTTAGAATTAATAGACTTCATCCTCTTATAGAGCAGATTTATACTAAAAATTTGATGTTGATATCGCTTTTTGTTTTTTGATTAATATATTTTTTTAATTTCAACCACACTTAACTCCCATATTTTTAATCAGATTTTTCCAAAATAAAAGGGCTTCTTCCTATTATAGAATTTTATTTTTTTTTGTTTTTGAGTTGGGATTTTTTTAAATATTTCAAACCCTTTAACCTTGCTCTCATTTTTATTTTTATTTTTTTTTAAATCACTAGGTGTCGTGTCCTTATAAATTTGATAACATTTTTGTTTGTTTTGGAGTTAGGATTTTTAAAATTTTTTCAACCCCTCTTAGTCCCTTATTTTTATTCAGATTTTTTTAAAAACAACTGGCTTCATCCCCTTATAAAGCTTGATTTATCCTAAATATTTTAATTTAATATCGTTTTCTGTTTCTGAGTAAGGATTTTTTCAATATTTCAACCTCCCTTAATCCCCCATTCTAATTTAGATTCTTTCAGAACAAATAGGCTTTGTCCTCTTATAGAGCTTGATTTTTACTAAAACTTTCATGTTGATACCGCTTTTCGTTTTCGATTTATGACTTTTTTATTATTTCAACCCCCCTTACCCACCACATTTTTAATCAGATTTGTCAAAATCAAAGGGCTTCTTCTTCTTCTTCTTCTTCTTCTTCTTCTTCTTCTTCTTCTTCTTATAGAACTTAACTTTTCGTTTCCTTACATAGCTTGATTTTTACTAAAAATTTCTAGTTGATATCATACTTTGTTTTTAAGTTTTTTTAAATTATTTCAACACGTCTCTACCCCTTATCTTTATTTAGATTTGTTTTATTATCAATTGGCTTTAACCCTTTATAAAACTTGATTTTTCCTGAAGATTTTAATTTGATATCATTTTTGTTTCTGAGTTAGGATTATTTTCAATATTTCAACCCCTTTCAACCCCCATTCCAATTAATATTTTTTCAGAATCAATAAACTTAATCCTCTTATAGAGATTGATGTTTGCTAAAAATTTCAGTTTGTTATCGTTTCAATATTGTAACCTCCCTCAACCCCCATTTTAATTTACATTTTTTTAGAATCAATAGGCTTCATCCTATTATAGAGCTTTGACTTTTACTAAAAAATTTATGTTGATATCGCTTTCCGTTTTTGATTTACGATTTTTTTTTAATTATAACTCCCCTTAACCCTCACATTTTTATTCATAATCACATAGTACATATCTATTAATCCAAGAGCCCACTGCAAATTTCGACCATCATCTGATAACGAAATGAAATATGCTTCAGAGGCATGTAAAAATATTGTACTTTACCAAACCGCACCTGTGCCTATCACTATCCTGAGCAAAATAGTTAAAACAATAGCACTTCCGGTGTCATAATTAGCGAGAAATGTCGTCATTTAATAACAAGATAAGACTTATGCCATCGGATAGCTATGGATTAATAGAACTTAAAAATGTACCTGTGCCACCTCTTTTCCTGAGCCAAATGCTTGGCACGGTCTATTTATTCAGCCAAAATTCTCGACAAACTTCCGTCATGTGATAACGAGTTAAAACAATATGCATTCGAATGGGCATAATGTCCCATTAAGGAATATCCGCATGTGCCACGTTTTAACCTGAGCTAAGTTGCTGGCATAGCGTAATTTCTGAGACGCGCCTCTACCAACTAATTTATTTCATATATACAAAAAATCACATAAGCCATGACAACGAAAATTATTTGTATTGAAAATTACAAACCTAATAATTAATTGTAAACTTATTACTGAAGCCTTGGTTTGTATCATAATTTTAAAGGCTTTTTAACAGAAAAATTAATAGGAGGAGATACTCATATCGTTAGAATATTTTATTTTTTTGTATGTTCACTGATAAATCTATACTACGTTGTCCGATTTCTATGAAAATTCCACACCTGTAATTTTGAACCAATCAAAATACGTGTTTTTGACAGATCACCATGGCAACGGAGGTATTTTAGTGGAATTTTTTTTCTCGTGGGGTACCCAACAGCGAATTATACTGGAAATTTTTTGACGTTTACAATAACAGACCATTTTTGACAGACTGGTTTTTATTTGTTCACATAATAGGTTTAGTTTTGATACATTTTAGTTACAATGCTAAGGTGTTTTCTATATTCTTCGGCCACTTCTTTTCTTCTTAATGGCGAAAATGCAGGACTTTGGATGCTTTGAATTATGTGTCTATGTTTAATAAAATATATATAATATTTAGACACTAATTTATTCACCTTTTTCCCATTCAGCACTTTGAATTTTGCGTAGTTTAAGTGCAAATATTCGTAGACAATTCGGAACAAATTTTCGTTTTTCAAGTTGGAGCCACAATCCTCTATTAATCCGAGTAAGTAAGTCATGGTGCAATGATTGATCATTACATCAGACAATTTCACGCATATTTTGCATAGCGTATGATTTTCAAATCGATTCATTTTTAAACAAATAGGTAATTTTGTTGGTTTTACTTGCTGTGAAATATTCTTTATCGCAACAAAACGCGAGTTATTTAATGTTTTGAACTGTCAAAATACAATGATCACAGCCTCCTACGATTGATGCTTGCTGACGCTGGTTATGAATTTCATACCATTTTAAAGCGCTCATAACGCATGTTAATAAAAACGCAGAAAAACAATTTTCTACCACTTGTAGTTATTCAAAACTTACGTAAAATTAAAGAATATACTATTTTCTATTTTCAAATGGTATTCCCATGCACTACAATGAGTAGAAATAAGCAATTTGAAGGCCTAAATAATTGCAGCAAAACATTTTTTTACGTCGGGCCGCTTGACAACTTCAAAACTGAAATTATATTCGAGGTTAGGATCTCACTTAGTTACCATGACAACTCAACAATCAAGGCGACAACACCTTTTATGTTTCACTGGTGACTTGGAGAAAATAATTTGCATTGTTGAGAAACGAAAAATAAATTTTAAAAATATTTAATTTTCAACCATAATTCGGCGTGGAATTTTCTTACCGAATACCACGCGAGGTCAAATTAATATCAGGAAATTTTTTGACCCCTAGTGGTATTACTAGTGATTATTTTTTTGTTAGAAAAGGGGACATCGGGTTAGTCACATATAAATTTGGTCAACATCTGATGATAGGATACACGAGAAAATGATACACGAGAAAATAATTGAATTCTTCGAATAACAAAGAAAGGTTTTTAAAATTACTTTTATTAATATACAGGTTTATTATTTAACAGAATATCTTTTCAGGTATTTATTTAGATATATTTTATTACTTTTTATATTTATAAAAAAGTGTAACTACAAATTGAAAATAGAATTCAATACGACGATGATATAGTTATATTCGGAAGTTTCCCAGAAAATGTATTAAAGGTATACTTACTAAAGATTGTTGAATTATTTATTTTTAAGTACATACATGAAAAAATTAAATTAAATAAATATGTATACACAAACAATTTATCAATGCTAAAATACATTATTATTAAAAAAATATCCCGTTCGCGACAAAAAAAATTACATCTAATCCTTTCCAAAAATTTCAACATTTACTCATCATCTGAATATAAAAAAACATCTTTCAAATCATTCAAATAATTTAACTTATTCAACTCGTCGTTATCGACAATATTTTCAATATATTTTAAGACACCATCGACTTTCAATGGCGTTGGGTCTCCCTTGAACCACACTGGTCCCAAACGTTCATTTAGCTCCCAACCGCATGCTTCAACATTTAATTTAGAACAATTTGCATCTGCAGTGTTTTGCCACGTGAATTGACATACACTGTATGCAAGATCTTTTGTTCCATAGTTCTCCAACATGGAGGAATAAGACTTGAATCCAACCCTTTAATTGTTTACATAAAATGCTCGTTTTTACCATTTTTTGGAGAAAACAGTTTTTCAAACAGTTGCAGCTGAAGAAAGTGTTGATAAGTCAATTACAAAAAAAAAACAAAAAAAAAACAACAAAAAACAAACAGAACCAAGTGGCGAAATGAAAAATAAAAGCAGAGAGAACACTTAAAACGCCTTCAAGTAATACAACAAATTACTCCGCGAACTCTCTAGTGACTGCAGAGAACTCCAAATATTAATATTGTAAGAGGCAGAAAACGATCAAAACTTTATATAGATAATATGAGACTACAAGATGCGGGCCTATCGAGCCCAAAAAGATATGACCGGCAAAATCATTTCCTCAATTACCAATGCTTCTCCATTATCAAAAACAGAGCTGACAATTCATAATGCATACCGGGAATTAATAGTCCAGGTGTAGATAAAGTTAAGAAGCAATTATTTAAGTACAATGTGTTAACTCATGCTCCATCATCTGAATATGTCAAAATAACGAATAAATCTGAAAAATTAACTTTTAAAAAGCAAGAGGATGAGGAAGTTAAGGTTATGTTTTTAAAAAACATAGCCGAAAGTGGTACGAAATTCATATCGGATCAGATGATGTATCTTACATTTCAACCGAACAAATCTTGGAAATTCTTGAAAAACCTACAATAAAATTAAACAGCGATCAAATTTATTATGAGTTTAAAAGCCCCATCGATGTTTTTGAAATCTAGTTAAACTATTTTAATGTTACCTAGATATATCCCTGTTACCTTCTAGATACTATTTACTTTTTAGTTTGTTCCTATTTTTTTACGATTGTTTATTTATATCAAAGTTTTTTAAGTTGAATTACCATTAGAGTATTTTGTAAACTTACTGAGTTTTTTTACATTTTAATAATTTTAGAAAAAAAATTGTTTGTGTGTTATTTTGCTTATTATTTTTCCTATTTATTACCTTCCTGTCCACTGTATTACAAACAGTCCATTGAGTTACCTTATATCAGAAAACAGCCCTCAATACCCTCTCAGGAGTACAGAGGCTGGCATGCCTTTGTATAACAGGAGCACTGAGAAGCACACCGACAGCCTCTATGGAAATCATTCTTAACCTCCCACCCCTTGACTTAGTCATAAAGGGGGAGGCCAGAATGAGTGCATACAGACTGGAAATCTCCAATAACTGAAACCCACTGGGACATATAAAACATACCAGAATAACACATGACGTAAATGATTCTATATTAAATATGGGATCACATGACACCCCTCCTAACTTTTAACAGACTCTTCCAGGTCAACTGTAACTGGAACGAGGTAAATAAGGAGATAGATAAATACTTGCTTAGCGGCCTCGTATGGTATACGGATGGATCTAAAACTAACAAAGGAACAGGCTCTGGCGTACATGGAGTTAAACCCAAATGCGACATCATCGTCTCACTGGGAAAACATACCACTGTATTTCAGGCTGAAATACATGCAATCGAATTGTGTGTACGAGAAAATTTAAGAAGGAAGTACAAAAAACAAACCATCCTAATTCTCTCAGATAGCCAGGCAGCTTTAAAGGCTCTTGATTCAAACAGAATTAAGTCAAAGCTTGTCTGGAACTGCCTTGGAATACTAAATGATCTGGCAACCCACAACAAGGTAAAACTGGCGTGGGTACCAGGGCACAAAGGTATCCAAGGAAATGAAAAGGCTGATGAACTCGCCAAAGAGGGATCAGATTTACCATTTACAGGACCCGAACCTGTATAAGCAAAACCTCTGCTCGACAGGCAGTAAACAGGTAGATAACCATAAAACACCAAATTCACTGGCAAGAGATAAGAGGGCACAGAATCAGTAAGCTCATGCTAAGGGGACCAAACCCACGCATGACTACTGAGGCACTACAACTCGCGAGGCCTCAGATATCCAACAATGTGGGATTATTAACGGGGCACTGCTTGCTGAAACACCTTCATGTAATGGGATTACACAATGATCCCACTACGTGTAGACTTTGCATGGAAGAGGAAGAAACCTCATACCATGTGATCTTCGAATGCGAAGCTCTTACTGGGCGACGTTTCATCCTTTTCGGCCTAGAACCGGAAAGAACGCCCCAGGAACACTTGGTAGGGAACCTATTAAAACTAACCAAAGACATAGGACCATTCCAAAGATAGTACCTGAATACGGGGAAAGCAGGGGAATACAATAGACCCAAGAGGCCGCAGTGTTCTGGGCCAAACCTAACCCTACCTGCTTACAACCGATAAAGATAAAGATAAAAGATACCTTATTTAATAATGTCTGTAAAATAAAATGTGTCAGTGACTGCTTCGAATCCCAGACCAGACCATGTGGATTTTTAATTAAATTGCATGGTTCGGTATAGGATTTGATGTGTGCCGTATTAATAGAAATTCAATTTCTGTTGATATGACATGCAGATTATAAAAAATCGCCATACATTACCGTCTCGATGATGGTGGGTGAGGTTTTCCGGGTTTTCCTCACCTGTAAGTCAAATGGCACCATCAATCATCTTTAAGTCACCCCGGAGCGCCACGGCAAATAATAAAAATAGCCGTCCGTTTCCCCGCACAAGCTCAGCTTTTGGGGTTAAAATTCACTGGTAAGGGGGTGAATTAGGGAGAGTATTATTATTATTAATTAATTAACTAAAAGTAATAAAACGCACTTGGATATATTTAATAGCATTAAGAATAATGTCCTAAAATTATTATATGTAAAATATTTACACTAATGGTTTCATTTTAAAAACATATAGACTTTATTTTTGAGAAAAGTAACAAAGTGGACATAAAAGTTGAAAAAAATAAAAAAAAGAAATCTGTCACTATATCATTTTATTACTTTTAATCACCATGGATTATCGGTGTCTTGATCAAAACTTAAAATATGTACTATTTGTCTTAGAACCGGTAGATATTTTTGACGAGTTTCATAAAAGCAGGATTTATTTTTGTACGCATTGACAAAAAATTCCAAAAAACTCATTTAAAAATCAAAAAGTGCGCTGCAAATAATAGGTTCCTTGATTTAAATATATTAGGATTATATTTTAATAATCAAAACATTTATAATATGAAATAATAAAAATCGGTATCGATTTTACCTAAAGAGGTGGTTTTCTGAAAATGACCCATTAAGTATTGAAGCATGCACACGACCATTCATTTACAAACACCCATTACTATTTATTGATGCACATCATTTTTTCTTCCAGTTCGAATGTTAAACGCCAATTGTAACCCCATTCATCACTAGTAGACGTATTTTGCTATTTATAATCCTTAAACATATTTTATACTTACTTCCATTTTGAACATAGTATTATCGAATTCATCCTTGTACTTCTTTTTCAAAACCATGAACTTGGCATTGCACTCTGGGTGATAACCAACATTTTCCGCTATTTCACGGGATAACTTTACATCTTTGTATTTTAATTTTTTTATTTGACGAAAATGTAACATATTTAAACATTTTTCGAGTACATCGTTAAAGGGAAACACTTTTTTCCCTTTTACATCGCATAAAAAACATCTATCCATGAATAATAAGAACTAATAACAAAATGAATCAATTATTTTTTGATAATTTCAAGATTTATTTGTCATAGAAACGTCAAAAAAAACTGCCTACTATGATTATAGTTTAAAACATAAAATTTAATATTTTAGGTATAAAAATTAATGCTGTACCCATTTAATTCTATTTTACAACAGTTTACTTGTTTAGACGGATAAAAATAGTAATCAAATTTTTCTAAATAAATACCTATTAAGTTATTTTGGTAAATAATAAAACTGTATATTGATAATTATTAACAAGTTATAAAAGTAATTTTAAAAAATCTGATGTGTCCAACACATGACTTTCCTATCTAGTTATTATAGGCATTTTCCGGTTATTTTGTACAACCTATTGCAGCATCTCTATAAATGTTTAGAGGATAAACTAAATATATACATTTTACACATACATCTACCTCGAAACATTTTTCTATAGATATTCATTGAAAACGAAAATACAGAAAAATTTAAATTTAGCACTTTTCCATTACGGTCCATTTTAGAAAAATCATGTATAAACAAAAATTATAGAAATCGATATCGCAAACAACTTTTAGTTCAACAATTTTCATAAAAATCAGAATTTTGCACATTTTGTCAAATTTCTCGAATACGGACCATTTCAGGAAATTTTGATATAAAACAAAAATTATAGATAATAATATTAGAAGTAACTTTTATCTGAACAATTTTCTTCTCCAAACATAAATAACAGATATATTCCATAAAATATAAAAACGGCCTCCCATAAAGTACCCCCCCAGATGTTCCGACTTTGTCTTAAATCTAATCATTTCACGTCAGGCCGAAATAAACCTTAAGTTTAAAATTTAATGTTTTTTCCTTTATCCGTTTTTGAGTTTTCTTCAAATTTCGAAATTTACACATTTTCTCAAATATCTCGAATACGGTCCATTTTAGAGAAATTATGTATGGGACAAAAATTATAGAGAATTATATTACAAATAACTTTTATTTGAACAATTTTTATAAAAAATTATGTTTTTTACATTTTGTCAAATTTCTCGAATACGGACCACTTTAGGAAAATTTTGTATAAAACAAAAATTATAGATAATTATATTAGAAGTAACTTTTATTTGAAGAATTTTCTTCTCCAAACGTAAATAACATATATATTCCATAAAATATAAAAATGACCACCTATAAAGTACCCCCCCAGATGTTCCGACACTGCCCAAAATCTAATCAGCTCATTGGACGCTGAAACAAAGCTTAAGTTTAAAATTTGGTGTTTTTCTGTGTATTGGTTCATGAGTTATGCGTTATACAGACACACACACACACACACACACACACACACACACACACACACACACACACACACACACACACACACACACACACACACACACACACACACACACACACACACACACACACACACACACACACACACACACACACACACACACACACACACACACACACACACACACACACACACACACACACACACACACACACACACACACACACACACACACACACACACACACACAGACATCATCGCGAAAAAAGTCAAAACGGATTCAGGGGACCTCAAAACGTAAAAATCCGTCGAAAACTCGAGGTCGAAAAAAATCATGATTCCTATACTTTCCTTATATCTGTATACAGATAGGAAAGTAAAAACAAACTCCTAAATCGTACAGTTGCTTTTGCAAATTAAAGAGTTTGATAATTTTCTCGTGTATCCCATCATCAGACCTTGACCAAATTTATATGTGACCACCACTGAGGTACCTACCCTCTTTTTAACAAAAAAAGAATCATGGAAATCAAACAAAGTGGTATAGAATTATCGCTGAACGTACATAAAAAAATTACATTCCAACGATTTGAGAACCTTCTTCTTATTTCTAAGTATGTAAAAAAGTATATAAAATTGGAATATAAATCGGGAATTCACTAATAGGTTTAAAATTAATAATTATTGGGATTGTAATTTTCAATACAAATAATTTTCGTTGTTATGGCTTGTGTGATTTTTTGTATATGTCGGATATCGGATATTTAGGGTGTCACCGTCAGACATTGTTATGACAAAACACTAAATTTAACACGTGTAAAACTTGTTAATGCAATATAGAACAATAAACAATGTTGACAACACTTTAAACGACGTTACACAAATAATTATTAAAGAAGTACGGATAATAATACGCTATCAATTTAAAGAAATGATACTAGCGATCCGGAGCCAGCTTATCACAGCCCGATCGATCACACTTCTCTGATCTCTGTTCTCATTCCTTCTTTTCTATCAACATCCTGCTGGCTCCATTCCGCCCTCCTTGCCCCTCACTATGAAAGGCAAGTGTGTATCATTTTGTTAAGTCATCACTTATAAAAACCAAGTAGAAGCTTACAACTTATATTGAAATATACCGACTACCAATAAATCAAACTTCTTAAAACTATAAACAAAATAATAGTTAAACATCAGCGCCGCCGACATATATATGAAATAAATTTATTAGTTGGGCGAGGCGCGTCTCAGAAATTACGTTGTGCCAGCAACTTAGCTCAGGTTAAAACGTGGCACATGCGGATATTCCTGAATGGGATATTATGCCCATTCGAATGCATATTGTTTTAACTCGTTATCACATGACGGAAGTTTGTCGAGAATTTTGGCTGAATAAATAGGCCGTGCCAAGGCATTTGGCTCAGGAAAAGAGGTGGCACAGGTACATTTTTAAGTTCTATTAATCAATAGCTATCCGATGGCATAAGTCTTATCTCGTTATCAAATGACGACGTTTCTCGCTAATTATGACACCGGAAGTGCCATTGTTTTAACTATTTTGCTCAGGATAGTGATAGGCATAGGTGCCGTTTGGTAAAGTACAATATTTTTACATGCCTCTGAAGTATATTTCATTTCGTTATGGCATAATACTTTTCACAGACTACTTACTGTGTAAAGAGTATAATAAGATGGTAAAATATAGAAACTGAAAATATTTCTGATATTTCGAGGCATATAGAAAACCAAATTGGTAATTTTTAATGATTTTTCAAGCTATAAACATTATTTGAAAAAATATACATATACAGAAAGCAACAAACTATATTCATTTAGTTTACATCGATTTTAAATTAAGAGAAATTAAGCTGAAACATGAGTCATGTTTCAGCTTTATCATGTTACATGAACTAATTAAAATTTGACTAGTTCTACAGAAAAATAAAAAAAGTAATTTAAAATTATTGAAATTGCTATAATACTAGATGTCAGCGAGTCAACACTTCAGAAGTTACTGAAAAATCAAAACGTGGCGAAACAAAACTTAAAAACGCTACAAGAGAATAACTGAGGACCTTCCCGATAGAATGAGATTTAAAATTTGAGAGACCATTTATGACATGAGAGCATCCAAAAAGTGTGTAAATAAAATTCACAAAAAAATAAAGGAATTTTAAATGTAGGAACAATTAACCTATGGAAAACTTTAAAACATATCGGAATTAAATTTAAGGAAGAAAAAAATCGTAAGGCATTATGTGAGAAATCATCAGTAATCCATGAGCGCATTTCTTAAGTTATTTTCATAAGTTTAAAAAAAGTGTTGCTTCATTTGTATATTACATGGTTAAATAACTCATTCCATAGCTCCGAATTTTTTAATGAAAATGACTACACAGTTTATAGGAGAGACAGAGAATATGACTCTCTTGATTGCTCACGTGGTGGTGGTGTACTAATTGCTGTATCATCTCAAATTCAGTCTAATATCATTCCCTCTCAACCATCCAATTTATTTGAAGATATTTGGATTAAAATTAAAATTGAAAACACCTACTTAATATTTGGAACTATTTACATTTCTCCAAATGCATCTTTAGACTCATACATATCTCTTTGTAAACAATGTGAATTGATAATGGAAAAATACAAAAATTATAAGTTTGTCATAGGAGGAGATTTCAATCTACCCCATATCGGTTGGGAACATTTGATATTGTCCTACCTAAACTAATACAACCAGCGAAGGCCGAAGCTGTTATTGATTGTATGTGTTTAAATCAGATTAACGATGTACTCAACTCTGATAAACGTATCCTCGATTTAATATTTGTAAGTGAGTTTGAATCTGTAACATGTGTCAAATCAGATTTTTTTCTATCCAAGGTGGATCCTTTGCATCCTCCGCTGGAAATACAAGTTTTTAATAAAGTAACACCAATTCTCCGCGACAACAAAATTGTCTTTAGATATCAATTTCACAAAGCTAACTTTATAGCTCTAAATAATTACTTTAATAGGATTGACTGGTCTTTTATCAGCGATTTAGTTAATATTCACAAAATAGTTGAACGATTCAATCGTATCATATGTGAAGGTATTAATCTTTACGTGCCTTAAAGAAAAATTCGTGGTAATAAGTATCCCATCTGGTTCGACTTTACGCTTCGCAAACTTATGACCGAAAAAAATAAGCTTTATAAAACGTTTAAAAGAACTCGTCGGGATTCTGATTACATTTTGTATTCCAATAAGCGACGTGAAGTTAAATACCACACTGAATGGAATTACTTGACATTCATTACCGACACAGAACATCTTTTTCCTCAAAATATTAAGCATTTCTGGACATTCATAAGGAATCTAAAACGTGATAACGGTCTCCCTAATCTAATGGTATACAACAATATTGAATTTACTAATCCTAACGAAATAGCCAATGCTTTTGCACATCACTTCCAATCTTGCTACAATACTGTCAACGTCGCAAATTCCGCACTTCCCACTCCAGTAACTTTTGCTTCAACTTTAAGTACTCATACCTTTACTCCCCAGGAAGTTATTTCTAAAATTAACAGTCTTGATCTCAATAAAAGTGCGGGCCCTGATCCCATCCCTCCGATTTTGTTGAGGAAATGCTGTGATGCGTTGTCTGTTCCCCTTAGTCAAATTTTCCAGAAATCCTTTTCCTGAGGGTATTTTTCCAGATATATGGAAATTTTCCAGTCTAATTCCAATTCTAAAGTCAGGTGATAAATCTAATATTAAAAACTATAGGGGTATATCTATTATATCCACAATTCCCAAATTATTTGAATCAATTCTTACTGATGAAATAGCTGCTTCCTTCAAATCTTATATCTATCCCTTTCAGCATGGTTTTTATCAGGGGCGTTCTGCCGCTACTAACCTTTTTTGTTTCCAGGACTATCTATTAACCTCTGTGGAAGCTGGGCACCAGGTGGATGCAATTTACACTGATCTGTCTAAGGCCTTTGATAATGTCTCTCATCAACTGCTTTTAAAAAAACTCTCCGAAATAGGTATTGCTGGTAACTATCTCAATTGGATAAAATCATACCTAACTCATCGCTCCCAACAAGTTTCTATTCATAATTTTACATCACGGAAAGTATCAGTTTCATCAGGCGTTCCGCAAGGATCACACCTTGGTCCTGTCCTGTTCTCACTTTTTATTAACGACGTAACTTCCTGCTTTTTAAATAGTACTTGTCTTCTATATGCAGATGACTTGAAATTTTTCAGCACAGTCACACATAACACTACTGCCCTTCAAGGTGATCTAGAGAGACTAAACGAGTGGTGCAAGGTGAACCATCTCTCATTAAATACCAGTAAATGCAAGACCATCCAGTTCACTAGAGCGTTAACCCCTTCTCTAAATCAATACAAAATCGGTAATACTGTACTGCAAAATGTCACATTTGTGAATGATCTAGGGGTGATATTTGATATGGAACTGTCCTTTCGAGAACATATTGATTCCATTATCTGTAAAGCTTTCCGGATGCTAGGCTTTATTAAAAGAAATACTCAACATATGTATGATACTAAAGCAATCTTAACATTATTTAACAGCCTTGTTAGAAGCATTCTTGAATATTGCTCTGTTGTATGGCATCCTAATTACACCTGCCACATAGAGAGGATAGAATGAGTCCAGCGTAAATTCACTAACTATTTGCTGTTTAAACACCACTTTCCCTACCAAAACGTTGGTTACGAAAGTAGACTGCTTTTATGTGGTATGCAAAGCCTAGAAATCAGAAGAAGACATGCATTAGTTCTGTTTCTATTTAAATTAATTAACGGTTAGATTGACTGTAGCGCCCTTTTACACTTAATTAGCTTTTTGGCACCTACTCGACGTACACGTCATACTTCATTGTTTTTCATCAGAAGACATAGAACCAACTATGGACAAAGAGCATTTATTGACCGTATGTGCCACATTTACAATAAGCTTTACTCCGACTGTGACCTATTTAACACAACGTTGTATGCGCTAAAGAGTAATTTGAAACTGTCTGAATAATTTTTTTTTTGTTTTTTTTTTTAGCTTTAATATTTATGTATGCGATTTTGTGAATGTGATATTTTTGTGTAGGTATTCTACATACATGTATTAATTGTTATATATTTTATTTTTTTTAACTCTGTACCGTTTAGAATAATAATTCTGTAGTGTACCTATTTGAATAAATAAATAAATAAATAAATAAATAAATAAATAAATAAATAAATAAATAAATAAATAAATAAATAAATAAATAAATAAATAAATAAATAAATAAATAAATAAATAAATAAATAAATAAATAAATAAATAAATAAATAAATAAATAAATAAATAAATAAATAAATAAATAAATAAATAAATAAATAAATAAATAAATAAATAAATAAATAAATAAATAAATAAATAAATAAATAAATAAATAAATAAATAAATAAATAAATAAATAAATAAATAAATAAATAAATAAATAAATAAATAAATAAATAAATAAATAAATAAATAAATAAATAAATAAATAAATAAATAAATAAATAAATAAATAAATAAATAAATAAATAAATAAATAAATAAATAAATAAATAAATAAATAAATAAATAAATAAATAAATAAATAAATAAATAAATAAATATTTAGATGAGATCTAAATTTATTCGAAGGAATCTACAAAATGAACCTGACAAGATAGAAATATAGAATCAAATAATTTTCGATTGGTAGGAGAAAGAACAGATTACAAATAAAATAAACCCAATTATATTTAATTTTGATGAGGTTACCGATTTATCAATTTCAGATGACAAGGAAATAATTAAAAATATTTAAACTTATTTATTTAAATAATTGTTTATATAAATAAATTAAATTTAATAATAACTTTTACATGAAAACATTTGTCTCCAAGATAGCCATGCTAAATCTATAGTTTAACACCGGATCTTAACGGTACCTTTGAAGGGGCTAGATCATGGAGTTATAAAGGTACCATTTCGGTAGGCCCGACAGACGACCGCCGACGCGACATACGACTGTCGACGCGACCGAAAAGTGTCGCTTCACATCTAAAATACATACAATTATGTGAAACACATTTCGCACGGCGCGACACGAGAAGTGTCGTCAGACAACACTTCTGAATCAGACTCGGGGCAAAGGTTTGCTGCCTGTCGCACTCGAGCTCACTGTCCTCGAGCAACGCTTCATCGCTTGGAGGTGAATAGGTTGAAAATTTCTTTCGATCTAGGCAGTGTTGCCAGATTTTGGAACAGTATGGGTAAATAAAAAACGTAGATCTGAACAGTAGATTTTAATACAGGGGGATATAATTAAAATTTGCAGTGTAGTAAATAAAAAACAAGTATACAAGAAACGAAAAATAAACTTTTTTCGACCCAAATTAGAAGGTAAACAAAGAATAAACACAAATAATAACATTTTTAATATATACTTAACGTACGGAAACAAAAAAAAAACAATGAAAAATAATAGGTACCTACTTCTTTTAGATCAGTCTGAATCAGATAATTCAAAATTGTAGTGTGCATGTTCTTTTTATGATCCCCTATTAATTCTTTGTTTCATTTTAAATAAAAACAATGATTATCTTGATTTTTTTTTATGGAGCCAACCTAGAGTAGTGGATGCTTATTACGCTGCTTTTACTGCAAAAAATTTACTAGAGAAAATATTCTTTAACCATTTGCTGAAGAATGAGGCAAACTTAATAAATTAAGAACAACATTTGCTAGAGACAAAAACAGTGGATCTACGTGAAAACAGTAGGTCTGGCAACGCTGATCGTTCCCATGAATGGTTATCCTGTAAGTGTCGCGCGACACTTCTCAAGCTTGCGAAATGTACGAAGCGTAACATTTATGCATCTGTCGTCCTACTCGACCTTGGGGTCGCCTCAGTGGTCGCTTGTCTCCTGACGCGCCTACCCAAATGGTACCTTAAGGTAGAGAGACACTATAAGTATATTTTTCAAACATTCAAAACGGTATCACTGGGCGTGGCTGTTGTCAACACAATATAGGCGATCCGCCAGTCTTTCGGAATGAAACCCATGTATGTTCAGCAATAATTCTTTAACACGGTGTCCGATTTCAATTATTCTTTTTTTGTTAGAAAGGGGGTACTTCAGAAGTGGTCCCATATAAATTTGGTTAAAATCCTTAAAGATTATGGGATTATGTTATTTGTTCACATTAAAGACAAACGTCTAACATTCATAAAGCATAGGGGGATATATTGTAGGCTCTTTTATTTTTATCAATAAACAAAAATAGTACCGATTTAACATGTGTCCCGCTTTTGTCTAACGGAAAAAATAGAAATATTTTAATTTTTATGGTGACGTGACATCCCACTCTTTTATATATATATTTTTTTGCTCTTAAATGAACAAAACCGTCACTACTGCAAAGAGAATTCGTAGAAACATATCCTTGTTTTTGATTTGTCCCGCTTTCTACTTTTCAAAATATGGTCACTGTAAATATATGTATAACAATATACAGGGTGTCCCAATAAAAAGTAACCCATTTCCATTATAACTTTTAAACAAATCGAAAAAATGTGCGGTTTTTGCTGATATGTTATTTTGTTATAAGTTTTGCTTCAGTGACACAGAAATTATGTATTATGTACAGGGTGTTTTTTAAAAAAAAATCCATTAAATTCACCGTAACCAAATTTTATTAAATGGAAACAGGCTACTTTTCATTGGGACACCCTGTATTTTGTAAATCCGATGGAGTGTAATTTAGTAAATAATTTGATCATGCTCAGTAACGTCTAGCACACATCGTAACTCTCTGATAAGCCAAGAGCTCTATAGTTTCTTGACGATTCGTTCATTTGATGAAGAGGACATTTTAAAATTCGAAGTCTTCTAGAGGAACACAATTTTCACGAAAACTTCAACATGTACCTACTAATAATTTTTGTAAGTTACGGACTTATTTTCAAACTTAAAAGAACTCATTTCTCTCAAGATTTTAATGGAAAATATCAAAAGTCAACGTGAAAACAGTATTTTTAAAGCCAATGAGAATTTTAATTCTCTGGAAATAAACCAAAAGAAACAGACTGCGAGTTTTTAGTGGCTTTAAAAATACTGTTTTTAAAATGACATGTGACATTTCTCATGAAAATCTTGAGAGAAATCATTTTCTCTCGATTTTGAAAATGCTGGCCGGTGGAGTTACTGTTGTGGCCTCCATGTAAGCAAATACAGTCTTGAGATATTTGGCATATTCCTTCTACCTCTATGGGCTAGATTGATTAAGCGAATATAATAGTAAATTAGACTTTTGACTTTTCTTCAAAAAAAATTATTGTTATAATTTTATAAAATGGTACAACTAACTAACTGAGCCTTACTAGCCGTAAATAAAAATTTAGTACGAATTAGTGATATTAACTGAAAGTCGTAAATTTGATTAAAAAGAAAGCTGGTAAACGTTTAAATTTAATGCAAAAAATAAAAATTGCATCGTCTAACATTGTTGAAACATTTGTTATTGTTAAAATACTGCCTTTTTCCAAAAGTGTGACAGGATGGGATGCCTATGATTATGGTTTTAATCTAACTATAATATGTAATTACCACTGCGAGATTAAATAATCCAGTTTTTGATGAGGGCAAAAATACAAACAATCTTTTTCTTCCTTATCCTATATCTATCAATAAACCGTACAAACCAAAATCGCTTTTAACACTACCACATTTGAACAGATTTAAATAACACCTTAAAATGGTTACGAAAGACTCTATTTATTTTAAATAAATTAACATGAATTTTTATAGTAGGGTGGTGATACCATATAGACAAAAAATTAAAGTGTAAATTTTTAGTTGGGTGTGGAAAAGTTGCCTTTTACTCTATCAAAAACACCTGCAAAAATAATTTGAAAAATTGTAACGGCTTCAGGTTACTCTTTTATAAAAAAAAATCAAAAAAGATGTAAGATTATACGTAATACGCAAACATTTGAAAATTAAATTTTTAATTAGCATGAGTGTAGAAAAGTTGCCTTTTAGTCCATCAAAAACACCTGTACAAAAAATTTGAAAAAATTGTAATGGCTTCAGGTTCTTTTTTTTATAAAAAAAAAAAAAAATCAAAAAAATGTAAGAAAATACATAATAAGCAAAAATTTAAATTTGAATTTTTAGTTGGCCTGAGCGTGGAAAAGTTGCCTTAAAAGTGGCCTTTTAGTACACCAAACATAGCTGTAAAATAAATTTTGAACAATTAAATAAAAAAATAGTTTTTTCTTGTAATAGTAAAATTTCAAAATCAAAAAGGAACCTAAAAATATTATTTTTTTAAGCTGATTTTTTTTTGTGGATAAAAAGGGTCCATAAAGGCAACTATTCCGCACCCAGGAATTGGCAAAAGTTTTTTCACTCCACCCTATTGTACCGTCTACAAAATGAGCTCCGTGAAGTTGGCAAAAATGGTGCAAAAATGAGAGGATTGCCCGTCATTTGTCAATTATTGCTCATGAAATAACTTTTTTGCCCATCTTCTGTTTTTAAAATATATCGAAAAGAATATTCGCGAGCCGACTTTCAAACAAAAGTAAACACTTTAATAGTCTAGTTACATAGAATAATAGCATTTCGTTTGCAAATAAATTATTTTTTTTTTATTTAAAATAATAAAAAAACATAAAAAAATACATAATAATAATACCAAAACTCCTCTATTTACATTTAAAACCCAGTCATACATTGCAAAGAAACGTAGCGCGTAGCTATTTCGTAAATGAACCGACATGCGTTTCCTTGTGCGCTGTTGTCAGGCTGTGTAGTTTATCCCTTTCATATTTAAAAATAGGTTTTACCTATAACTCAATAATAGCAACAAGTTTTATTAATTAGAACAGTTTCGAGATATATTGCGACACATCAAGCGTCCCCACCAATTCATTTTCATACCTAGTGCGGTGTTTCCAACTCCGACGCATTATGTGTCGAGATGTTGCAATATTTCCCAAAACATTTCTAATAGTAAATCTCGAAATAAAATGACTTGTAACAAAACAAGAAACGTAGAAAATGTGTACAAAGTAGATTATCTAGTTTAACTTCAGCAGACTTGATATTTTAGCAGCACCTATTTTTACACTAGTAGGCAGGGCATTTTTGTACCTATCGTTTTTACATACATACGCTTGCTAAATAACAACTTTGCAAATACTAAGATAAACTACGGCAAACACCATTATTATTAATACAAATAAATGCAAGGATTTTAAAAGCGTTAAACGTGACACCACCGAAATTTAACATAACTTTGTTCCATTCCTACTATACTATAGTATTTTATCCATCGATAGTTTGCGACGTTGCGATCCAGTAAATTGTTGGATATTGGGTGTTTTTGTTAATCTTTAGACTTTTTTGGAAAAATTTCGGCTTGTGTATAGCTAACAACATGGTTCGCGAGTGCGCTTTGAGCAAAAAAACCGGAAAATGTGGGTGCTGAAGTATCTTTTCATAAGTAAGTAAGGTTAGGTGATGATGTATTGCATAGTTCAGTGGTGTAGATTTAAAGATTTTTGCCGTAATATTACATGTATTATCTACTTTTATATTACTGTTATTTTCTTTGATCTTTCAACATTATTAATTTCGCAAAAAATTGTAATTAATAGAAACACTTTAGTGGTAAAATAAATATGCTTATGCTTGATTTTTAGATTCCCAACTGAAAGGCATACAAGAAATATTTGGCTATCACTTGTAGGACTTGAAAAAAATGAAGGTATCTAAAAAAGGGTGTTATGCTCGGAGCATTTTGATCGTAATGATATTCTTCAAATAGCAAATATCTCAAGCCTGGAGCACTGCCAAAACTAAGTTCATTGTTTCGAGAAAGCTCATTTAGGTAACTAAAAACTTTCTTAATTATGTTTCGGAAATGTTCATTTAAGTGTTTATCCTTTAAGATGAAAGTTGGTAGTTTATCTTACAAAGAAGTTTTTATATTGTAAGTTCTTTAAATTTTGTAGGTGCTTTACAAGGACAAACTTTTTTATAAACTCATATTACATGCCTCTTTCTTTGATTATTTTCATGAACTACCTTATTATTAATTAAAATGTATACTTACCTTTACATTTAAAGTTCTGAATACTCTGTTACAGCTCTGATTTCAGTATCAGTATTTTTGACAGCTCTAGTAAGAAACCAGAAGATAATTTATCTATGCCGCACACATTTATGGATGATAAGTAAGTTAGTTTACTGCCTAGTTTTACAAGTTAAAAACTATCAATGGATAAGTTTATTGTTGTACAGTTCTACATGTTTTCGGATTTTACAAAATTCTTATTACCAGATCCGCTAGAAGAAGCGTTCCATTTAAAATCCCCACCTCGTATATAAGTATGGTAAATTTATTGATCTAATAACTTTTATAAATTTAGTAGTGTTAAAAATCTAAATTTTAATTTAAAAATCTCTCATTTACCAATTTGTAAAACTGTTCAAATTTTAACCCCAAAATTGAATTCGTAAATTTGTTTAAAATGAATCTTGATTTATTTATTTTGTTTTTATTTTATTTAACATCTTTATATATAATAAATGTATTATTCTTGGAAAAAACTAGTGTTTTTAAGCTTTTTTCCTACATTCCACTGAACTTCGTACCCTTATACCAAATCTAATCGGTTTTAAAGTTTAAACCATTATAATGTTTATTGCACACCATATCGGTTAGTATTTCATAATTTTTTTTTAATTAGTTATGATTTTATCTTTAATAAGATACGCCACTGGTATTAACAGACTTTTAGTTACGTACAACAGCATCGTTGCCAGACGAGATTTTCGATTACAGTCTGTCTTCTTTCGATCCGCATAAAATATCTTCTTTCTCTTTTCCGATGATTGGGACCAAACAAAACATACTTTATGAATGAAATGCATCATCTGTTGTTTCTTTTATCTAAGAATAATACCAATAATAATATAACATATAACATATAAAAACAAGGTTTTACAAGCTAGAGTTTAGAACAAGTACAAAGTTGTAATTGGTAATAAATGCATATAAATTAACGAAATAAATATAGTACCTACATTTGATATATACATAATATGTATATCATACATATTTTGTATACGCTCCACAAAAAAGGAAAAATAAAGAAACACACCCCTAGAATAAAAATAAAATAAATAAAAAATAAAAAAACAATTATTTATTTATAATAATATATCTACACAATATTCCAAATGTAGGCTTTTCCACATTCAAATCTAACTGGAAAGTTGACGTTTTCCATGAATTGTCATAGTTTGACATTATTGACGCATATAGGCGGGAATTTACATTTTGCACACGACTATTTTCATTAGAAAGGTTGTGAATATAAAGCTAATCGGTATTTTAAAAGAAAATGTAGACTAATTCAAACTCATTTTCCTTAATATTTAAATGATAATTAAAATATTAAAAATAAATTACCCTGTTTTTAACACTCATATTTAACATATCTTGTTGGTGTAGAGCCTAGCGCATTTGTCTTTAAACCTGATGATCGTGAGTTCATACCTCACCAGTTATTATTTTTTTTTTAATTTGATTTTTGTGTTTTGTAAAATTAAATAAAACTTAAAACAGTGTATGAGCCATTAATTTGCGATTTCACTATTCTAACCGATGATCTTGTAAGTTATTTTTAAGGTGTACTTACTAACAAATATTTTTTATGCGTATCATAAAACTAATCCTAGAGTAAGCAGGCAACATACACATAAAATACTTTTCGTTTGCTAGTCAAGTTAGCCGTGTCTGTCAAATTAACGTAGTAAGATTTAAATTCGGTAAAATAAAACTATATACATTTAATATCGTATGATCAAGCTCGAAAAGTGTTACATTTTTCGAGTGTGGTGCGTACAATATTTTTGTGCTGCCACCAATAATTTGACAATAATATAGGAACAGAATATTTATTACTCAAAATTTATAACAAAACTTAACTCATTTATTATTAGCATCTACTGACAAATGACTACGGTATTGTCATAGCAACTGTGATATATAACATACCCTTCAAAATTCTTTCTAGCTAGACGCTGGTATTTTGTCTTTATTAAAAATTTTAACATAAGAGCTCGATAAAGAAGGTACTTTGCCGAGCAGTTATGTCAATTTTCCGATCTACACCGACAACGACGCACTTTTTGAGCTAAAAAATGATCGAAAAAACGAATTTTTTAAAGTGGCAACACAAAAAAATATTTACAAAAAGTGCATTATGTAATCATTTGTTTGCCTATGTTTACCCAGTTTTTAGTTCTTCCAATTAGTATGTCTTTCTTTGAAAACAAATCAAATTAAAAAGTATTGTATGACAATTTCACAGGGCCGTAAATTTGGCACCACAATATTGCAAAAACGGTACACAAATTTGTTGGAGGATTGCCCTTGGTTTTCCCGTTTGCCCATCAATTGGGTATTTGAAACAAAAAAAAATTGTTAAAATTAAAAAAAAAAACAAATTTTTGGTGAACATTCGTTTACCCACGTCTGCATATTTTTTAG
Organism: Psylliodes chrysocephalus; assembly: GCA_927349885.1. Classification (NCBI taxonomy): domain Eukaryota; kingdom Metazoa; phylum Arthropoda; class Insecta; order Coleoptera; family Chrysomelidae; genus Psylliodes; species Psylliodes chrysocephalus. The sequence goes on from OV651827.1 coordinate 15,088,289, forward strand.
TTTTCTATATCTGCAAACCGTTTTTCAAAAAAAAATAATTAAAGAAAAATTAAACGGATAACAATTTCACTACCAGTGCTTTTGACAATTTAATTAAAAGTGACTTAAAAACTTGTTTATTGGATATTAAAAAAAGGGAAAAACATAGATCAATTGAAAGTCACTAAAAATGTATTCTGAGAATTGCCCATTTTTTTATTTTAATCAGAGGTCAATAGGGGTGGCTAAAACTAAGACAATAGTGAATTTTGCTGGGTTTAATTGAAATTAAAAAATGGAACAACATCGAAATGAAGCCAAAATAATTGTAAGTCTATCGGGTATATATTTTGAGGGCCCATTTTCTAAAAAAAATTCTAGTTCAACAGAGGTTTAACAATTTTAGTAAAAGTGATTTAAGAACGTGTTTATTGAATATTAAAAAAATAAACATATCTTAATGCACCATTATTGCTGTTTACTACCCGTTCTGACCTTCTATTTTTTTTTAAACTTTTTCATCAATTCGATATTTTCCCGTTTTTTAGTATTCAATAAACAGTGTTTTAAATCACGTTGGACTCGGATTTTATTTTAAAAATGCGCAATCCACACAATAGATTACTTAGAGATTTATAATTATTTTGGCATGATTTCGATATTTAAAATTTTAGTTAAACGCGTCTACAGGCACTATTATTGCTGTTTTTACCTCCCTTATTAACCTCAGGATATATATTTTACTGACTTGCAATTACTTTTTCATTAATTCGATATATCTAGATTTTTTAATATCCATTAATTACTTTTTTAAATCACTATTAATTAAATTGGCAAACTCCCGTTGGATTGGCAAACTCCCGTTGGACTCGGATTTTTTAAAAAATTGGCAATTCTCGAAATACATTCCTTAGATTATTTCGATATTTTCCCATTTTTTATTTTAATTAAACACGTTTAATTAAATTGTTAAACTTCCGTTGGAATCAAAACTTTTTTATATGGGCAATCTTCAGAATAAATTCCTTACAGACTTTTTATTTTGTCATCCGATGCTTTTTTTGATTTTTTTTATTGGAAAAAAATAAAAAAATGGGCAAACATTTTTAAATTATTTTTTTATTAACACGAGTAAGTAAAAACCAGTTTAGACAAATACGGGCTTATTTTAAAACAACACGGAAAAAAAATTGCTAACTATAAGAGGCTCTGAAGAATTTCTTCAGTTTTCAAAATACGGTTCTAACGTTTTTAATACAAATTTCTACTTCATTATTCGTATCCCGAAATATTTTTTATTACTCTTTACTTTCTAAAAAACGTGTGATAGAAAATACATACAGATGTTATTCAAATCAATTTTGGTTTGTTTTTCTAAAAATTTTTAATTTACGTGACTTGTTTTATTGCAGATATAATTTGAATTTATGCCGAATGTTAACCATTAATTGATTTTTGTATATTGTTGACAATAAATCATAAATCCTAGTGAGTAATTGGTAATGTGTTTAGAATTAAGTGTGAAGAATAAACATAAATAAACGCAGTAGAAGTTCGAAGAATTGTAGCCATTATTACCAATGGGTTTTTGGTGTTTGACGAAATTAGCGAGGACTGATTCGAATATTAAATAAGAACCTACGTATATTATAATAAACATATTAGGAATGATTTCATAAAGCAGATGTGTACTATAAACTTCTTACCGTATTAGATTGCATATTGTTTTTAGTTAGTGTTTTTTATTCTCAATAGTTAAGTATTTATTTTGAAAACAAAAAAAGGAACTATTCCATACTCAAATATGACAAAAATGTAAAATACAATCAAAATAATCTCAATGCCATGCGTCACAATAATATGGGCGGCTGTTTCTTTTTTGAAATAGTAAGAGAAGTAGTTGTTTTCAAAAGAGAAACTGCAAGATCATCCAAGTTGAAAGAAGAACTTATAGGAATTAAAAATTACATTCAAAAATGGTTACCTCGAACTTTGGTTGCAGAAGCCAATCCCACATTTGTATCCTAGATTATTCTCGACGGTTTAACGATTCCTAAGAGCATTACCATGATCGTATTCGTTTTTATCTGAGCGACGATTTAGTGCAGCAATAACTAAGAAGAGAAATAGGCTGCATGTTACTGAACGCGAAGATTTACGCCTGTTTTTAAGTGACTTTGAGCTCAATATTGCTAAACTCGTTAAAGTGCTTCAGATTCATCCCTCATATTATTTAAGATTTCAGTGTTCAATTCAAAGCTTTTTCTAAATATAATTAAAAATATTTTAAAATGTCATTCTTCTATCTTCTATATTTATTTTTTTCAGAAAAAAAAACATTCTTATTTTAGCTCAGAAATATATCTTCATCGTATCTTTCTAACCGACTTCAAAAAAAAGGAGGCTCTATATTCGTCGTGGACCTTTTTCATGTATGTTCATAAATTTCCCGGGAACCACTTGACGGACTTTAACCCTTTGAGACCCTGTGTACATGTACATAGCTCTAATTTAACTTTTTAAATATGAAAATTCCACGCCATTGGTAATAAAACCAGAAAACATTATCCTTTATCCTATTTTAAAACTTTCAATACTAGAGGCGCCCTCTCCTAGGTAGTGGCAAAAATAATTACCATTATGTAAGTTGTTATGAACTAATTTCTTCTGTGCCTAAACGTTAGCATGTCAAAATTTGTGAAAGTATTATTACATTTTTTGTAGTTAATTTTTGTTAAAACTGATTCATATTTTTTGTGGATATTATTGAAGGTACGTATTTACCCTATAACTAAAAAATATACACTATTACAGTTTTTTTTTAAATATAATTTCGAAAATCCGAATAATATCCGAGAATCTTTTAGAAGATGGGAATGTGTTAGATATTGGGATGTTGTAGAACCAGATAGTGATAGGTCAGATAGTGAAAAAAAAATATTTAGATTTTTATGATTCTAAAATTGTTAAGCGTCCTGGAACAGACTATGTGACAAGACTTAAAGCAGAATGGATGGAAAGTCAGAAAAATAAGGACAATGAAAGTAAAGACAAGGAATTCGTACCAGAAGAGGGTGAAAATAGTTCACAGCCTCAGAAAAACCAAGGCAATGAAAGTGAAGATAAAGAATACATAAATGGTGGTTAAGTCTGTTCAGATGAGGCCACTGAACATCCCAATATTTACCAAATATTAGTCTTTCGGAACAATTGTACCCTATACAATATTTTCTAAAATATGTACCTGATGAACTATTTGAAAGCATAGCTACTTTTACTTTTACTAAAAGAGAAAAAATAAAAGTTTTTTTGCATTACATATATAGTAATCGGAAATATTAATAAATTTCCAAAAATAAGAATTTACTAGAAGAGAAGCCTTGGTCTACGAATTCTTATTAAAAATATGTCTTGTGACAGATTTGTTCAGTTAAGATCATGTCTTTACTTGGTAAATAATTTAGAAAGAGCAAATGGTTATAACGACAAGTTATATAAAGTCCGTCCTTTGATACAAGCTATAAGAAACAGATGTTTACAACTTAAAGTCAAACAATCAGTATGTTTTGACGAACAAATAATTCCTTATAAAGGAAAGTTAACCATCAAACAATATATCGAGGAAAACCCTGTCCTTGGTGTATACAATTTTTTGTGCTGTGTGGAAAGAGCGATCTAGCATATGACTTTATTTTTTTGCCAAGAGAAAACTACAGAGCTAAATGAAGATTACTTAAAAATATATGCGTCAGTGGTACTTCAATTAGCTGAACGGCTTGGCACAAATGAAGGACAGAAGCTGTACTACCATAACTATTTTTCTTCTTACAAACTTCTAAACAATTAAGCTACTAGGGGTACAATTAGAGTAGAGAGGTTTTACAAGTCCACCTTATTGTCAAAAAGATATGAAGAAGATGGTTACGGGTTCCGTACACGAAGTTGTCAACAGTGATCAAGATATCATATTGGTTAAATGGTCTGGCAATAAAACCGTGAATTTAGCTTCCAATTATGTTGGTGAGGGTACACTCGATAATGTGAAAAGATGGGATAAAAAAAAGGTATATAGAAATTAATCGTCCTGATCAAACATTATAATCACGGAATGGGAGGTGTCGATTGTCTGGACCAGATGATAAGTTATTATAGGATATTCATAAAATCAAGAAAGTGGTCTCTTCGTGTCATAATGCGCATGGTGGACTTTTTTTGACAAATAACTCGCTAAAGTATAAACAAGACTGCAATAAGTTCAACATACCTCAGAATTTGCAAATGGAACTAATTAGTTTCAGAGGTAGAGTTGCAGTCTTTTATATATATGGGCAACACCGTCAGTAAATCAAAACGAGGAAGACCGTCTTTTTCAATACCGTCAACTGCGTTTCCTATCCTATTTCAAAGAAAGGGATAAATTAGACCCATTCGTGAAATTCAGACGGACAATGTTTGCGATTTTCCTGAATTTGATATAAACAAGGAGGCCACGAGGTGCAAAAATAAAGGATTCAAGGGCAGGAGTCACATTTTTTGCAGAACTGTAATATACATTTGTGTTTGATCAAGGCTAGAAATTGTTTTATGGAATTTCAAGTGCAACAATTTAAGTAAAATGAATAAAATATTTTTCTAAATACAAATCTTCTTTGGCAAATTGCTGTTACTGTATACCACATGTACAAAACTATGTACAAATTTTTTTTTTTTTTTTAGTAAAAGGAAAAAAAATTGTTTTTTGTTTTATAACTTTAATTTCTCATCTATCAATAGCAAAATACGATAAGAAAAATATTTTTACAAAAATTAGGTCTTAAAGGGTTAATGTTTTTGTGCTTATTTTGTGCAGGAGTTCTCCAGAGAGGGTAAACAATTTATTTATTATTAAATAAATGTAATAAAATTTATTATTTTTTACATTTTAGTCTATTTTTTGAAGTCGGTTCAATTTTGTTTTGTTTATGTTTAATTACAGGTGTTTGTTAGATACTTACAATATAATACACTTAAAAAATTTTGGGGGGCGCTACACAAATGTTTACTCTCAAAGTGGGCGGTGGGCAAAATAAGTTTTAGAACCACTGTGATAACGCAACCTAGCATTAACATTCGTTGGAATTTATGTTTTCAGAAAAAAACTGAAACATAAAATGAGTTTAAAGCTAAGCCAGGCCTGCACAACTAAGATTTTCAAAGGACCAGTTCAAAAAAATCGTAGGTGTACAAGGGCCAAGAATGGATGTAAATTTTTTTATTGGCGGGGAGGGTGGGTGTGTTCGAGGTCTTCTGTTGAACTTCTAAAAAAAAAAATGAAAATGTCAGCTTATAATTTATCAACCAACTTCTTCTGTCGAGCCTCTACAAAAACAAAAAAAAGGTCGTCAGGTTATAATGAACCAGGTCCTCCTATAGAGCTCTTAAAATATTAAAGAAGGCTGAAAAATGCACCTATAGTTTGACGTAGGCGGGACAGAATGGTAAAGGGACAAAGGGCCAAGAAAACGACAATGGCAGGTTGCGAGCGGCTCGCGGGCCGTATATTGTGTAGGTCTGTCCTAAGCAATTGTTGAGCAGTGTACTTCAAAAAGGAAAAAAGTTTTGTTGTACCAAGTTTTTTGTCTTGATAAATATTTTGGCTCAATTTTTAGCATTTCTGTGTACAATTGAATTGAAACGTTTAGTTTATTAATTTGTGTATCTTGAAAGTGTTGTCTTTTAGTTTATTAAACGAAAATGGTATTGTCATAGAAACAGCATATCGAAGTCTTGATATTGGTGGGATGTGGAGATAGAATCCGAAATCACAGTGAAGTGCATACTTTATTTAGTGCAAAATATCCGGAAAATCATTGGCCCAAAATCATGCTGCGTCTAAACTTTAGACGAACGATTTGAGGTTCTTGAAAACAGAAAAATACAACCCAAGAGCCTTTGGAAGATAATTATCACATAAGTATGCAATTTTGTGAGAAAATGATGAGGCAATGTTACGAGAATAATGGGTTTCCAGTAAATACACTAATTTCTGGAGTCAGGAAAATCCACACTGCATATATGAAACTCATACGTAGCTTCCTTAGACAGTAAATTTATAGGCAGGTATCACCAACATAATATTATGTACATACTTTTTTGTGGAAAATTTTATAGTTGAACGTTACTTTTTACGATTCGAATTAGTACCTGCTTTAGCCGTTATGTTTCAGAACGAAGTAGATCCAGGTATTCCCAGTGAAATACTATGGTTTCAACAAGACGGCGCTCCGCCATATTTTGGTATTAATGTCAAAGAATATATCTATGAAATATTTGCAGGACGCTGGATTGAACCTCGTGGTATAATTGAAAGATGCCCAGACTTAACGCCATTAGATTACTTTCTTTGGGGATATCTGATACACAAGATTTATCAGTCATTATTGAAGATCTATATAACATACCAGCTGAGGCTATTCGGAATTCCATAGATGGGTTTTACCATTGTCTGGAAGCCTGCCAAGTAGAGGATGGAGAAAATTTTGAACATTTGCTACGTTAATTCACCCCTCAATATAACTAAAGAGGTATTTGTAATTTTTGTTACATGTTGATTTTAGTTTTAGAATAATTAAATAGGTATGGCATTCTTAGTATAAAGAATATTAACTTTTAATAAAATATTGATTTGTCTTGAATAAGAACCTTTGGTAATTTAAAGGATACAGGCATTTAAAACATATCCTTAATACACAGCATTTTAAAAAGTCATTGCTTTGTTTTGAATAAAACTTTCAATATGATTCAATTCATTGCTCTTGTTGTCTTATCATTTTTTTTAAAGATCCTGATGGTTTTATGAGCAGAAAACATGTAGCATAATGACCTGAGGGTATTTGGTAGTTATTTCACTTAGTTTTCATCCCTTTTATATCACTATTTAGTTGTATTTCACGTTTGGAATAATATTTTATTATGATGTATAAATACATTTGGGGTTGAATTAGATTAATTAAGATAAGTTTTCTGGTAACTTGTGGCGATCACCGGAAGTGTGATTTCCAAAATATGTATGGTCATATCCTCCTTGGTGAAGCCATCTTGACTTTTGAAAAAGGGGTTAAGTACGCCGTAGCCATGAGGTTCGAGGATTATTATTTTTCGTCTTTTCGTTGGGAAAGGTACCGGAGGTACGTGGGTGACTGTTCGTCTGGCCTTGTGAGTCGAGGGTCGTCGCGAAGCACGTGGGAAAAACCAATAGGTTTGTCGCCGGATAGTGATCGGGTTGTTAAACACGTTACTGTGTCTCGCAGGGGTTGGTACCCTAAACCATTATTTTTTGGATTATTACGACCGAGGTGAGCGAAGCCTGCTAACGGCCCGTGCCACCGACTGCCTGTATCAGACCTCCAGAGGGTTGTTGCCAACGACCCCGTTGGATTCCGTCCGCAGCCGCTGTTCCAGTATTCCGGATATTCCAGACGCATCAGGGTGATGCGCTGTGATTACTGAGTCCAGTTTTGTCCATTTGATGTCCTGTAGTCCTGCTAGTTTTAAGAAAGTTTCCTGTCCGGGGTTATCGTAATCAACACCAGTGGTGGAGAGTTCTATAGCTTAATTAATTTCTACCAGAAATCAGGTATCTGAAAGTCTGCAAACCAAGGTATGAAAGACCTTCAGTCTAATAACTTTAGTGATACTAGTAATTTATATTCCGATTTATCATTTAAATTTTATTTATAAGAATAATTATGTAACTGTATTAATTGTACTTAAGCTTAACCTGCTGTAAGCCTTAGTGATCACGGGGTAATATTAATTATTTCTTTTACTCTAATAATTTTGAAATCAGAGAATTTCTCTTTAACTTAAGTATTTTCCTTGTCATTTGGATCATATCGGTAGTAAAACCATAGAGATCCTATTGTTGGGAGTCTCTGATTTAGGTAGGTTAGTTTTAAAAGTGCTTTAGGTAAATGTATATCTATCTACCTTTTAGACAATTCAATAGTGAAATTTTATAAGAACACGTATTTTAAAAAAATGGTAAATTCCATAATATCGACTCTTGCGTTTTATTTACTTAAACTTTAAGGATAATTAGTAGTACTAACTATTTAATGATCCACATCTTCTGTCCCGACAGCTCTAGGAGAACACAATAACCTTTTTTTTGTAACGGTTTTGTAAATTCTAAATAAAACTATACAAAATTTAGTAGGTTACCAACTAACACCGATCTTTAAATATTAGTAAATATTCCCGTTATACTTTTTTGTGTTTAAAAGATTTTTTCTCATTTCCCAATAACCACATAAGTAAAAGAAAAAAGGGTATGGCGAGATTCCATTTTTCACGAGCTTTTCAATGTCCCTACTGTGGCGACATCATAGCACCACATAGTCTTACCTTAAGTTTTGACTTTTACGTCAATTTATTTTAAGGTTTCTTAGTCAGTTTTTATTTGAGGTTGGTCAAGTGTCAATGTCAGATGGTACCATTATAATAACATCACATATATTTTTATCTTGGTCGATAGCTGCGTACACTAGCACCCTACTTATCCGATGGATGGTAACCAAGGAAAAGAAAACAAAATTATTGATTATTACTGATTCGAAATTAAGAAGACAAGACATGACACAAAGACGCGACATTTTTTAAAAAGACAATATTATTAAGTTATCATATATATTTGGATTTTTTAAAGTTAATAAATTATTTTTTTAATATTCAGATGAAAATTATTTAAATGGAAATTGCTAACTACACCTACACATGACATACCTTTGCACTTGAAATAAAAAAGTTGGCCAGGGTTGCTGCTAAGGGGTTAAAGAAAAAAAATTTCATTTTATTGTCAACAAATACATTTAATGTAAAATCATTTCAAATGTATTTTTTAAGTTACTGGTTGAATTTTATTCCGGACTTTCGCGCAACTCTGTATACATATTATGTGTCTACTGAGTGTGTAGGTATACATTTTTAAGTTTTTGTTTAATTTACTATAAACATTTTAATAAATTAAGTCAGTGGTTCCCTTTTCGTTCTTATTAGTGTATAATTCTGTTGGCTACAGAATATAAAAAAGATATTTGAGAATTACTGTTTAATTTTCTTCAGTCCGGGTCTGTTATTTTTAAAAATTAACAGGAACTTTCTTGGATTTCCACTTTTTTTAAATAATACGTACAAATTTAATTCCGTAGCGATCATAATTGTTAGGTAATATTGATGTAATATCCAAAAAAAGTTGATGACTCGAAAATACAATTAAATATCCTTTTAAAATTATCAACTAACTGACATGGGCGTACTTTTAATACGAAGTAGGAATATGAAGGAATTCAATAAAATTTTAAGATGCGTATAGGTCCTTTTTATAAAATTATTTTAATCAAAATTTGTAGAAAATGAAGTCTAATGTTGAGAATTTTTTTCTCATAAAAAAGTAGACAAACTGAAATAAAAAGAAAGAACAAAGCGTATGTCTATTTTGTATATTTTATTGGATGAAGTTATTGCATTTGTTTTTTTATTTATAGCTTTCAATTCAAAAAATTTAAAATTTTTCAATTTAGGTTTTTCTTAACATTGTATTTTTAATTGTTTTTCGACATTTTTATTTTATTTTCTCAAATTTGACATTTACTGAATATTTTTGTTATTTTTTTGAATATTTGTTATTTTTTATAAATCATAATTAAATTTTCTTAAAATTATGACCATTTGTCTCAATTTTTGACTTGGTAATTGGTTGAAAGTTTTTCTTCTTCTTTTTCATCTTGGCCATAATTGAATTTGAAAATATTTTCCTTTATTCTAATTTACTTTGCATAATAAGTGTTCCAGAAGGTGTGGGTCGATTGAGCGACATCCGATTGACCGATAGGCCAATTGACCGGCAGGCCAATTGGCCAAGAGATAAATTGACTGACAAGACAATTTACCAACACGACTATTGATCGACACGACAATTGACTGACTGCACAATTGACCGATATGATAATTTACCGTCGGTACAATTGACCGAGAAGACACTTGACGGACAGGAGAATTAACCGACAGAACAATTAACCGAAAGGCCAATTGACCGACTGACAAATTTAGTGATAGGTGTACCTTATGACACCAAAAACGTTTGTTCGCTATAATTTTATAAAAAAAATTCAACCATTAAAAGATTAATTAAAATGAGAAATGTCCACCTTTGAGTGTTAATATCTCGAAAATCAATCACTTTAAGAGTTCCCAGCCAGAGTACATGATTTATTTATTTCTAAGTAGTCGACCAAAATAATTCCATGTCAATCTTAAAACAGAATTGCCATAAAATATCTTTCTAATAAAAACGTTTTTGTCTTCTTTGCTGGAAGAGAACCTTTACATGTTCATTATTTGTTCTGTTCTTTGGTTTTGGACGTATAACAGTGGACTAAAATTTCATCGACAGTAATGGAACGGCGCAACAAGTCGCGAAAAACACTCAAACGATTCCGTTTTTTCTCCGATATGAGCAATCGCGAAATCCAACGCGCCGAATATTTTTCATAACTAAATTTTGTGTATACTATAATTTAAGATATATACTCTTATCTGTTATCTCATGCATTTTTACTATACGGTCAAACAATACGATACGGTGATTTTTTCAATCATATCCGAGGGAGTAGCAGTTTTAACACGTCTACTAAAGGGTTTATCATTTGTGCTCAATTATGCTTTGCGTTGATTTTCTTTGGTGTTGAGTCTTTCAAATGAAAGTACTTTATTAGTATTCTCAACTCAGTTTTGTTCCATTTTTTATGAAATTACTTTAGCGTACTGTAAAAACAGACTAATTGACAGATGTTATTATTAACCTTATTAAAAGATGATTCTACAAAATGGTAAAGAAGATTCCTCCCAAGTTCGCGCTTTCTCTGTGTAGTCCACGTAGTTACCAATCAATCTTCGTACATACTGGATAATCTCACCGGCACACAAAAAAAAGTAGTTTGTACATCAGACACGACCACCTACCGGCATGTATTTTGACCTGCTGAATCCGAATTTCAAGTCAGTTTGGGCCGTCCACCCTTCAATATCGAGTAAATGGGGCATGTTCAAAAATTTTGAAATTTTTTTTATGAATAATAGAGTCTATTCATTTTCCGGAGTCATGAATTTTTTAAAATTTTTGACGTCACCGGGAATAGACCAATAGGAGCTAGCGCCACAACGTTGCCAGCTAGAAGGTCTACGAGAAGTCATGTACGTTCGTTTGTGTACTCCTTCTTACTTTTAGACTTCTAAAACAGCGTTAAACAAATATCTTTTAAATATATAATATCAAATGTTTTTTGAAAGTATTATTTATGTTTAAACTTTTACCATATTTAAAGTTTCATTGTTTTAAAAGTCACTTAATAATTTAGAAAATGGCAAAATGGCAGCACTGTGTATGGCATCTGTCATCATAGTGTCTCGATCAAGAATTTATTTGGAATTTGAGTGTTTAATTTTGTACTTTTTATAAATATTACGACTACGAAAAAGTGTTCTGTTCCAGAATGTGATAATGATTCACATTCATCTTCAAAAATATTTATTAGTGTTCCTAGAAATTTGGAAAGAAGAAAATCAACCTTTTACTAGCGATGTTTCTAGTGAACTTTTTAATAAAAATACACCGGATTATCAAGATGTAGCAGCAATTTCTGCTAATTGTCCCCTTCAGGAAATTGAAAATAAGGCTACTATAAATTCTTAGGTGTATAACCTAAAAACCCTTCTGGAAGAAAATGCAGAATCTCCTGAAAGTTTTGAAGATACCCAATTTATTCATCATTTTGTGGAAGAACTAGTGATAAAGAAATAATAGAAAAATGTGGGTATTTAAACAAACTGGTTCCTGGATCCCATATAATGGCAGATAGGGGTTTCAGAATATTCAGCTACTTGAAAATGTGGGATGCACTTTAGTAAAGCCACACCTAGTATATCACAGAATGAAAAACGTTCTCCAGAAGATGTACAATTAAGTAAAAGGATAGCATTTCTATGAATACATGTGGAAAGAGTTATGGGAAGAGTTAGTTAATTTAACATGTTAAAACCACATTCCTGGGTGAATTTTAAGCAAGTACATTTACTTAGTAATATCTGCATAATTGCTTGTTAACTTACAAGAACCTATTTTGTAAGAGTAAATATTAATTTAATAAACTTTTTTTATTTGTTTTTTAATTTAATTTACCTAATTATCACATTTCAGGGATTATAATGAGTTTTTAAACAGACAATGTAATTTTTTATAAAATTGTAAGTTTTCGAGCAAATCAAAGAGGAATGAGTACCTGTATATGCATAGATTTTTTTGGGACTAAAACTACCAAACCAAAGGCACCTATTTGCAGCAGTTTAAAATGAAACATTTTAACAAAAATTCCTTTGTCACAGTCATAAATATTAAAAACAACCAAGTTCAGTTGAATGTGGTAGCAAAGTCTATATATTCCAATAAATCGGGTAACTAAATGTGGTATCACAGGTGATAAATTTAAAAATATCACAATTATTGCCACCTTTTTCAAAAAACCAGAAAGTGTGCCTTCTTATTAATCCTTTACGCAAATGAAAACAGTGATAAATGTAAAAAAAAAAAATTATGTTGCTATTCGTTATTACGATAGTAAAACATGTTTGCAGTTTCGTTTATTTTTTATGAAAATCTAAGTAAAAACAACCAATGTCAAAGGGTTATAATTTTTTCCTGTCAAACCAAATATATCACAAAATTAAAAATTGATCGTAGGTCAAGCTAAAGTAATACCTTTATTGATAGTAGCTTTAAAAAAGGAGAAAGAATAATATTGACTTAAGCTATTATTATTAACATTGGTGATTTTTAATAAAAACTCTTCAATTATTGTTTACAAACAAAAATATAAAAATCTATGAAAATTTTATTTATTAACCTTTTAATAAAAAATGAGAAAAATGAACTAAAAAATAATTTATTAACAAATAAAAAATATATATACAAATCCTAAGAATATAAAAGTACTGATTTATTTTCCTGTAGTGGATGAAGAGGTTTCTTTAACAATCTAGCCTAGTGTACATCAATATTTACGTATTTTGATCAATTAGAGCCTATCATCCAATAACACTGAGTAGATGTTACAGATGGTTCCTCACTTCTTCTATGAAGCCACATGTTTACAACCACCTAAAAAAAATAAAAGGGTTAGATATGCAGTTACAAAATAACTATATAACCAGCTACAAAATGCCTTATTTTATGTAACAAGACGAGCAGAGCTTTACTAGCTCTGAACGAATCCAGTAATAATAATAATAATAATAATAATACTCTCCCTAATTCACCCCCTTACGAGTGAATTTTAACCCCAAAAGCTGAGCTTGTCCGAGGAAAGGGACGGCTATTATTATTATTTGCCGTGGCGCTCCGGGGCGACTTAAAGATGATTGATCGTGCCATTTGACTTACAGGTGAGGAAAACCCGGAAAACCTCACCCACCATCATCGAGACGGTAATGTATGGCGAATTTTTTTAATCTGTATGTCATATCAACAGAAATTGAATTTCTATTAATACGCCACACATCAAATCCTAAACCGAACCATGCAATTTAATTAAAAATCCACATGGTCTGGTCTGGGATTCGAAACCCAGCAGTCTCAGACTCATAAACTTGCCTATAAATGAATATAAGTAAAGAACATCGGATTTTCAAAACTTAAAAAAAACAATCTCACCACATTTTCACTTTTTTGAAATATTATAGAGCTTTTCGAAAAAAACTGCTATTTTTTAAAAGTACAATTTTTTGTTTAAACAGCTATGTCTCATTTTAGGCTATTGGGTATTATAAAAGTAAAAAATTACGGGATGCTTTGTTAGCTTCAAACGAATCCAGCAGAGCCTCCAGTTTTTTTTTAAACCACACCACGTTTTTTGGCTCCTACAATATTATAAAATATTCAAAACTTGGCATTTTTAAAAAAATTCGCAATTCCTTGCTGACTTCAAAGTTTTTTTTCTGAAAACAAATATACTTACCACATTTTTAGGATTTTAAAACAGCCTAAACATGTGTCATAAGTAGTTGTTTTTATATATAAAAAACAAATTAAAAAACTGAAGTGTCCTGCTGACTTTGTTCCAACAAAGCACCCTGTATTATTTAAAAATAGCAATTTTTTTAGTAAAGTTTTACAATATTTCAAGAGTCTAAAAATGGGGTGTGGTTTTTAGAAAAAAGCTTTAAAACCGAATTGCTCTGCTGGCTTCTTTCGAAGGTTAGCAAGCACCATGTATTTTTAAAAAAAAAAAAAAAATGATAATATTTTAAGTGCATAAATATATGGCGTTACTGTTTTTACAGAAAAAACTTTATAAAACAGAGGTGCTTTGCTGACTTCGTTCGAAGCTATCAGAGCATTTTAAGTTTTGCACAAAACGAGGAGCATAAAATTTTTGAAAAGGGTATAAAAATAGCCTGAAAATATGGCATATGTTTTAACTCAAAATTTCATAGGTGCTCGGCAGCATTCTTTGGTATCATAATTATTACTAGGTTTACTAACAAAATCTATTTCTAGATTATTTTAACACTTGCTGCGATTACAAAAAATGTCTCTTTATATGTAAAAATTAGAAAAAAAATATTTATAGGAATAAAGGGCCTTATACACTGTTTATTATATGTGATATAAAAACAAAAAAGCATAATAAATATTACAAACCTTGAGATGCAGCATATCCTAAGCATTGTGCACTAAAAATTTAATTTTTGTTAATGTTTAGGTGTAATTTGTCTCCTTCTCTCTTATGGAAAAAGTAATTATCTCCATATTCTTGCTTGGCAGATCTAAAAATAAAACCTGAGATAAATATGTTTTACTATGAGGTGTATTGCTCCATATAAACTGTAACTACCTACTATTAAAACAAATTATAAATAAAGTCTTACCTGTCTGTCTTTTGTAAACTGACTATTGTTAAAAAATGCAGTAATCATCTCGGTAATCATATTTTCGTTAACAATGGGTAAAACACTTAATTTAACTTTTATAAATCCAGCTGATAAATTCATATTAATAATAAAATTAAACCAAAACAAAAAACTAAGGTGTTAGGTGGTGTCAAAACTTCGACACAAGATGATTGGTCTATTTCCCGATGACGTATAATTTCAAATTTTAAATTTCAATTGGGCTTAATTTAAAAACTTTTGGCTTTTTTAACGAACTGACTATTTAGAATAACTTGTATAGCGACTAACTATTGCAATATAATTTATAAAACAGCATATCTCACATGTGAACATGGCCCATGTAAAAATAAGATAATTAGTAATAAAAAAAATAATGAATCGAAACCAAGCATAATTCTTATGTATTCGATCCGTTGAATACAAATCTGAAGTTTATTTAGACTATAAACCGTAAATGTTAAAAGTAGCAAAAAATTGCAATATCTCTAAAAACTGATGTATGAACTGAATGAGCCGAAAGATTTTCTCAGATTTTGAACGGTTTTTTGTTGGTATCAAACTTTTTTGTTCTCAAATGACCTCCGCAGTTGATTTTTTTTTATCGCTTGATCGCATGATCGCTTGTGCCTGCGACCAGGGCACCTCCACGCGGACACTGAAGCTAGCGGCCTAGGCACACAGCGGCCAGCAAGAAAGCAGTGGCGTAAAATTTGATCGACTCCGTAAAAAAATCTGAACGTTAATATTTGGACTTTTCACGGTCCAAATTTTTTCTAGAGGCCCTCAAGAATTTAAATAAATCAAATTCGAGAGGAGAGAAGGCCAAGAATCAAGTCGAAGGACATGGAATCCTTAGTAAAATTTAATCGACTACGTAAAAAAATCTGAACGAGAATATTTGGACTTTTCACGGTCCAGATTTTTTCTAGAGGTCCTCAAGAATTTAAATAAATCAAATTCGAGAGGAGAGGAGGCCAGGAATCAAGTCGAAGGACATGGAATCCTTGGTAAAATTTAATCGACTCCGTAAAAAAATCTGAACGTGAATTTTGCATTTTTCACGGACCAGATTCTTTCTAGATAAAGGCCCTCAAGCATTTAAATAAATTGAATTAGCGAGGAGAGGAGGCCAAGGATCGAGTCGAAGGACATGACATCCTTAGTAAAATTTCATCTTCTCCGTAAAAAAGCCTGAACGGGAATATTTGAACTTTTCATGGTCCTGATTTTTTCTAGAGGCTCTCAAATACACAAATAAATTAAATTAGCGAGGAGAGGAGGCCAAGAATCGAGTCGAAGAACATGACATCCTTAGATTAGTAAAATTTGATCGACTCCGTAAAAAAATCTGAATTTGAATATTTTGACTTTTCACGGTCCAGATTTTTTCTAGAGGCCCACGAGAATTAAAATAGATCAAACTCGCGAGGAGAGGAGGCCATGGATCGGAAAAAAGGACATGAAATCCTTAGTAAAATTTCATCTCCTTCGTAAAAAAATCTGAACGTGAATATTGCATTTTTCACGGACCAGATTCTTTCTAGATAAAGGCCCTCAAGCATTTAAATAAATTGAATTAGCGAGGAGAGGAGGCCAAGGATCGAGTCGAAGGACATGACATCCTTAGTAAAATTTCATCTTCTCCGTAAAAAAGCCTGAACGGGAATATTTGAACTTTTCATGGTCCTGATTTTTTCTAGAGGCTCTCAAATACACAAATAAATTAAATTAGCGAGGAGAGGAGGCCAAGAATCGAGTCGAAGAACATGACATCCTTAGATTAGTAAAATTTGATCGACTCCGTAAAAAAATCTGAATTTGAATATTTTGACTTTTCACGGTCCAGATTTTTTCTAGAGGCCCACGAGAATTAAAATAGATCAAACTCGCGAGGAGAGGAGGCCATGGATCGGAAAAAAGGACATGAAATCCTTAGTAAAATTTCATCTCCTTCGTAAAAAAATCTGAACGTGAATATTCGGACTTTTACGTCCAGATTTTTTCTAGAGGCCCTCAAATACACAAATAAATTAAATTAGCGAGGAGAGGAGGCCAAGGATCGAGTCGAAGGTCATGGAATCTTTAATAAAATTTCTTCTCCGTAAACAAATCTGAACGCGAATATTTGAACATTTCACGGTCTAGATTTTTTCTAAAGGTCCTCTAGAATTTAAGTAAATCAAATTTGAGAGGAGAGAAGGCCAAGGATCGAGTTGAAAGACATGACATAATTAGTAAAATTTCATCTTCTCCGTAAACAAATCTGAACGTGAATATTTGGACTTTTTACGGTCCAGATTGTTTCTAGATGCCCTCAATAATTAAAATAAATCAAATTTGAGAGGAGAGGAGGCCAAGGATCGAGTCGAAGGAAATGAAATCCTTAGAAAAATTTAATCGACTACGTAAACAAATTTAAACGTGAATATTTGGACTTTTTACAGTCCAGATTTTTTCTAGAGGCCCTCGAGAATTAAAATAAATCAAATTTGAGAGGAGATGAGGCCAAGGATCGAGTCGAAAGACATGAAATCCTTAGTAAAATTTCGTCTTCTCCGTAAAAAATCTGAACGCGAATATCTGAATTTTTCACGGTCCAGATTTCTTCTAGAGGCTCTCAAATACACAAATAATTTAAATTAGCGAGGAGAGGAGGCCAAGGATCGGAAAAAAGGACATCTACACTTAGCGGACGTTCGTGTTCAGATTTTTTTACGGAAAAGATGAAATTTTACTAAGGATTTCATGTCCTTCGACTCGATCCTTGGCCTCCTCTCCTCGCTAGTTCAATTTATTTAAATGCTTGAGGGCCTCTAGAAAGAATCTGGTCCGTGAAAAATGCAAAATTTTTACAATTTACTCGATATTGAAGGGTGGACGGCCCAAACTGACTTGAAATTCGGATTCAGCGGGTCAAAATACATGCCGGTAGGTAGGTCGTGTCTGATGTACAAACAACTTTTTTTTTGTGTGCCGGTGTCTTTTATTCTCATCTAATATTATTTGATTAGGTACATATTCGTGAAGATCTCTTCTAAACTGTTCAGATTAATTATAAATAAAGTATTTCACATCCTCTAAATAGGTACGCCCGTGTAAAATTCAATTTAACACTCATGAACTACATATGGTAAAAACTTGTAGGTACCTACCTAATTGCTTTTTAATAATTCCGGGATTCCCCAATTCTGCAAATAGAAATTGTCTTTTACACCTTTTTTTGTTAACAAAAAGCAAACATTTATTAAAGTGGATACTATTGGCTGTATAACAAAAACGGGCTATGTTCATATATGAAGTATGCTGTTTTATAAAATATATTGCAATAGTTAATCACTATACAAGTTATTCTAAATAAGCAGTTTATTAAAAATGCCAAAAGTTTTTAAATTAAAACCATTTATAATTAAAAATTTGAAATGTTTAATAATAATAATAATAATAATTTATTATTTACCATATAAAACAAAGATATACAAAGTAGTAACTCTAAAAATATTGCCTAGAGAGATAAAAACGTATGGTAAATAAAAGGTTAAAGTTAGGTCATGGACCGATTCTGCCACAATAACCTTAAAAAAAAAGGAAAAAGATATTTAAGTTTTACCACCCTTATAACAAATACGTAAATAACAAAAAATATATATATATATATTCTAATTGTTTTAAAAAGTACTAAATGAAGAAATCACAGATTCAGAGTTCAAAATTGTAAAATTCACAATTCACAATTGTAGGTTCTATTACATCATTAATTATCATTTAACGTAATATGGTACGTTTGAATGTTTAGTATTTTAGTTAATGCTGTTTAGCGAACAGACGTTTTTTATGTTTTTTTCTAAATGAATTTAGAGATTGAGATATTTCGTGTTGGTCGAACATGTAACCAAAATGCGCAATTTGATAGGAAAATGAGCGTTTAAATATTTGTTTGTTATGTCTAGGAATAGTTATTATGTTATTGGTTCTTAGTTGTAAATTATGGACCTCTGTTCTAAAGGTGATCTTTTCATAAAGATATTCAGGAGTTTTGTGCTTTAGAATTTTGTAATAAAAAGATAAAGAATGCAAGATTCTCCTATTATACATGCTTAACCAGCCAATATCTTTTAACTTATATGATATCCTTTGAGGTCTCTTAATACCGAATATCATGCGAAGGCAGGAATTTTGCACTTTTTGTATTCTTCCGATATCACTACTATCAATGCAGGCAGAATATACAACATCACAATGATTAAAGTGAGATAGAATTAATGAGTCACATAATGTTTTTTTTATTTCATAATTTAAACTAGTCCTATGTTGATATATCAACTTCAGTGCGGAATACGCTCTTCTAAGTTTTTCAGTCACATGATTTTTAAACCTAATTTTAGAATCAATGATTAAACCTAAATTTTTACAATTATCACTAAAAGTTAATATATCGGGACCAAGAACAATATTAAGTTGATTGATTGCTGTCGATTTTTGAAGTTCACTACCAAACACCATTGCACATGATTTACTTGTATTAATAGAGAGGAGGTGACTAGTAGAGAAGGAAATTACTGATTGTAGATCTTGATTGATTTGGTTATTAGCTTCTAAAAGGTTTTCTAATTTAAAATTAAGATATAATTGCGTATCATCAGCATACATATGGTATTTACAATATTTTAAAATAGTTGGAAAGTTGGACGTGTATAATGTATATAACAAGGGGCCAAGTATACTTCCCTGAGGAACTCCTTGTTCAATATTTATTGATTTTGAAATGTCTTCTTCTAATTTAACACACTGACTTCGATTATTTAAGTAAGAGGACAAGAAAGAACAAGCAGATGTACTAAATCCGAGGTAATGGAGTATAGATAACAGAAGTTGATGGTTTAACATATCAAACGCTCTGGAGTAGTCGATCAAAATTAAAATACTTAACTCATTTTTATCTAGAGCAGAAAACATGTCATCAGTTATTGTAGCCAGGGCTGTCGAGCAACTGAAGCCACGTCTGAAGCCAGACTGATGATTAGGTAATAATTTATTGTTAGCTATATGTGTTCTTATTTGCCGTTCTATAATTTTCTCAAGTATTTTTGATAATACAGGCAAAATATTTATACCTCTTAAGTGGGCAAACTCAGAGGGGCGTGAAATTTTGGATATGGGCACTACAAAAGCTTTTTTCCATTCCACAGGAAAATAGAACATCGGGAATAGAACAATCAGCTTGTATCGAAATTTTGTTTGTTATACAGAACCAAGCCAACGAAAAAACCAACACCCTAGATAGCACACATACTTCTGAACGTTTTAAAAACGTCCTGCTTAGACATTCTGGACATCCTTACAACGTCAATTTCACGGACGTAGACATCTTCGGAACGTCCATCATTGATAATCAGGATGTTTTTAGGACGTCCATAATAGAACATTTTAGGTTTTAAAAATAGACATTTACAGAATATCCTAAGAATGTCTATTAAGGAACATTCCATGGACATAATCACTATCTTAAATAGAAAAATACAGGATGTTTGAGGAAAATAATGAAAAAATTGAAAATTTCAAAATATTTTGTTTGGAAGCAAATAACCTATGAATATTTATTTTTCTTGGAATTCATCCGGTCTCTCCTCTCCTTTTCCCTTTCCAATCATGCCTGAATTGACGGTAGTTTAGTTTATTTTCTTGATTTGGCCATATGTGCCTTCTGAGCTGAACCGGAAAATAATTTAATTGCTTATTCACAGTAAATGGCAAATTAATATGAAACTTCAATCTGTGTGTTTAGGTTTCCCGGCAAGATACTATGAATTCACTAACCTTTTAGCTTTGTAGTATTCACTGGAAGACTACCACCTTTCTCACAGTGATACAAATAGTGCAAACCACGTACAAACTGCATAACATTAACATTATTCAACCACAAACTCACATAGTCTAATCACAGTCAAATGGCGGAATGACGCTATCGCTATAATGACAAATTGCCAGTCACGCTGTCACGCGATAGAGGGAAAGCCCACTCATCACATACTTTGATTACTATACGAGGCAAGAGAGAGGTCCGACACGCCCAACATAGGGCGCGGCCATTTTGAACCCTGTGACACAGTTTACAGCTAAAGAATCAGATCGCTCACTCTGCGTCGGCACTTTTGATCTCAATGTTTTAGTTTATACATTGTGCAACTCGGATAATACAATATATGACAACCGCCTATAATAAAACAGCAGTCTTCTGCGTATCCTGAATTTGTATCCCTGGAGTGGATGTTATTTTGGAACTTTCAACTGGTCCGAGTGAACTAACTGATTCTTTAGCAATAAACTGTGACTTCAAAAATAATATTCACTGACACTGACAGCAGTAACCAAAATATCATGTGCGTTTCAATCATCCGCTTCTGCTTCCGGAATTGTCAATTTAGTAGTTTTAACCTGTCAGATTAAAACAAGAAAACCGACAATTCCTAAGCAGAAGCGGATGATTAAAACCTCAGAGTAAGTAATATCTAAGATTAAAACGCACCTATTAAAAATATTGCGCCAAGATATAGGCAACACTTAATGAGGGTTCAAAATGGCGGAGTTTTCTATCTCCTTTTAAAAGGCACTCAGAAAGCTGCGCAGTGCGACCATTCTACGTATAGTAAAAGAAAATCAAAGTATGTGCCACTTATGCGACATGTCGCGCGCGACCTGTCGCATGCGATTTTTAGGTGAGATTTTTAATAGACGACAAGCAGCTATAGTTGGAGAAAAAGATATAGTGTGATTTAAACCTTTAAAGCCAGCCGGCAAACATACAAAAAAAAACTAAGGAGACTGATACATCACCTTTAAAAATAGTAGATAAATACGAGGCACGATTAATTTACTGCATAACACACTGAAATAAAATAATAAAATTTGTGTTGATCGCTCCCTGTATGCTTATTTGAATGGTCCACATGGACTGGACATCTACTTTGAATTCTTGAATACTGTATTCAGAAATGTGCAAGAAATTGAATTGTGACATGTGGCACGACCCAGTGTCGTAACATCGAAAGTTTTAGAATTTCGAAATAAATGCCGCGTTTGAATAATATCCACATCGGATGCATCTGAGATGTTGTAAATTTTTTGTCACGTTGTAAAGGATTAGATCTAAATGTAGATGTTAGTGATGGGACTATTCGAATACAAATTATAAAAGTATTCGATTCTAGCGTGCATTCGACCCGACTAAAATTACAAAGGAAGCGTAATTTACTAATTTTAATTTAACATAGGACTTTAGTAGTTCTGATTGCGGCATATTACGTAAATATTTTTAGAAGTATAGGAATTTTGGGATTTATTATTTTATTATTTATTAAGTTATAACTTAATCAATGAAAAAAAAAGTGGCAGTCACGGCGATACATATTTGCCGACACCGACCTATTAAAAAAATGGTTATTATTTATTCAATAATAATCCATATATTATTAGATAGAACAAATCGGTAGGCGGCACCTGAGACAAGAACTGAGACTGCCGAGAGCACTAGGGAACTCGAGTCGAGAGGCTGAATCGCTTGTGCTTGCGTTTATTTTCATGTCGCTGACGCTGACCTCGAAACGAAACGTAAATAATTCGATTCTTTTGTATTCGAATAATTGCTCGATTCTCAAAAGTAATCGAATTCAAAATGTTCGATTCTGAAAAACATCCGATTCTCCCAACACTAGTAGATGTAATAAACAAAAGCTCTAGACTTTATTGGTCACGTGATAAAATGAAATCTAAACAAAAATTAAACAAACAAATCACTTTTATATTCATGCATTCATAAACAAAGGCTAAATCGATAAACTTGGCTTCACAGAACGCCTACTTTTTGGCATGGAACGAACATCTCATTCACATCTCATTTCAATCGAGATGTAAAAAATGTAATCTGGGCAGCTACATCTGGAATAAACAAACGCAGATGTAGGTGTAGTAGATGTGTCCGATATTGATAAACAAACGCTCGAGATGTAGAAAATGCATCCCATGTGGATATTCAAACGCGGCAAAAGACATATTATCCAAACACAAAGAATTATTTTAAATATATACACATGCTTGAAAAGTGAAAATCAGAATTAATTTTAAATAATTAAATTAAATAAAAATGTCTCGGCCAACGGTGGGATTCGAACCTGGGATCCTTGGGCTCTATCACTGAGCCACCCACCCACCTGGTAGGTATTATTATTTTTGTTATTACCATTTTATATAATACTCACATAACAAAGTGCGTTTTAAACACTATTACGATCGCAATCAAGCGTTATAATATAATAATATGATGTATTTTATGTAGGTTCTATAAGAAATGTACCTAAATAAAATAATAATTTTTCATTTATATTGTTGCATTGCACGCCTCTGCCTCGAGCCAGTCCAGTTTTACGTTTTTATGGCTATTTATACTTACTTCGTATAGACAATTTAGTCAAGCGAACATCTTCTTAGGAGTACATTCAACACGATGGAGTTATGGAGGCCTTGGGATAACAATGGTAATAATAATAATAATAATAATAATAATAATAATAATAATAATATTAATAATAATAATAATAATAATAATAATAATAATAATAATAATAATAATAATAATAATAATAATAATAATAATAATAATAATAATAATAATAATAATAATAATAATAATAATAATAATAATAATAATAATAATAATAATAATAATAATAATAATAATAATAATAATAATATTAATAATAATAATAATAATATTAATAATAATAACAATAATAATAATATTTTAGAATTTGATAACGACCGTAATATTTTAGAATGTGAAACCGACGCCGAGTTTGTGATGTGCAATGACAAAGGTGAAAATTTTGAGTGTAGAAGTGACGGTGGTAGTTTTGAATGTGATTGTGGTAGTGATTTAGATGAAGAGCTCCCAGTCAAGAAAAAACGAAGTCATTTGAATTATCAAGCACAGAAAATATGTTTCAACGTGTACATAAATCTGCACGAGAAGTTTGGTTTCGACACAAAAATACTATTACAAGCAACATCTGATTTAACTGGAATACCTTGTTCAACCATATCAAAATTAGTAAAAAATGGACCTTATGAACGCAAGAAGCGATGTGATATCGGATTAACTAAGCATTTAAATACATCTTTGGTAAAAATATTGAAAACAACTATATACGACAGTTACAAGAACAATGAGATACCTACAATTGAAATAATAAGAAAAAAATTGGAAAACACGGGATATAACTTGGGCTGCTGTGACAGAACTCTTCAGAACTGGTTGAAGAAAATGGGATTTAAATTTAAAACAATAAATAAACGGCAAGCAGTTATGGAAAGCAAGAGAATAATCGATATTCGTAATGGATACTTAGAACAAATAACGAAATATAGACAAGAAAATAGACAAATTTACTATTTGGATGAAACATGGTATGACACGCACGACACAGTTAAGAAGGGATGGACAGATGGATCAAGGAAGTGTATGCCCGAAATGCCAGCAAATAAAGGATCACGGCTGGTTATTTTACATTGCGGAGGAAGCGAAGGTTGGGTTCACAATTCATTGAAGTTATGTGGTAAAAAAATGGAAGACTGCAATGTTGATTATCATAAAAACATGGACGCCGACATCTTTGAAGAGTGGTTTGAAAAAACATTAATTCCAAACTTGAAGCCAAGAAGTGTAATAGTTCTTGACAACGCTTCCTACCATTCACGACAGCTCACTAAGATTCCAAATAAGAACTCTACGAAAACGGATATACAAAATTTTCTAATAGACAATGATTTGTATTTTCAAGACAGCTATAAGAAAGAAGAACTAAAGTTTTACGGACGAAACAATTTAAAAAAGTATACGCCATAGATAGTATTGCTGAATATCATGGACATACTGTATTGAGACTTCCCCCTTATTTTTGTATTTTTAATCCCATCGAGCTAATTTGGGCGCAGCTGAAGCAAAACATTAGACGTAAAAATAAGAAGAAGTATCGAATATTACCAAAGAAGATTGGCAGAAAAGGATTAAAAAGGTGATCAAATTTGAAGAGGATTATATGAAGATTGCACATTTTCATATTAATGGTGGAAATAAATTTATTATTGATTTGAATGAAGATAGTGATAGTCAATTAGAGGATATGCAAGAAGGAGTAATAGAAGAACTGGAATTAAAAGAAAATTAATGTTTTTTAATTAAGTGTATTGTCGTGTTATTGATATTTAACCGTTACCGTAAGAGCTGAGCATTGAAAAAATAACTTTTTATTTATTTTATATATTGTTTTACCTTTAAATTCCTACCTTTCAAAACCCACATCTATCCATATTATGGAATTAATGTTTTAGTTTTATAGAATATATATTTTTTTATTTTTTATTTTACCCTTTGTCCGTAGTCCCAATTACCCATTCCCATCCCGGCGAGGAAAGTGCTCTTACCTTCTCGTGTTCCTCGCTGAGAAGTAATAATTTGTAATGAGAATTTCATAATTGGGTGGATATAATAACAATAATCTCTCCAAAATTTACCCCCATAATAGTCAACAGAAATCTATATTTATTAATTACCTACTACAAGTTAGATAGATACCTTATAATTAATATCAAAAAGTGCACATTTTTACAAATTGTTGCTTGCAAAATTGAGTGCCTCTACATTATTTTAAATCCATATTTCATTCATTTCTCATTCATTTATTTTTTATAAAACCACCATGCTGTTGTTTAATATTTATCAATTTAAGAACTTCTTTAATCTTCATTCCAGTTTGAGAAGTTTTTACACAGAACTTCCCTCTATATTATGACGTGCTAATATTTCAGAGTATGATCCCTCAGGTCATTTTATAAAGTTCATAATATGAACATAGTCCGCAACTGCATACATTTTTCGATCTACTTTTATTATTTTCAATTTTGGTAGATATGTGTTAATAGGTTTTATATCCTATTCACATGCTAAAATTAAAAATTATATCTAAACTATTTTCAGAGATTTTAAAAAACAAATGTTCATATGAACTTTTCTTCATAAAATAACCTGAGGAATCACACCCTATAATATGAGCATATCATTCAAAAATACCCTGTATAAATTGTAAAAACAGGGAAGCCATTTTGAATTTTTGAAAAGTAATTTATGTCTGTTATCTTAGATCAGATACCAATTTTAGTCGAAATCTACTGACTTTTAAAATAGATGTTTTTTTAACTGCTCACCCTGTATATATCGGCATACAAAAAGTTTTTTTCCTAAGCCGTTTTTGAGCTATCGCGCCAACAGACAGACGGCAGACAACAGACGCCGGACGGCACATAGACCTACTGAATGGGGAAAACATGTTTTTCGTATTCTAGGGATCCGAACACGTGAAAATCTAAAATATTCTCGTAGGGTGACTTTTTCACGATTACAAAACTTCCCTTTTATCGAGGAAAGTACAAATAAAATAAGTATACTCAATCTCTTGAATGCTCCTCTACTATTTTTTATTGCGATGTATCAGGGGTATCAGTTTCCTTAGTTTTTTTTTTTGTATGTTGTCGGCTGGCTTCAAAGGTTTAAAGTCACACTATATCTTTTTCTCAAACTATACACATGGTGCGTTTGATTTGATCATCGGAGATCTCCGAGCGCTTCAAAAGTGTTTGAATTGACACTCCGAGAGATCCCTAAAGTGTTTGTTTCGCTTTGGAGCGAGAACATAGAGCGAGCTCGATGTTCTCAGAGCAGAAAGATCGAGAAGAGGGAGAAATTTGTCTTTGTCTCTACCTATCTCTTTTTAATTAACTTACAAACAAATTTGAATCTCAAAATTAAAGACCAGGCAAGAAGTCAACAAATTACTTAGCCGCTTTTGTCTTATAGCTAAAATTATTCATCATAAAAAAACACAAAATGTGTGTTTGGAAAATACATTTTTTCTGTCTAGATCTAATCACCAGTAATCACAGTCATGGAGTAGGAGAGCGAAGCGGGCATTTGTGGTAAATGCTGCATTTCAGGACCAATACCCTTTATTATTAAAAGTTTTTCCATTTTCTTTACTTTTTGCTCACTATTTTAACATACAAACCAGAAACAAGAATCACAAAAAAAGCGAGGTTTTATTTGATTTGATTCAATGCTCTATTGTGATGTCATCACTTCTCGGTCTCCTCGACGCTCGCTCGATCGAGTTTCAAATCAAACGCCCCTACAGACGTTCAGTATCAAAATAGAGGTGGAAGAAGTAGTAACGGTGTTGTTTTATTTCGTTTGTCGGCGGAAAAAATTGAAACGACGTAGGTACTGGGTTCATCCATTATTTATAGACCCTTATGTAAAAGGCGCATTTAATTTATTACATAAGGGTTTACGTCAACACGAAGATAAGTTCTTCAAATATTTCAGAATGAGAGAAGAGTCATTTGACGAACTGCTAGCGCAGATTCCCGAACAAATATTTTTTTGCTATTTTATTTAAATTAACTGTTCGATATTTGAGGTCGGTCTTGAATCGGATATAAATTCATCTATATCAATACAACTGTCGGACATTTTTTCACTGGAACTGTCGAAAAGGTAACAGGAAACTCCAACTCTCAACTGACGTTTCGCACGCGACTTGACGTTTGTATGAGTGATGCTCCATATGAATCCATGATAAAGCTGGCCGCGTGCGGCAGAAAAATCGCGGGATTGTCATTTTTAATTTTCAGCTGCGTGCGACCACGCGACAGAACCGCGTTAATGGGCTTTGAGTCATTTAAAAACATCTAAAGTCGCGCGCGACATGTCGCGTGAGTGGGCTTTCCCTCCTATACTCTACAAAACAGATTCAGAGGTACAGATGGTACAGAACCAACTGCTCAAATCTTGTACTGGTATTTGTATATACCATCGAACTTAGATAAAAGAAACAATCATCGAATCATGAACATTGAACAGCAGTCTCATGTTCTTTTTTATTAATCGCTGAACCCTGAGCATATTTTAGTGCTTGTATCTAATACTGGATTTTATTTGTTATATTTTAGTACTTGAATCTAATACTGCCGAGAAAGAGTGAAAGAGTTTATTTCCAAATTATTTGTCTCATACAACTAAGAAACTGTCCACTGGTCAACTAGTCCTCTGACAGTTCACAAAGTATTTTTGAAGAACCCGGCAGACCTAATATGAGTGCTGTGGCAATATTTTAAAGACCAAAAAGATAAACAAAATAATTGAAGTTCTGCATTTAATTTTTTTTCTGTTTCAGTTTATATGGATGGTTGTATTTATCTTATTTCCCAAGATTCAAGAAGAATTTTTTTTTATTTAGAAAATTTATCAGGCATTATTAGTTTTTTCAAATCAAATACATTAATTATTTGTTTTGCAATTTCTTATTTTCATTATTTTAACCGACGATAGTTAACGTACACCTAAATAATAATGTAATATTTGTGATATTAGAGTAACTTTCTTAATGATAATAAATATTTGGAGATAATTTATAATACTAGAATATGTTTTTAAGTCAAACTCATTAGATAATCTTTAGAGAATAACATTTTCATGAAATTAGTAGTATTTTTTATAGAAACTAGTAAACATTTGTAAAAATAGATTATACTTTGTATGGAAATAAACTAATATATACAAATAATGATGGTAGGTCGGGTTATCCGGGTTTTCCTCACCTGCAAATAAAATGTCACTATCGGTTATCTTTAAGTCGGCCCAGAGTGCCATAGTAAATAATAATTATTCTTGCCACTCTTCTTGGGGTTTAACTCATGTAGGGTGAAGTTTAGGAAAATCTATTATTATTGTTGTATTGCCATTAATTTGATTCATTTTTCTTGGGAATTGTTAGTAAATATAATAATAAAAAGCTTTTTATGGAATTTATTTCACACCTCATAATTAAATGTCATACAATTTTACATTTTTATTAGCATTTCATAATCATAATAAAGAAGCAAAATTTTAATTATAATTAAGAGGAAAATTTACTTCAGCAATTATCTTTTTCTAACCAATACAAAATAGAGCCATGAACATTTCTATAGTTTATTTTTTTTTGTGAATGAAAAATATGTGCCTTTGATTTAATTATTCTCTCAAAAATTGAGAAAATCGTTACGCAAACAAAATTTTGCTATCTGTTGCCATCAAAAAGTGGCTTCAGAGGAACATATTTAACTTTTACCTACACGTACAGTTTTTTATTTCATTAAAAATGAAAAAAACGATCTGAAATTTTGCATGGTTATATTTCGTATTAGATAAAAAATAATAATTGCTAAAGTAAATTCTCCGTTTGGTAGAAAAGGATCCGCCAATTTTCCAATTAAATATATTACGTAGTTAATAATACAGGTAACTACGTTACTGACAGAGTAGGATTAGTTCAACCACCCGCATCCACAGGTCGCTGCAAGCAAACTTGTTGCCAAATTTCTACAAAGACACGGCAACTCTTAACTATCCTTCCTCCATGCACCGCACATTGCGCCGCACTTCGCCTGGTACATCGCCTTTCGTGAGCTAGGTAAATATGCACATCTAAATAAACAGTTGTAGGGCCGTTTGCACCGATATACATTTAAACCTAGTTTTGTTAAGTCGGCTTAAATATTTAAACTTGGTTTTATTTTTTTTGAGTTGCACCGTCAATTTTTAATTTGGCTTTGTTAAGCGGTAACGATAGAACTACTGTGAGGGTAGAAGGTCCAATGATCACTTTTAACTATCTTCATGTCGAACACATAACCTAACTTTTTCTATGTTTCCATCAGGCTGTTTCGTGTTTCTTTTTATTTTTTATCTGATTCTAATTCGAGTATTGCCGCCACATTTTCCGCGTGTTAATCGAGCTGTTTTTTGATTGTTTTTTTTATAGTAATGGAAGGAAAAAGGCAACGCAGCACAAATTTTTCTCATGCGGAACAATCAATTTTATTAAATATAATTTCAAAATACAAAAATAAAATTGAAAATAAAAAAACAGTGTTTCGGTTAAAGAAAAAACAAAACATGGGAAAAAATACAGGAAGAGTTTAATGCTTTAGCACCAGACCATTCCTACAGAGCCGCCGTAATGCTTAAGAAATTTTACGAAAATAAAAAAAAATGTACGTAAAGTGGCGGCTCTGGAAAAAACAGAGATAATTAAAACGGATGGTGGCCCACCACTCAATACTAAAAAAGACTCTAGCCATGATTTAATATTGGGCCTCATGAACGTGAAAACAGTGTACAGGTTAGACAATGAATTTGATTCTGATAATCAGATTATTGCACCGGAATAAGGCCCTGCTGAAAAAAGGTTAATTCACTATATGTCTGAAACGGATCATTTCTTAGGTAGATCTGTCGTGGAAATCCTTATTCTATGATTTCTAAAATATCTAGATCATCATCAAAATTTCTTCATCGATATTCATTATAACTATTAAAAATTAAAATAATCCAAAAACGTGTAACGTAGAGAATAAATTATTTTTCTAGGTTAGAAAATACCGCTTAGCAAATAAAGCCGTCATTCTCGGCGACTTAAATAAAGTTTGGCTTTTAATACTTTAAACCCAGCTTACTGCTCCGTGCAAATGAATTTCGGTTTTAAGCCGGACTTATACCAAAGCCTAGCTTATAATACGTCGGTGCAAACGGCCCGTAGTCATACAGAAGTTAAAGACGCACCTCTCCTCGCCTCGCACGCGGGACGGTGCCCTAGCGCACGACCCAAGCAGTGTTGCCACTTGTACCATAATTATGGAATTGTAACATAATTTTACCTTAAAATTAAGTCAAACAATAATGTGAAACATAATCGATAATTGTAACATATTTTTTTAGTCTAAGAATTTTTTTAAATTGTCAGGTTTCTTCTTACTGTACGAAACAAATTTAACAAACAAATTGCCGCTTGGCATTTAAAAAAACTATAATAAAAGTCAAAGCACCATTACCGTACTTGAAAAAGGTCTCTTGTTTCACGGACTGGGAATCCCCCGACTACATAGGGTTTCCTAGAATTGTAGATGCGGAAAAAGGTCAAAAACATTGAACTTATTCTAGAAATTGATAAACAGTGGCGACTGGTGACTGCATTGTCAGAGTTAAATAAATAGGTAAATAATTAAATATTAATTTACAAATACTGGTACATAATTTCTCAAATTCGTGATTAATAATTTAATGTTTAAAGAATTGGTACAGTGGTACTGCAAATTCACTACTGATAGCTTTTCAAAGTGTAAACGGTGAATGCTACAATTTTAATGTTACACAGAAGATAATTAGATCAATAACATCTTATGAACACGAGGAAGATGGAAATGTTGATATTCATTTTGATACTAAATAATTTTGATCTACATTTAAGTTTTTGTGATATTATATATTATATTAAAATAAGCATTACGTGTTTTTTCCTAAACAACAAAATAAAGAAAATTGTAACATAATTTTCAAGAAAAATCGATAATTTTGACAGCACTGCACGATAATTTCTTCATCGGCTGGTGGCAACACTGGACCCAAGGAATAGAGCTTAGTATTTGTTCGACCTTGGAGCATCGCACACCTTGAAAAATGGATAAGGAAAACTTATTAATTGCGTATTTGTGCGTGAACCGATTTGGAATAAACGTCATAAATCTCATCACAATAGTTTAATTTTATCGAAATTATGGAAGGAAATTGCAGATGAATGTGGACAAACAGGTAAGATAAATTAATAGCGGTAAAAGTAGGTGATTAATGCTAGTATATTTTTGTCTAAACAATTGGATTATTACAAAAGTATATTTTGAATATTTCTCTTATGTTTTTTGCTTCATTATTGAGTCTTCCAGCCGGTATTTGCCTTCGGTTTACAGCCGCAATATTAATTGTTCGCAGATTATGGTCCACTCCTTCTTTGTCAATAATTATGTTATACAAAATACAGATGGCTTTAATAATTTTGTCTGCATTTTGTACACTAGTCAATACTGGTTTATCTAAAATTTGCCACTTTGCTCTTAGAATGCCAAATGCATATTCCACGGTTCTTCTTGCTCGGAATAAACGTTTATTAAACATCTCCCCCTCAGGATTTAAATCTTGCCTGCTGTATGGCTTCTGTAAATAAAAGGTACCACTAATAAGTTTTTTATATAGTTGCGTTGCGATGCTTTAAATGTACCCCCATCGCTTTGTTTTCCATATCCTCCAACATGAATATTTATAAATTTATAGTTGGAATCAACCAACGCTTGAAGCACAATGAAAAAATAACCCTTTCAATTGAAGAACATAGAACCCGAGTTGCTGTGCAGCGTATACGAATATATTTCCTGTTTAGAGCTCCTACGCAGTTGAGAAAGATCCAAATCTTATTGAAGTCATCCGCAACTTTTCTAATTCGTTTGTGATGGAATAGCCATATGAGTTTTATACAAATTATCTCAAAGATAATCTGCAGTTTCTGGCACAATTTGGCATACTGTAGATTTGCCCATACGAAACGAGAAAGCTAAACTCCAAAACGAAATTCCAGTAGACAAATACCTTCAATAAAAAAGTCATTATTTACATTTAGTCGAAAAGCTAATTATTTGAAGATTGTTACTAGTTAACATTACATATTAACGCTACATATTATAATAATTATTCTTACGTAATAAGACATTTAGGTATTTGTTTCTTACAGTCAGTATTATGAAGTCGCATTGGAAAAGGTTAAGGGAGACGTTTATGACGAAATTATCTGAAATACCATATAAACGCTCTGGAGATGGCGCTGACGAAAATGATTCAGAAAAACCGGACTGGACATATTTCGATTCGCTTTTATTTCTTAAGGACCAAATGATATCGAGAAAAAGTTCGGAAAATTTTCATGAAGGAGAGGAGGAATCTGAACTCACTGAGATGCAGGAAGAATTGATATAAAGGCATAGTGTCAGTGATGATGAGTCTCGAAGTTATACGGTAACTACTTATATTTCTCCTCGAAGTACTCCAATTCCCTCGCCATCTGCCCTAGTACCAAAAAAACTAAAAACGAAAGGTAGAAACGTTGGCTCCTTTGGGGAGGCCATGTTAAAAGCTGAGGAAGAAAAAGTAGCTTATTTGAAGCGAAAAGAAGAAATGAGGCAAGCAAAGGAGTTAAAAAAAATAGATAAAGATGAAGCGTTTTTTAAATGTAGTTTGCCTCATGTTAGATCATTTTTAGCGAAGCAAAAAATATCTTTTCGAATTTAAGTTTTACAGCTATTAAATAAAGAAATACCTAAAGCCTCTACATCGGAATCAGAGCAGAAGTCACATCTAGAGCCAATTTCTCTTAATTACTCTATTCCGAGTACAAGTACTTCAATGATGCATTAACATAACAGACTGATGACATTCTACACTCCCAGAAACAAGCCAATATATTGGGGCCTACCAAATGTTGAAAAGATCAGACAATAATTAAGACGCATCATCACCAACCGATTGGCTTTTTTTGTTACTTTTTGTTCAAATTATTATCTATTAAAATATGTTATTTCTTACTTTTTGTAGAATATAAATTCAGTTTATGTATTCGAAATTCAAATAAATATATATGAATGACTTTGCCTTTGATATATTTATCGCCAAACAATTTCCGATGCACGTCATCAATCCATATGACCTAACTATAAAATTTAGGCAAAAAAAAATGTTAAAATTTGGCCTACTAATTGCATTCTCTATTTTAGTTTATAACCCACTCATTTGCAGATACTCGGGCGTGACGTGCATCGGAAATCAATTGGCGTTAACTATAGTATTAAACTTTTTTACATAACTGATCGTTAACATTAGTGTTTCTTCCACTTATATTGGCTGCAAGTGAAAGTTGTGCCAACTTTTATTCATACTTACTTCGATTTTGTTCTTGATGTAATCAAATTTGTCAATACTCATTCGCATATACTCAAAGAACCGTTGAGGATCTTTCCTTAAATCTCAATAAAGGTGGTGAAACTCGCCATAGGAATGTCGTTTTTGATTAAGTTCGTGCGTGTGTTACTTTTGTTTTTCTTTATGCGTATACCATTTAGGCAAACAAGAACTATACAAAATATCTTCTTTGTCAGAATAGGTCTCGTCAGATGAAAACGGCATTGTTGTTTCTACACCCTTGCAGCAACACTAAATGAGAATTTGAAGCCAAGTGTAAAGCGCTGCACTGTGGACTCTTTGCACCACGATACAGGGCGAGTCTCTGTTCTAGGCTATGGGCGGTGCGATGTGTGATTCAATGTGCAGTGCGTTGTTGTGGACATACACCGACGGAATCGACGCAAACCGTTGCCGCCAGCAGAGTGTTTTGCTGCAGTGTATAAGCTGTGATATTTTATTTAAACATGTTAATATTATCTCGATTATGGAAAAAATATGGAAATGTAATATCTTTATAAAATCATTGTAAGCTTTAAAATGTCTATTGAGACCCACTTACAATACACTAGTGGCGTATCTAAACATTTTTATTATTAGCAAATCGTTTAATAATTCCATCCGCTTTTATCTTCGTTGTTAATTGAGATATTGGAATGAAAACTTTTTTTGTTTAAAAGCTTGGATAAAATATTGACAATATTGGATAAAATACTCTCATATACTGGATTCAATTGGTGTGTGACGTCATGGCTTACTTCCGGTTTTTCGGAAATAACAGAAAATCTTAATTTTTGTTTAACTTTTAAAAGAAAATCCCCTTTTTTATTAAAAATTTAAATTTCAGGGACATTTATGGATTAGAATCGTGTGTTGAAAATTTTTTGTCAGATGTCAAAATGACCGTCATATTGGATAATATATTCTTTAATATGTTACTGATAGAAAATTTTCAATAAACGCTTTTTACACAAAAATGTCCCAGAAATTCAAATTGTTAATAAAAGAAGGTTTCTTTTTAAAAATAAAATATAAATTGCGATTTTCTGTTATTTCTGGAACAACCGGAAGTAAGCCATGGCGTCACGAAATAATTGAATCCATCTTAAGAAAATGCTTTTTTATTATTCAGTTTCAAACAACCATATTGACTGTTTTGTGATTTGAAACTAGTCAAATATTTTGCCAATTTATTTTTTTTTGTTTGATTTTTTTCATTATATTGTTGCATTAATTTCAAACTTGAAATAAAATGCAATTTATTTTTTTTTATTACAGTAAATTAACGCCGCATCATATAATTTGTCTATTTAAACATGGAAATACTCAAAAAAATATGCATTTATACCATTTAAATAATTAAATATTTATAAAACAAACCTATAAAAAATTGTTTTCTGTAACAAAATCGACATATATAAGTGCTCAAGACCAATAGGGACCGTGCGTCATGACTTTAACGCTAACTGGTGACAAAAATGTGAACTTTATGGGGGGTATTTATTAATGTTTTATACGGCATTTATTGTTTAATAATTATTAATTAAATAAAGTCGAATTATTTTCGTAATATCATTATCGAAAAAACTTGTTGCATCCGTGGATGTTCAAACACATCACTTTGGAAACCTGGATTTCATTCGAAAGTAAAGAAATTTTATAAATTTCCACAGAGCACAACAATTAATGTCTCACACCCAATGATATACATAATTACAAAGATTGCTTATCCATATGTAAATCAGATGACGAAAAGCGTATTTCACTGGGCAAAGTTTTCTTTTTATCTAGCTTGTATCAATTTTGAGCACTTAGTTGTAAAGAAATCATTTACAGAACCGGTTTAGAAATTAGAATCTTTAGTGTTTTCTTGTCATTAAGATTTTTACATATTTAAATAAACATTTTATATAAATATAAGTTTACAGATAATTAATGGTTTATTCTGTTGATTAAAACTAATGTAGAATCTTATTATGAAATAAGAATGGCCAATTTGACAAAAATATCATGGCCCTCTTTACAATTTATTAACTATTTCTCATTTATTATTAAAATAAACAAATCATAAATAATACATTGCAATTGGGAGGTGGGTTGGCTCAGTGGTTCGAGTCATGACTTTGAGATCGGAAGGTCTCAGGATCAAATCCCACCGTTGGCCGGGATTTTTTAATTTAATTTAATTATTTAAAATTAATTCTGATGCCTTGGTAGGATTCCCCACTCGACCATTCACTGTTGGGTTCTAATTAACAGTGCTGTTCCTAAAGTGGCGCTGGGAAACAGTAACAAAGCCTACACAGAACACGAGGCTAATGGCCGTAGTAATCGATGCCGTTGACACCAAATTAAAAAAAAATACATTGCAATTACTGTCAAAAGAGATTGCAACAAACTTTAAAATATTAAAAATCAAGTGATTTTTTGTAAATTCTTTTAGTGACATTACCATTAAACATTATTCAGAATAATAGATAAGTGTCCAATTTCAACTCTTACCAAAGTTGTTTACACCTCATATCAAAGTTGTTTACATTACCTTTTCAAAATTGTATTACATATTGCAATTAAGTATTTTATGTAGTATTATTTCTGAAATGAGAGTAGTCTAAAATTATTTATATCAATCTGTTATAAAAATTGTTTAGGGGTGAGATTACAGAACGTCTGCAACTTTGCAGATCTGCAAATATGGCGGCAACTTTGAAAATCTGCAAATATGACTGACTTACACATGCAAGTGTCAAGTTTTCGTATTCCAAATTTGGGTTTAGTGTTGTTGCGAATTTGCAGATATTTTTTAGAATACTTGCATTTGTAAGTCCGCCATATTTGCAGATCTGCAAAGTTGCAGATCTGCAACGTTCTGTAATCTCACCCTAGATCTCTTAATATTATTTAACTACATGGAAACTCAACTTTCCAAATACATAATAACATGTCTTGAAGTAACACTTTAATTATTTTCTTTTTCTAAAGATTAAAATGCTGAAATTTTATTTTAAAACACATTTGGGCTAGAATGGCTCTATTTAGTGAGCTCTAGGAAAGGCACATTGCAACCCGCTTTTCATATTTTTTTTATAGATGGGTGAGCAATCTATAATATGTATCATTGGACATCTCATAAACGTCAGTGGATGAATGACATTTCGACTAACAAAGCTAAAAAGATTTATTATTATTACTATCAATCTTTTTTATTAATTTACATTTTTTAAATGTTATTGTAATACTTTTAAATTCAGTGTTACTAAATACCGATATTTTGACATTGGATACACTTGTTTAAATGTACAACTTTACAATTTATTGTCACTTAGCCATTTAAATCTTTTTGCTTAAAATGTATATACATGTCCAGATTTTAATAATGTTTCAAATTTTCATTTCATTTTGACCATGTACACGATTGTTTGGTACGGGCCGGTATCTATTTTTAACTATATTTAATATTTTAAAAAATATCCTCTATTATTTACTTGCAATGTTTACCCCATTTAATTATAAAATTAAACACTAGAGAGGGCTAACTTCGGCAGTAGTGCTGCCTCTATATTTCACGCACGGTCCATATATAAAAGTTTTGCGACTTGGAGTGGCAATAAATAAGTTTGAAAAAATTGAAGTTAAAGCATCATCCTTTTGGTGTCTTACTATCAAGGCGAATTTGAGGGTGGATAAAATTTTCCATATGCTTATTGAGTCTACTAGTTAAGTTGAGAAACATTTCTACATCCGATATTGTTTTATTTATTTATTTGTACAGCACTTGTAGTTATCAAATTCTGTAACGGTTGAAACCGTTTCCGTTGTTTAGACCCAAACATTGTAACGGTCGGAACCATTTTCATTATTTTGACACCAACATCTCTACACAAATGTCATTTGTCATTTATGCCTTATGTCTAAAGTTGGTAATTCATTTCGATTTATATCTGTCAACGAGTAAGTTGATTTATTGAATTTTTAATTATCTTTTATCTTGGACATCCGATGTACTAATTGTCTTTAATATTTTTAATGACCGTCTGATTTTAAAAAGGTAAGTTTCCTACCGATATTTTGTTGAAAATATATATTTTGAACAAGAATTTCTAATTGAAATGTCAAATTTGAAACATAACCTCAACAACATGAAAAACACAAGAATCCCATGTTTTATATAATTGTATCTATTATTTTGTTAGGAAAGAGATAATATGCTTTACTATATTTAAATATGTTAAATAAGACTTTTTCTTTTCTTATTAATATTGGTCTCTGTAAAGCTATTCACTTAATAATTTAAATTGCTCATTTAATAGTAAAAAGCATCTTATCTGTTTCCTATATAACTTCCTGGTTCCTTTCTTAATATTTTTACCTTTTTCCTTGTAGCCTGGGTGTATCTAGATGGTTCTGTAGAAGTTATATCGAAAGAGATTGTTTCGAAGTTTGGAAGAACGTTCAAGCTGCATATTTAGAAGTATAGAAACTTAGAAGTTTAGTTCCAGCTACAGAAGTTTATTTCCAGTATATCAAGAAGTTTAGTTCGAGCCATCTAAAGAAGTTTACGAGATTTAACTTTACCTAAGAAGATTTATACTTAACAGTTGGTTATATCCGAAGTATATCATTCGAATCCCCTTGAAGAAGGCCTCTACAAGTCCTTCCTGAAATAATACCTCTTTTATAACAGATAAGTCTTGAATAAATCATTTAAATTTGAATAAGTAAGTCTCTGTGAATCAGAATTTGTCGCTACCTTATCTGAAACCTTATTTAATTATAATATCTTAATGGTTAGTGATTTTATATATTTTTATCATTAATCGACAGTCAAGTTTAGTAAGTTTTAAATATAGTGGCGCTCAACATTCTTTTTCAAAGTAATACGAGTTGTTTGATAACCTGACCCACTCCCCAAAATTATAAGAGCTTAAAACACTATAAAAATAGATAAAATAACAAGATACGTTTTAATTCTTATTCATATCTGGGCACTGTGATAAATGAATTTAACTTTCGAGCTTAAATTAAACTTACGCACGTTTGGACCTTTGAAGATTTTGGGGTGTTTTCTTGTTTGATGTCAATGGCATTGAGTCAAATTTTGATATTGATGGCCCAGGCTCAAATATTTCATCGATCTACAGGGTATTTTGAAGTGCTAACATTTTCTTTACAACAATGATCATTTAAAAACTGAAAACAAAAAGAAATTTAAATAACAAACCAATTATTTTAACACTGAATCAAAAACAAGTTTGTAAATATTACTTACCATTGATGCCAGTACAAGATGCATTTTTCTTAAGACACTTATTACAAATTGTTTGGTTATCCTTAATATGACGACCGCATATTTTATACGTGATATAAATTGCATCACTACCAATATCTGGGAGTGCTTTATTGTTCGTTGTTGAAATCCATGTTCCCATCTCTTGAAAACATGATTAAAATTGGAAGGTGTTGAAAAATAAATCTAGATGAATCAGAATCCAATACACCTTCAAATGCAACAGCCATTTTAATTTTTCCAAGTTTGAAGTTTTGTTGACAAGCTGACAACTAACATGACATTTCGATACTAGCGCCATCCCGTTAATTGGAGTGGTACTAAATTACCGTCCTCATGTTTTTCCATTTGAGTTACCAGCCCCCCGATTTAGGCCTGTATTTATAAACAGAACTTACGTGAGTAGGACTTGGGTAAGTCGTCCTTGAACTAAAATCAAAGTTCGGTTACAACGTCTAAAATTCTAGGTGGTGCCGGTGTTACACTCAAATTTAGAGATGGATATTAGCAAATATAATAATAATAATAATAATAAATTGTTTATTACAAAATAAAGTTATAAAATTACAAAGAGAAAAAATAGATTAAATTTATGAACTCAAGTAATAAACAAGGTAATCCATTTAGGCCCATCAGGCCTGTCTATGGTATAGCCGTTTATTAAAATAATTTTTATAATTTAATCTTAGCAATATTTCTTAACACATGTAAAAAATGTAAACAAAAAGAGTACTGTTAAAAAACATATTAAAAGGTAAGTACATTTATAGCTTAAAAACTAATCTAATATAGTAAAAAGTAAGAAACGTTAGAAAAGTAAGAAAGTAAGAAAAAGTAAAAAAAAGTAAAAATAGTAAAAATAGTAAAAACAGTAAAAAAAAGACAAATAGATAAACATTTGTTGAGAAATAATTTTTTTTTTTATTCGATTATATCATCAAAATTTTCATGAAGGATCCATTGTTTTAACTTGTGTTTTACTCTTCTAAAGTCTTTAATCTGTCTCAGCTCTTGCGGTAGCTTATTATATAATCTTGGTATAACATAAGTATGACATCTTTGACCTAAGACTTTATTCACTCTAGGTAAGTAAACATTATTTGCTAGATTTGATCTTGTCAAATAATTGTGATCAATTATTGTGGATGTAACAATATTATGTTTTATTGCAAAAGTCAGAGATGTGTTGACAAATAATCTTCTTATATCTAAAATTTGCATATCGTGAAATAATTGGTTAGAACTAAACCGTTGTGGTTTAAAAGACATTATTTTTAAAATTTTTTTTTGAACTATCTCTATAGGTTTCATAAATTTTTTTCTTAAACCACCCCAACCAATTATTCCATAATTTAGCAATGATTCTACAAGAGCAAAATAAATTATCTTCATTTTATCTAAGGTAAGTATATGGCGGCATTGATAAAATTTGTAAATTAACGAACGCATTTTCTTTTTCAGACTATCCGCGTGAGCATCCCATCTAAGGAAGGTATCAACAAGAATGCCAAGGTATTTTACGTGTTTTGAAAAATAAAGGATTTCGTCCTTTTCCAAAGTGATACTTCTATAATTAGGAAGAGTACTTTCATTAGTACAGAAGGGAATGACTTTAGTTTTTTGAATATTTAGGGTTAACAAATTCGATTGAAACCATTTTTTTACTTTTTTCAGATCTTCCTCAATTTTGTTTTTGACTAACTCCCAATTTTTTCCACAGCAAAGAAGGACCGTATCATCAACAAAAGAGATTATATGACTTGAAGTTTCAATAGCAAATAGGTCATTTAAATATATAATAAAAAGGATAGGTCCAAGAACGGTGCCTTGTGGAACTCCGCAAGACACTGTTCTTATTCCACTAAGTGATTCATTAATTTTAACACGCTGATATCTGTTCATTAAAAAATTTCTAAAGAGTGTTAGAGGAGTACCTCTGATACCAAGATGTTCCATTTTGTCAATTAATAATTTGTGACTTACTGTGTCAAAAGCTTTTTGTAGATCTATAAATACACCCATGTATGATTTTTTATTATCTGTTGCTTTGTATATTTCTGAAGTAAGTTGGGCTATAGCATCTTCCGTTCCCATTTTTTTCCTAAAACCAAACTGATTTTTTGAAAGTATATTTTTTTGTTGTAGGTAATCAGATAATCGAGTTTTGACAATTTTTTCAAATATTTTAGAAAAACCCGATGTAAGTGAAATCGGCCGATAATTATTAATTTCCGTTTTTTCGCCTCCTTTAAATAACGGTTTGATATGGGCAATTTTAAATTGTTTAGGGACAAATCCATTTTGAAAACCTAAATTAAATATATGGGTTAGAGGTTTAGCAATATATTCAATGGTTACTTTGAGTGTTTCATTTGTTATACCATCAGGACCAGGAGATTTATTGTTTTGTAAAGATAAGCAAGTACTAATAATTTCTTTTTCAGTAGTGGGTTTTAGAAAGAAAGACCTTTGAAAATTGGGAGAATGATAATTACAACTTATTTTATTAATTTTTGATGCCAATTTAACACCAATGTTTGAGAAATATTCATTAAAAGAATCAGCTATATCAGAAGGTTTAGTAATTTCTAAACCATTTTCTACCACAATTTTTTGTATCAGATCGTTTTTAGTTTTATAATTATTTGTGTAATCATTAACTACTTTCCAAAGATGTTTGGGAGATTTTTGATTTTTTAGCACTTCATTTTTAAAATACGTACTTTTTGCCTTTTTTATCTGTTTGTTTAAGATATTTCTATATGATATATATTCATTTTTTATATTTTTATTACTGGGATTAGATAAATGCCTACGAAATAATCGGTCTCTATTTTTGATAGATGTTACTAATCCTACCGTAATCCAAGGTTTCTTCTTATTCTTTGTTTTAAATTTAATTATTTTTGTAGACTCTTTTATATGTGTTTCATACTGTTGGAAAAATAAAGAGGAAGCTGTTTCAGGATTTTGAGAATTTAAAATATTATCCCAATTTGTATTTTGAATATGACTAATAAAAATATTTAAATTTAGTTTATTATAGGTGGTTACAACTGGTTCTGTCTTGGGTTTACCTAACAGTTTTTTAGCCATCATTACTGGAAAATGATCTGTGATAGAAGTTTGTATAATTCCCGAAAAAATGTAGTCATTATAATCTTATAATATGTAACTGTTACAAAAACTTCTTGAAGTTGAAAATGAAAAACTGAAAGAGAGAAGGAGAAGGAATGATCTCTCGAAGAAAATAACTTGATTTTGAGAGAAAAAAATAAAATTTAAAAAACAAATTGCACAAAATAATGTTAATATCTGCGCAAACTTTTTAGATGATTAATGATGGAGGGATAGATACGTTTATTTTGTTTTAGGTTTTGTTGTTTCGTTATGTTCCTACCTAGGTAATAATATATTTTTGTTTTTGGTATTTTTTAGTTCATAGTTACTTACTGTATTATATATTCGTGTTTTATTTGTTTTGTTGTTTTCTAGTTGTATAAAATAGGTAATTAGATTTTTTTAAGTGCTTTAGTTTTCTTTAATAGTTTATTGTGTTGGTTTTTCTAGTTATTAAAATTATCTTTCCTTTATTCTGTTTTAAATAAATATTTCTTATAATATTGTTTTTGTTTTATATAATGTGGCCCATTTTTATGAAAATATTACATTTGTTAAGTATAGTTGGTAAAAAAAATAAGATTGCCTTTATTAAAATATTATTCTAAAAATAACATATTTCCTAAATTGAATCCATTATTGTGGTTATTTCTTTCACCTAATTCTTCTATTGATAGAGGGTCAGCAGCTTCCTGGGAATTTTCTCCGAAATTTTCAGGCAACTCATCCTGTGCCAAATTGTGCAGTACTCAACATTTTCTTATAAAATGTACACAGTCCCTAATTTTTCTAAGTTTTAAATGGTAGAGTTACCTAAATTTTTGTTTTAATATCCCGAAGTAATATTCAATAACATACCTATATTTTGATAGTTTTACATTAAAATTTGTTTGTATTCGTCCCAAATTTCCCATGTCTCCATAGGGAGTGAGCAAGTGGGTTACACATAGATATCCACTGTCCCCTAATAAATAATAGTCGCCACATTTATCT
This sequence comes from Psylliodes chrysocephalus, assembly GCA_927349885.1. NCBI lineage: Eukaryota > Metazoa > Arthropoda > Insecta > Coleoptera > Chrysomelidae > Psylliodes > Psylliodes chrysocephalus. The sequence goes on from OV651827.1 coordinate 15,131,575, forward strand.
TCTAATGCTATATTTAATGGTGATGCTCTAAAGACCTGACTATCGTGTACCGAGCCAGGAAAGCCTATAAACATATCTCTTATTTTTCTTTCATGGTCACAAACAACTTGAAGCTGAAATAGAATATAAATTTTATATTTACTTTAACGTCCATAAAGAATGATCAAATATTCAAGAGAAATATATAGATTTTAGAGCAGTGTAAGCCAGATTTTCTTAGTGCTACACTTTTATATTCCATATTTTTTTATACTTAGTATATGATTAAAAAATGTCCCTTTACCCCCTTACTTCTTTATATCATAAAAATACAAAAATTACCGTCTTAACAGTCAAAGACATAATATTTAATATTTGTAGATAATTTTGATAATTCTTAATCTATGGCTATTTTCTATGGCTATTAACAGAAATATATTGTACTTAAAAAATTATCCTACTGTATAAATAGATATCGAGGGCTACTCAGCAAGACCTCGTAGCCAACATTTCCACAAAAATTATATTTTATGATAATCTCGTTTAAAACATTTCGCTCCATCTACTGTATAGAGCAAGTATTGCAATTTTTGAACAAAACATGGGTAAATATTATTTCTAATCTTCTAGAGCCATCGTCTAAATGGACTTTGTTTTGGTACAGGGGGGAAATATAGTGTCCAGTATTCCCATTGGTCTGTTTCGTTTTGCTTGGCATGTCAAATCGTTCGAAATTGTCAGAACTGTCATTTGATTTTTGACTTTCATTAATTTCTAGCTTATTTTTGTAGTTTATAAGTGATTTTTTGTATTTTATTACTTTAGTGATACAAATTTTAACAGTGGTGAGAGTTTTTGTAAGTTTTAAACAGAAATACGAAAAGGCATCGTCAAGGTCATTTCACAAGTAAGTATCCATTAGAGTACCTATATTTTATGCAAAAGGCCGTTAAACACGAATTTAAAATAAATGGTAAATTTAGTGAATTAAATTTAAAGAACTTATATTATGTATGAGGAATATTGTTTTAGATTTTGGACTATACTAAAAAGTTAAAAAAAAAAGCACAATTTTTCAATATAAACAAGCTTTCGTTTTTAACTCATTTTATCATGATAATGTTGAAGATGTTAAATCAATAATTTTTGTCTTTTTAGGTTTCCAACTAATCCTGCCGAAAAACGCATGGATAGAATAAAAATGTTTTCTATTTATGTATGAATCTGGATCGTCTTCTAGTTTATCAAGTCTTACATGGGAATCATTTTTTGCTCCAATAACCCCAGGGAACCCATTTTGCCGAAAATATCTCTCAATTCTTGCTTTCTTATTTTCATCGGGTCATTCAATGACACTTGCAGATAAATTTGACAAAAAATAGATCATTTTAAAAATGATTTTCCGTGATTAACTCAGTGCTACATCGAATCTACATCCCGATATGAGGCAGCTTCATGTCCAGCAAACCATAGAAAAATAAGCACATATTCTAAGGCAGATATTTTCCCAAACTCTCCAACTTGGTGAAAAAAATATCTGGATTCTTGAAATCGTCCAGCAAGATTATTTGCTACTGGTCTGGAGACACGAAAATGTTCAGAAACTTTTAAATCACTAAGAGCTCCAACAGTCTCGTGAAAAAATTTTTCATTACGATGTTTCGGTTGACGATTCATCACAGCGTATTCGTCATTGTTTGTATCACTACTTGAAGACGAAATATCGCTTCCTAAAAAAACGTTAGAAGAATCACTGGAATCCATCGACTAATATTTTAGACACCAATTTAGTATTTCAAAATATGGTGACTGTAAACAATACGGACACAACAATTTTCACTATTTTCGCTATATTCTTAATGAATCAATTTAACCACTGTAAAACCAAATTAACCAAAGTTAATATAAAATATTGTGTATCAATCAGAAAATAAACCATTTTTTTATATAACCTTAATTTTCTTAAAAAAAAAACTCTATTATTATCTATAGCCACGTTGCCAATTTTTTAAGTGAATGAATTTTATTAAATATCCGGACTGTCGATGATAACGTAAGGCAATCGAGTGTCAATTCCATAAAAATTATTAATTTATTTGGTTTTGTTTCCTAAACAACTCTTTTACTTATAATTTCCAGCCATATCCGGCGATTTGTATATTCATTTTGGTTGAATTGTCGTACATGTTAACTAAATATTAATATTACATCATCTCTAAAATACTTTTCGAAAACTTTTAAACTTAATTACTTTGTATAATCCAAAAATGTTTAAACTTTTTTTTAAATATGAAATTTATTATCTTATTATGCATTGTCAACCAATGCCTTTAACAATTAAAGAGGATAGCTGAATTCGATCAGTTTCTGTTGAGTCAGCCGTCACGTGACGTCACCCCTGAATGCTTTCAACAGTTCAGCCGGAACTCATTTAAAATATACATCCATACAATACACCTTTTTTTATTCTATTTATTTTTAAACTAAAAGGTATTTTGGATATTCAAAACATCATTTTAACCCAGGAAAAAATTACAAATTTCCCAAAATTACAGAAGTACATAAAATAGGTAATAAATTTGAATATTGCCACCATGTTATTCAAAAATATTTCTCAAATAACACATATTTGAGAAATTTGACATACTAATTTTAATATAGTTAGAAGTCGAAATTTATATACAAAGTGTACAAAAGTTAATGGAACTTACTAAAATTAAATTTCTGATAAATTCTCAAAAAAGTTTTGAATAAAAGTTTTATGAAAATATTTAGGTTATCAGTATAAGTTAATAGGAGATATACTGGGTTGGCCTTTATTCCAAAATTAAGCAAGAACATATTTTTCCGTACTGTATTAAATTTAAAATAAAACTATTAAAACTACATTGCGTTAACTGTATTATTATTATTATTATTATTTTTGTTATTAAAAAAATATCCTTGCGTTATTTTGGAGTAATAGTACGCCTAGTATATTTGTAACTGACTTATACCGATATAATTTGATTTATTTAATAAAAACTTTATGCAAAAAACTTTTTCTAAATATATTAGAATTCAAAAAATAAAAAAAGTTATCTTACAAAAAAACGCGCTCGTCTTTCTACATCTCAACTACCTTGAAAGAGAACACGCTTGGTCGACTTTTGAAATTCTTGCTTATTCTTTTTACATTTACACCATAAGAGTACGCTCCGCTCGTCCCGCCCACGTCCTAACTGCTACAGAAAACAGCTAGCGCTCGGCCGTGCAAGCTCGCTTCGCTCGCTCCTTCCTCTAGTAATAAGACCGTTGGTGGGACGAGCCTAGTTGACTCCTATGGTGTAAGTGTAAAACGTGCGCTCCCGGCCGATGTTTCGAAATTCGGGCGAATTTTGAAACGTCGGCCGGGCGCGCTCAATTCGCTCGCCCCTTCCTCTAGTAGTAAGGCCGTTGTTAGGACAAGCGTAGCTGACTCCTATGGTGTAGGTGTAAAAAGGGCGCGAATGGCCAACGTATCAACATTCGCTTGCGCGATTTCGGGACGTCAGCCGGGAGTAGGGATGCCGCGAGACGAGACGAGAGAGAGGCCTCTCTCGTCTCGTCTCGTAGGGCGAGAGAAAACTGTACTCTCGTCTCGACGAGAAAGCGCTTCTCTCGCTCGAGAGAGCTATTCTCTCGTCTTGTCTTGTCTCGTCTCGTTTCTCTCGTGACAAAAACATATCAAATTTAAATTTGAAAAAGATATACTTAGGTTTAAATTTGGAAAAGATATACTTAGGACGAAACATAAAAAAACTGTAAAAGTTTGAAGACATTAACAAATAATTTTTCAAGTAATTTGTCTCACAGTACCCAACTTGGCAATAAGAAACACTTAGGGAAATTACCTTGGTATCTCTCTGCCTGTTCATCTGTCACAATCGTTTTACTTAGACACTATTTGACGTAAACAATTGAAATTTAAAGTAATCAGTGGCCCAAACTGGGTGTTAACTAAGAATGTATAGCAGAGGCCGAAGTTGGAATGACTTTTGATAGGTAGAGAGGGGGTAAACATCAAACCACGTCGGACGGCTTCGAGAATTTTGCAGTAATGTTTACCTGCCAGTGTCGTTTCATAGAATAAGAACTGGACAATCGCATGATTTATGGACTATAAATAATTATTAAACATGTATTATAATACCCAAATCATAATTCTATGAAATTTCAACAACTATTCACAATTTATTAAACTATTTACTCGAAATTGTTATTAACATATAAAGAATAATTTTGTACGCCAATGTATCGCGTCCACTTCGGTTAGATCCGCCGCAAACCTGTCAAGTTATGTGTATGAAGTAAGAGAACTAGCTAAAGACTTTCCAACTTCTGCCCCTGCTATAAATACTTTGTCTTAGAAGTCAGTTGGGAGGGGGTAGGGTTTCATTTGGAAGTTAGAATTTTTTTCGTGTGATATCAAATGAAAGCATTTAGAGGCATTTAGAAGCATGTTAACAATGTATTATATGTTCGTTTCTTTTACTTTTTCTTTGACAGTTTTTAGAAAAAAAAAACAGGTAAAAATTGTTGTCTTTCTAATTTATCTCCAAAAGTAACCTCCGAAAAATTTGACTGTATGGAAATTATTACGATTCTGTCCATTGGTTAGTTAAAAATTATACAAATAAATTTCGGGTGGCGCTTTTGTCTTGGGCGCTTTTGTCGGGAAGCGCATTTAAGAGGCGCTTTTGTCGGGAAGCGCATTTAAGGGGCGCTTTTGTCGGAGCGCTTTTTTCGGGGCGCATTTGACGGGTCACCATCAATAAAAATCGTGCAAGCCGTTTCCGAGATAATTGAGGCGTTCCATGCTTAAAACTCACTGTGTATATAGAATAGGTGTTTTATAGTTAACTTTTTGACTGTCTGGAAATTTGATATTTTTTAATTTTTAAGTTACGATAAGTAATTGAAAATTTTAAAGAAATAAAAAGTTAGTTGCGTGAGAGAACCCGGGAGAGCTCGAGAGAAACGAGAAATTCTCGTCGAGAGATGACACTCTCTCGTCTCGTCTCGAATCTTTTTTCGAGAGAAAATGTCTCTCTCGTCTCGTACAAGACGAGACAAGACGAGACGAGAGACAAGAATCTCTCGTCTCGGACGGCACTAGCCGGGAGCGTTCTTCCTTCCTCTAGTGGTAAGGCCGTTGTTGGAACAAGCGTAGCTGATTATTATGGTAAAGATGTGAAAAGGACACCCTCGCTTTGCTCGTTCTTTCATCTAGTGGTAAGCCTGTTGGTAGGACTGCGCACAGCTGGCTCTTAGGGTGTAAAAAGAGGCGCACTCGCTTCGCTCGCTCCTGCCTCTAGGAGTAAGGCCGTTGGTGGAACGAGCATATAACTGGCTGTTATGGTGTAAGTGTAAAAAAGGTGCGCACAAATTTCAAAACATCTGCCAAGCGTGCTCGCTTCTAAGGTAGTTGGGACGTGGTACGACGAAAGTGCTTTCATGGTGTAGATATGTCAAAAAACGTTTTTATTTTGTTTATGAGATAAATCAAGTGATGAATGTAAGTCAGTTAGAAATATATCGGATGCACTATTACTCCAAAATAACGAGTGGATGGCTAGTGGCTAATACAGTTAGCACAATGTTGTTTTAACGGTTTTATTATAAATTTAATTAGGTAAGAAAAACTATTTTAAAAAATATATTCTTTTGTAATTTAGTATATTTCTTATTAATCACGAAGGCGTATTTCTTATTAACTTATACTTATTAACTTTTATTTCATGAAACTCTCATCAAAACTTTTTTGTAAACTTATCAGGAATGTACATATTATTAAGTTACTTTTTGTTCAATCTGTATATAAATTTCGACTTTAACATGTCAAATTTCTTAAATATGAGTTCATTAAAAAGATGTTTAGAAAACATGGCCATAGTATTTAAATTTATTACCTTCTATTTACCTATTTATTTACTTCTAATTTTCAGATGAGTTAAATTTTCTCTCTGGTAAAATGATCTTTTGGATATTTGAAATATCTTTTATTTTAAAAATAAATAAAATAGAACGTAATTTTAAAATAAGGTATTACTGAAAGTTTTCAGAGGTGACGTCAGCCACGCCAGACTCAGTAGAAATTAAAAAATTCGGCTATCCTCTTTAGTTGATATAGTTATTGACTTTGGTTGACAATTCATTTGTCAGACTAATTAATTCTCTTGTTTGAAAGTTTAGAAACTTTTGAATAACCCAAAATAATTGTTGTTCATTACTTTACAGATGAAGTACAGTACAAGTTCAGTAATCCGGACACATATCGTTCCGCTCAATGTCGGATTATCGAGGTATCCAGACTACTGGAACCGTTTATTTTTTTTATTAAAATTCGTAAAATTGCTTACAAAATACCTTTATTTCGTAAAAGTGCGTATATAAAAAAAGTAAAAACTTAAAAAATCATCAAAATAATGTTATAACACTATGAAACTAGAGTACATGTACCTATGTAGGTATAACAAACTACATATGTATATAAGCTAATGTATTCTTTTTAGGAAAAATGTGTCTAACTTGGTTTGAATACTCCTCTTTTTAGCCAGTTCATACGCCTTTTCCTGAAGTCTTTTTAGCAGCAAGATGTCTTCAATTGGAAAGTCATTTTCCTCTGCCCATTGAATGGATAATGATAATGACCTCGCAGCGTCACCGTGTCTTACTCTCTGCCCAATTTCTTTTCCAATGTCAGATTCGCCGGATTCATTCTGTTGGTCTTTATAGCTATTGCCTCGTTCAATATGTTTTCTTCTATTTGGTTTACCATAGTGTCTTTTTCTCCAATCGCCCACTGGATAATATTCTTGCTACTTAATTTATTTTCTGGATCTATGATATTCAGCGAATCTGTAATATCCTTAAGGTCTGACTCATTTACAACGCAAAATCTCTTTCGAAGTTCCGAAAGTAGCAGATTCTCTTCATCAGACTCCGGATCCTCCAACTCCTCTGAGCCGCAAATGAACTCAGTCCATAATGCTCCCCAGCTCTTTTAAATATTTTTTGGAGACATTATCTACTGCATCTTTTAAGTTGTATTCTTTCAACATCTTTACTAGCCGGAGAGGCTTGCCGCGAGTTTATTGTGCATCCACTTACTCGCAACAGTTAAGCAGTGATCTCTCCGGTCACGTCGTGGATAAGAGACTTCTGGGAGGTTCCACCATGGGCCGTGTCACCATGGGATTCATCTGACCAGCGTTTAACTATCGACGACGTGGAATGACTGAGAATGAATGAGGGTGTGAATGAGAAAGTAGTAGGACCTTCAAATTGTGGTACAATAAGCCGCAGGCTGCAGTGCTGCCAGACTACAGACGGATTAAGGTGTAGCACGGGAGGTCTGAAGCTCCGAGCTAAATTTTGTTAGCAACATCTACTCCCCCGAGGGGGAAAATACCTCTTCTGTAATTGGCTTATTTAATCAGCGTTGCCAAGTTTGACAGCGCCAGTTCTGATCGGGTTTTGACACTTTCTGACACATGTCAATTTCTTATTTGTATTTTACGGAAAATATTATTATTTATAACGTTGTAAGGGTTGTAAATGTATAATTAAGATTTATTATCTCTAACAATATGGTGAAAACATGCTTTATGTGTAAAAGGCCTGTTGAAAATGCTTCTTCAAGATAATATCATAAGTAAGTACAGACGCAACCTAATTATCAGAGGCGGTGCATTAGGCAATCACCTTTAATTTGCAATTAAACTTTCTTATTTTCTTATCGAAAAATTAAAATTAAGAGCAAGTAAACTCCAGCTAAGTTCTTCTTCATCTGTCTCATAATGATTATAGTAAAGGTTAATTACTTATTATTATTATTATTATTATTTTAATATCACATCTTTGTAAAGATTATTATTATTTTTTTAGGTTTCCTTTTCTTGATATGATAAAGAAATACATGGTTCCAAAATATAGGAATTCAACAAGTGACCACCTGAATAACTTTTTACTTTCCTATCTGTATACAGATATAAGGAAAGTATAGGAATCATGATTTTTTTCGACCTCGAGTTTTCGACGGATTTTTACGTTTTGAGGTCCCCTGAATCCGTTTTGACTATTTTCGCGATGATGTCTGTGTGTGTGTGTGTGTGTGTGTGTGTGTGTGTGTCTGTGTGTGTGTGTGTGTGTGTGTGTCTGTATAACGCATAACTCATGAACCGATACACGGAAAAACACCAAATTTTAAACTTAAGCTTTATTTCAGCGTCTAATGAGCTGATTAGATTTTGGGCAGGGTCGGAACATCTGGGGGGGGTACTTTATAGGTGGTCATTTTTATATTTTATGGAATATATCTGTTATTTACGTTTGGGGAAGAAAATTTTTTAAATAAAAGTTACTTCTTATTTTATTATCTATAATTTTTGTCATTTACAAAATTTTCCTAAAATGGTCCGTATTCGAGAAATTTGACAAAATGTAAAAAAATATTTTTTTTTATAAAAATTGTTCAAACAAAAGTTGTTTGTAATATAATTCTCTATAATTTTTGTCCCATAGGTAATTTCTCTAAAATGGACCGTATTCGAGATATTTGAGAAAATGTGTAAATTTCGAAATTTGAAAAAAACTCAAAAACGGATAAAGAAAAAATCAATAAATTTTAAACTTAAGTTTTATTTCGGCCTGACGTGAAATGATTAGATTTTGGACAAAGTCGGAACATCTGGGGGGGTACTTTATGGGAGGCCGTTTATATATTTTATCGAATATATCTGTTATTTATGTTTGGAGAAGAAAATTGTTCAAATAAAAGTTACTTCTAATATTATTATCTATAATTTTTGTGTTATGTAAAAATTTCCTGAAATGGTCCGTATTCGAGAAATTTGACAAAATGTGCAAAATTCTGATTTTTATGAAAATTGTTGAAATAAAAGTTGTTTGCGATATCGATCTCTATAATATTTGTTCATACATGATTTTTTTTAAATGGACCGTAATGGAAAAATTGTAGGAAAAGTGATAAATTTAAATTTTTCAGTATTTTCATTTTCAATGAATATCTATAGAAAAATGTTTCGCGGTAGATGTATGTGGACAATGTATATATATTTAGTTTATCCTCTAAACATTTATAGAGATGCTGCAATAGGTTGTACACAATAAACGGAAAAAGCCTGTAATAACTAGATAGGAAAGTCATGTGTTGGACACATCAGATTTTTATGCTAGTGAACATTTTTATTACAGTCCTCAGAGGAGGAAAAGAAGTATAATAATCAATCCTGTCACTACTTCTACACTAGATTCATCTGCTACTAAAATACTAAAACAGCAAGTAAGTAGAGAAACTTAAGTTTCTTTCAAAAAGAATGTTTAAGGAAAAAGGCATAGCCATTTTTTTGTTGATACTTTTTTTTAACTAATCTAAAAGACTAATTTTGTGTATTGTTCAAATTTTCATTTTTTGTACTTAATTTGTTTTAGGTTTAAACAAAATGAACTTCTAAGATATGCACGGAATATCCCAAAAGAGCTAAGGAAGGTTTTAAAATTCTTAAGAAAAATATTCAGAGCCTAAAACATAAAATAGTCTTCCTGTCCAAAATATAAATAGGTATAAATATTTAGATATTATGAGTGATTTTTTATTCTATAAATAAAACATAATTTGCTTCTAAATCACTACCTAATGAACTATATTATATAGCACAAAACCAAACATGAATATCACATTATTTATGTTTTTTTAAATTTCCTTAAAGAACGTCACAAAAAAATGTGAATATTTATTATTGGAGTTTACATCGTTAAGCTAAAACAATACTAGAACAACTTAAATAATGTGGATTTTGACTATTTTGAGGTATGTAGATCATTATGATCTAAAAAAACGTTTGTCTAGTGCTATAGTCACGTATAAAAACATTCATTTATTTAAACAGAGTTGCAATATAAGTACATTTTATTTAGTTTTTAAGTTAAAACCTATTAGGACATCCTAAAATGACTTTTTTCGTTTGATGTGAGATTAATAATTATTCTACATTTTTGTTGGTGAAATAAGATATATTAAGATGTCTTACTGTTTTCTCTGATTATCTAAAAAGTTAGAACAATATACGAAGACTGTTATAACAAAAAAGATATATACCTTTACCTAAACACACAATTAGTCAGTTTAATTGTACGATAATTTAAAGCAAAAAACCAGAAAACTTTAAAAATGTGTTTAAATGTGTTTTTACTATAACAAGGACATAATTATTAAAAAAACTTGGCACATTAACATTAACGATAGGTTTTTATAATATATATTATACAAATCACAACGAACTACACAAAATGTCATTATTAATAATTTAGCAATAAAAAAGTTAAGTACAATGATGACATTAAAAGTTGAGTTTCTCGAAATACTTTTTTTAAATTGTCTCAGTACCTACCTAGTATTTTTCTAGCACAATGATATTATATGAATGTGCATTGTGTGATATCTTATATTTTAGGAATAAAATGATATATTTTTTTGCAGGTTTCTGTTAACAACGATTCCAAGAACTTTTGAAATTATTATTAAAACGGCCTTTGCAAATATAATTCTCAATTAAGAGCTTTTGATCTAACATTAAATTTTTATTCATCATAAGTTTACAGCTTCCTAAGAAGAAAGTTTAACAAGACTTACCAGACCGAAAATATCAAAATTTTACCAACCAATTGATGGTTCTACTGGTTTCCATAGGAAAATTCTCCTCGAAACTACTAAAAGAAAAGTGGCAGAGGCAACCGAAGAAGGCAAAAAAGTCTTTTGTAAAACAAAAACTAGAAATTTGTTTAAGAATCTCATTATTGTTTGAAGTTTTACCATTACTTATTTTTGATAACGATTTAAGATTATGAAGTTCTATTATGTATTTTACTCTTTGATAACCTATGTTTAAATTTTTTTATTAGGACCAAAATAAATTATAATTTTCATGTCAACTACAAAAACCCTCATAATATTAAAAAGGGGGAAAACGTTAGATTAGTTATGTTCAGGAATAAACTCTTTAAACATTTATCTACTTAAAATGTGTTACTTTTACAAGGTATGTTATTAACTTTCTATTTGTACTTGTATTAATTTATTTCATTTTATTATCTTTTGTATTTTCAAACTGATTTTGATATTAATCTTATCTATTTATATATTTTTTATATTCACATACCTATATGTTTTTTTCATTGAAACAAACGTTTATTAGCTTATTAAATATAATGAATTCATGTTGTTTTATTATATGCTTGTATGAATGATTACTTTTATTTCCTTTTAAAAATGAATTTCAAAGATAAAGCCGATACGGTGAGTGAGAATAAAAAATTAGACGAAAGTGACTATATTTACTGGAGCTTTCATCTACACGCTCATTTTTCTAGCCATCTACACGTGAGCCAGCAAGATTCGTCTTCCCTCCATCCTTACATTCTCCAGATTTACAGAGAAAACACCGTCCTCTTTAACATATCCAGACCTTCTTTGACGGGGACTATACCACTACATTATCAGATTTATTTGTTATCCCGAGCAATTTAAATGCATTCGTAATTGCTCATTCTCACCTCTTCTCTTGTGGATTCCGTACTCAGTTTTCTTATTTTTAGTTACGTTTGCACTGCTCTTTTATTTTCACAGCTTTAATTCTATAATGCTGTAACGATACAATATGGATCCATTTTTATGGTTTATACTAGTTTATGTTATTCGTAAGTGACCAACCTATTATAATAATTAAAAATTATTGTATTACAGGCCTGAAGATGTTCCTGTAAGGCCGAAACTAGTCGCTCCTGTATTTATTTATAATAAAATTGATTTTAAGGTTTTATTCTTTAATTGAAAAAATTAGACCTTCACAGTGATTTTGTTTCATTTCCTGCATTAGACACATATAAGACGGTATTCATTTTAAAAATAGTAAAATTAGCAAATTTTTTAGTTTTTTTTTACAATTAAAATATTTGGACAATGTGTGTTTTTATAGATAAATGATACGCCACTGAACAAGAAGGATGTTTACCTTCCCCCTTTTGCCCGCTTCCTCACTTCCTCTACAGATGTTTCTAACACAACAATCGCCTACAAACTCGTTTTCACGCTCCCTCTATTAGTAATTGCTCGGAGGTCTGAAGGGTGTAAAACTCAAAAAAAAAATCTTTGCTATATCTTCTCCTTCATTTTTAGATGTGACTTGATTTAGCAAGCCTTTTCTGTATCTCACCTTTATATTTTGAATCAAGTTTTCATCCATTGGCTGGAGCACTGCCGCGCAGTTAGGAGGCAAGAACATAACTCTAAAATCTGGATTGAAATTTAACTCTTCCTCTGGAGGATGAGAGGGTGCATTGTCGATTAGCAATAAAGCTTTTTTGGGCCTGTTAACATCTGCTAAAAATGTTTTGACACTGTAACGGTTGAAACCGTTTTCGTTATTTAGACCCAAACATTGTAACGGTTGGAACTGTTTTCGTTATTTTGACGCAAACATCTCTACCCTAACATCATTTGTCGTTTATGCCTTGTGTCAAAACTTGGATTGTCATTTCGATTCGTCTCTGTCAACGAATAGGTTGATTTGAAAATTATCTTTTATCTTGGACATCCTATGTACTAATTGTCTTTAATATTTTTAATGACCGTCTGATTTTAAAAATGTAAAATTCCTACCGATATTTTGTTGAAAATATATATTTTGTACAAGAATTTCTTTATTAAAATGTCAAGTATTGAAACATAACCTCAACAACATGAAAAACACAAGATTCACATGTTTTATATAATTTTATCTATTATTTTGTTTATAATATGCTTTACTATTTTTAATTATGTTAAATAAGATTTCTTCTTTTCATATTAATTTTGGTCTCTATGAAACTATTCAAATGATCGTTTAATTTGTATGTATTTAATAGTAAAAATCATATTATCTGTCTCCTATATAAATTTCCTAGATCCTTTCTTAATATTTTTACCTTTTTCCTTGTAGCCTGGCTGTATCTAGATGGTTCTTTAGAAGTTATATCGAAAGAGATTGGTTAGAAGTTTGGAAGAACGTTCAAGCTGCATGTTCAAAAGTATAGAAACTTAGAAGTTTAGTTCCAGCTACAGAAGTTTATTTCAAGTATACCAAGAGGTTTAGTTCGAGCCATCTATAGAAGTTTACGAGATTTAACTTTACCTATGAAGATTTAACAGTTGGTGATATCCGAAGCGTATCATACGAATCCCCTTTAAGAAGGCCTCTACAGTCACTCCTTAAATATTACCTCTGATTCAACAGATAAGTCTTTAATAAATCATTTAAATTTAAATAAGTAAGTCTCTGTGAATTAGAATTTGTCGCTATATTATCTTAAACCTTATAATATCTTAATGGTTAGTGATTTTCTATATTTTTATCATTAAAATGACACTCCATAAATACAGGTCTTGTCATCCATCCTTTGCCAGTTGCTTTATACACAACGGGTAGCTTAGCATGGGTGTTTTTGATTTGCCGAGAACCAGAAGTGGTAATTTATAGGGCTCGGAATTTTTCAGAATTTTGTATTCGAATATTCGTTTGAAACTTTATTCGAATACCCAAATTATTCACTATTCGAATATTTCTAAGTATTCGAATATTCGAGTATTCGACTATTCGAGTATTCGAATATTTGACTATTCGAATATTCGAATATTCGACTATTCGACTATTCGACTATTCGACTATTCGACTATTCGACTATTCGACTATTCGACTATTCGACTATTCGACTATTCGACTATTCGACTATTCGACTATTCGACTATTCGACTATTCGACTATTCGACTATTCGACTATTCGACTATTCGACTATTCGACTATTCGACTATTCGACTATTCGACTATTCGACTATTCGACTATTCGACTATTCGACTATTCGACTATTCGACTATTCGACTATTCGACTATTCGACTATTCGACTATTCGACTATTCGACTATTCGACTATTCGACTATTCGACTATTCGACTATTCGACTATTCGACTATTCGACTATTCGACTATTCGACTATTCGACTATTCGACTATTCGACTATTCGACTATTCGACTATTCGACTATTCGACTATTCGACTATTCGACTATTCGACTATTCGACTATTCGACTATTCGACTATTCGACTATTCGACTATTCGACTATTCGACTATTCGACTATTCGACTATTCGACTATTCGACTATTCGACTATTCGACTATTCGACTATTCGACTATTCGACTATTCGACTATTCGACTATTCGACTATTCGACTATTCGACTATTCGACTATTCGACTATTCGACTATTCGACTATTCGACTATTCGACTATTCGACTATTCGACTATTCGACTATTCGACTATTCGACTATTCGACTATTCGACTATTCGACTATTCGACTATTCGACTATTCGACTATTCGACTATTCGACTATTCGACTATTCGACTATTCGACTATTCGACTATTCGACTATTCGACTATTCGACTATTCGACTATTCGACTATTCGACTATTCGACTATTCGACTATTCGACTATTCGACTATTCGACTATTCGACTATTCGACTATTCGACTATTCGACTATTCGACTATACGACTATTCGACTATTCGACTATTCGACTATTCGACTATTCGACTATTCGACTATTCGACTATTCGACTATTCGACTATTCGACTATTCGACTATTCGACTATTCGACTATTCGACTATTCGACTATTCGACTATTCGACTATTCGACTATTCGACTATTCGACTATTCGACTATTCGACTATTCGACTATTCGACTATTCGACTATTCGACTATTCGACTATTCGACTATTAGACTATTCGACTATTCGACTATTCGACTATTTGACTATTCGACTATTCGACTATTCGACTATTCGACTATTCGACTATTCGAATATTCGACTATTCGAATATTCGACTATTCGAATATTCGACTATTCGAATATTCGACTATTAGAATAATTTCGATCTAAAAATATCGAATTTTGAGTATTCGAATATTCGAATTATCGAATTAACCGAATATAATTCCGAGCCCTAGTAATTTATGTGTACTGTCAGCGTTACAACAGGGCATGAAGGTTACACGGTCTTTGGAGATTTTCCTGCCTAAAGCTGATTTTTCTTTACTATGAACCCATGTTCTATCGGACAACACTCTCCAAAATGACGCGGACTCGTCAGCATTATACACCTGTTCTTTTGTTAAGCCCATTTCCTGCACCACAGCACGAGACTTTTCTTCAAATGGGGTAATGGCGTTCACATCACTCGAAAGTTTCTCACCACAAACCGTTAAAAATCGTTTCTTGAATTTGTCGAGCCAACCAGAGCTAGCCAGAAAATCATCTTTTTGGGTTATGCGTTTATAAAAGTGCTTCGCTTTTGTTCTTAAAAGATCTGAAGGAACAGGTACGTGAGCAAATAGTTGTTGTAAAAACCAACTGTATAAGGCAGCCTCAACTTCAGGATTTTCGGCTTTTTTGATCACCTGCCGCTTGCCTGAAATTAAGATTAACTATACATTAGGTGTTAGTACACGGGCGAAATTTTCGACACATCGCATCCTTAGGTATCAGGTCCGTCGGACATGGCCTTTACTTTAACATGCAACGGACCTGATCCTAGAGTCTGCGTCAACACACACGATGGGATATTTTAGGGGACATTCCGAATCTTGTCAGATCTCTTAAAAAATCCGCTCGTGTATGCCTACCTATTTTTGTAATGACAAAAAGTTATTAAGCACATACCTGTCCCTTGATATGATTTTGACATAAAGTTTCTTATTTTTTCCTTATTTTTCTTTATATCAAAAATTGTGGATCTAGGCACTCCAAAATTTGCTGCCGTTTGACGGATACTTCCAGACTGTCTAATATTTCACATTTTTGCTGAGTGTTAATGTTTTGTGGGGCCTTTTGCTTGGAGCCATTTCCAACAAAAGACTACTATGTGTCTTACATACGCCTGATTGAAATAAAATGAATGCGAAAATGCCTACAATCTTTACGTCGGCATCGCATCAAATGAACTTGTTAAGACAGGAAAATTATTGTTATGGTTTTCTTGCGAAACGTTTTAACGTCCGGTATAGGGAGGTAAAATTTTGAAAATGTCCGGTTTATAGAGCAATTCGTCCGAACTACTGAGGTTGTAATGTAATATTAATATTTAGTTAATATGTACTATTAAATCAAAATTGATAAAAAAATCGCTGGATGTGACTGGAAATTAAAAGTTAAGTTTTTTTTAGGAAAAGCAACGAAATAAATTAATAAAGGTAGTGCTTTTTAATGTGTTTGGAAATGTTATGCCAAAAATAAGGTACTTTGCTAAAATGTAAGTATAAAAAAATTGGGTTATTAAGCAAAATATATATTCCCAATAATTACCTTTTCATTGTTTCAATATGTATTCGATTCATAAAAGTACCTTATCGATTCTGTCAATTATTAATCTAGATTTTGTTATAAATTGAAACATTTGGCAATAATGCATATACCTTACACAAAAATCAAAAAATCCTAGGTTAGAATCACCAGAATTCGCACGTTTAAACTCAAGTTTCTCTGTTATTTATGCGTAACCCGCAAATTTTTTGTTTGTTTTTTATATATACGCTTAAAACTATTTTCTAGTTCAATTTTATTTTCGAAATTCGTGTGTCCATTACGTTTACAGGCACCCACAATATTTTGTATTTTTAAAGATACCCACATCAATTTAACAATTATTATACAATCAGTATACAATAAAATTAAACGCCAGAGCAAATTTTTATCACACAAAATCCAAATGACAAACTACAAAATATCAAAACTCAAAACCACATCAAATACTTGCATCAAAACAACAAACAACTATTTAGGTTTAAGGTTATAAACATCAGTCAATCAATAATAGTAATATAATCCTTGGATTAAGACTTCGATCGACGCTATGAAAACACAAATATAATCAAGAAATTTCTAGAGTTGGTCGTGGTTTATTTACGAGCTCACTTTCATTTTGCGCATGTCTGGACAATTCGTTCATATTCACGCCCAGGAACTGTTTTGACAGTACAGAAACTGGTTTATGATTAGGTTTGTGTGTGTTGGAGCACTAGGTTTTTGTACAGTTTTGAGTCCGAAGTTTATTGGAACAACAAATAATCTAGACCGCGCAGAATCCCGACAGTACGTAAACCGATTTGCTATAGTGTTGGAACAAACCTTTTGTTACTACGAACACCGAAATAACAATTGGAAACTATCGGTGATTATTCTACAAACGCCAAATATTAAATGCGCATGCGATTTGCAGTTGGAAACGGTTGCTGATCGTTCTACGAACAAAGCTATTCATATTTTGATCAACAGACTGCTATTATTTTTACTGAGGCCCTTCCTATGGTGCCTCAGTATTGCATTCGTGCAGACGAAAAATGCAAAAAAAAATTTCGTCTGGTCGTCTGTATGTATGTATGCCGGCACGATAACTCTAGAACGAAAGTTCTGATTGACTTGCGGTTTTGATTTTCTTGAATAATTACTTCTAACTGAGAACCTTATTGATTTTCAGAATTTTCGGTTTATCCTAACTGCTTTATAATCAATTTTCTTAAAATCCGCATATGCATTTCTTATGTTACAATTTTAGGAATTTCAATTATTTCTAAGTCAACATTCTTAAAATTCCATAAATTGCAAACATTCTCTAACGATCTGTCAAACAGCAGCTGTTGATAGTAAAGGTAAAATTTCTAAGGCGGGTTGCGACCTTCATACTTGCAATAATAGCCATTTTGGAGGCTATTTTTATTTGAAATCAGTAGTTAAGCCAAGCCTGCCAATTTATGAAAAATATATAAGCAATTTCTTAAAAATTACTTTTTTATGGTGGTGCTAACTTAATCGTACTACTACGAGTATTTCGCTCCTAGCCACAAAAACACCTTCATCAAATTTATTGGCTCTCTGTCGCAACCCCATAGAATAATTAACCGGCCATTTTATTTGGCAAAAATCAGAATAATGCTTAGCTGTGCCTGTCAAGTATCAAGATGTCAACTGATGTGATGTGTGAATGGCTCTTAAATGTCAAATTATTTAAAAATGTATACTTCTTTTGATATTTATTGCAAATAATTTGTAGTATATCTCAATTCAGGCTTTCTATAAAGGTACAGCAAGATAGATAATATAATGTTCTTATACAAAGGTAGGATATAATGCTGGTTTTTTGTAAAAAAAAGTATTATACGATTTTGGATTACATATTCAATCAGCGAATTGTAAATAATAATTAGTAAACTTCTAGTCATAAATTTCCTTAATAAATAAAATTTAAAAATGAATCTTCTTACCTTGGTACCGAGGTATTTTTTTGTATTTTTTATTTTAATTATAAAGTTGTCATTTACTTGTATGTTGAAAGAAGGCCTTTGTAAATTACATTGCTCTCTATGGATCTACTTTAACACATAAATAGTTTTGAGGCTATAAGTTGCTATAACCTATCGTCGCAAAATTATTAATAATTTAAACATAGTAAGTAGTATTATTATAACATCAAGTAATATTTTAAAATAAAGTACATGATCTCAAAATAGAAATAATTTATAATAAATGCGGGTAAAGCGAGGGGTAAAATAACAATAAATTAAGGGAAATACTTAAAAAGGGCAGGTTTAAAGAGTATTATCACAAGAAAGTATATCCGTTCTGTTTATTTATTAAGTTTTGTTTAAGGTTACTTTTAAATAGATTTATTGTTTTTTTTTTTTAATTTCTGTAGGCAGTCTATTAAATTTTTTAAACCTTTAATAAAAATTGTATTTTGGGAACTTTTAGTGATCGCTTCCCATTAATGAAAGTCAGATTGGCTTCTTGTATTTTAGTTGTGATATTTCGAATTATATTGAATTTTTTCTAATAGATCTAATGTGATGGTACTATATCATTTTTATTTTATAAATACATATCAGTCATGTACTGAACATAATTCTGAACTGAAAGCCAATTTATTTCTTTTAACATAGTTGCAATACTCATCCTTCTGTCCTTTATTAATATTATATAAACAGGCGAAGTAAGGAGCCCAAATATTTTACATGAGCTTAAGATGTAAAGGGGCCAATTATTATTGGATAAATTGCTCGAACAAGTTTTTAAACCCTAATCAAAAGGCGATATAGAATGGTTTTAATATCAAGGCTTATGGAAATCATCACATGGTTTAACCTAATTAATGCCAATGCTTCACAAACCAAAAAATTCAACGTCCTAATACTACTATCGGCTTTCGGTCTTTCGTTCCAAGTTAAATCATTTTTTGTTTTTGTTACGCTACTAGTTTAGCCTTATGGGCCTCAGTCTCGATAAGGTGGGAACCACCATTTTAGCGTCTCTCGAATTAGAATTTTAAATAAGTGACAATTCTGTCAAACTAATTGTTAATATATATTTTAGTTATTGAGATTAAACAGACATTCAAATGAGTTAAATAAAACTATATGAAGTCAATTTAATTACGAGTATTAAAGCAAAAAAGTAAACGCGTAGATGGTCCTGTAGTCAGCGTTCTTTCCTTCCATACGGAAGACTCGAGTTCTAATCACAGATGGAGAAAAAAAAATGAATTATTTTCTTTTGTTTTTCTTGTTTATTTTATTTTATAAATTAGTAAAAGACATAAACTATTTTTAAATTAATTATTTTATCTTAATAACCTAAAATAGTTTTTAATATTTGTAAATTTTCGTCCATATCCACTCTTGTTGCACAAACTATTTTTTTTACTATCTACAACCACGTGTAATATTTATTTTCAAATATTTCTTTATTTCCAAATCTCGATTTATAATTAATAAAAAACATTTTTTTTACAACTTTCCCAATATAGTATTTAAATGAAACTATTACATTACAGTAAAATTTACAGGTGGTCCAATTTGCCCCTTTCTGCGGGAAAAGTGGACCACCTGTTAAAAAAATATATCTGAAACTAAAAATCCTAAAACCGTAATTGTTCAGGGTTAAACTACTAAGGTATGGTAGATTATATACTTAAATTTTCAATTCAAAATTTTTATTAGGTAAAAAAAATCAAAAAATTTAGTCCTCTTAGCCCTGCTTGATGGTAATTTTTTACCAAAACACAATTTTATAAATAATCTGGTCAGTATTAGAAAAAATATTGTATGTAACACTTTACAAAATGCCGTTTTATGTAACTCGTCCATGTTGGGGTACCTCGCTCTGCTCGTCCCGAAAATATTCACTCGTTTCATAAAATAAATAGCTATTAAAGTGTTTATTATTTCTCTTAAATGTATTCAAATTTTAACTGTGACTGCACCAGAAGGAGGAAGGTTTTCCGAAAAATATTATAGGTATGTAGTACTATTTGAATACAAATATAAATTGACCGGTCATACAAAAGAAGTTTTATTTGTTCACTAAAGTTTTTTCTACGGACAGAAAATTATCCACTTTCTATAAATATAATTTGTTTCTTAAAAAAAATTATTTGTGTCACCATTTTTTATTTTTTATGCACTATTATTTAAAAAAAAATAATTTTGTTGGTTTTCATATATATTTTTTTTATTTTAATATGGTATTGTTTAAATTATTTTGATATAATGTATAATTATTATTTTCTAGATGAATAAATAAATTAATAAATACATATATTATACTGAACAGTTTTTGACTAAAGAAAAAATAAACCGCCAAAATTTACGAGCGCGCGCCTTTTCGATACACCCTGTAAACCGCGAGTCGGTTACTTCCACGACTTTATCGAACTGGTAAACGGCCAATAAAATTATCCTCACGCACTGAGGCACACATATATAGGGCCGTCTTATGCTTTGAAACTCTAGTGCATGCTACACACACATCTTACAGAGCCCAGAGAAGGTGCGCGGGCCCACAGATTCAACCGGTCAAATAAATTGTAACTTAAATTTCCAAAAAACAAAAAATCCCACGACTGACGAAAGCCTCGAGTGACAAAGTCAAAACCAAATTGTGATGCCCTTGTGATCTACTTTACGAAAAATTTCAAAAAGTCGAATGTGATCAGCGAAAATTTCTCAGTATTTTTTGTCGAAGACATGAGTGATAAACGAGTGAAACTGAAAAATGTGATAACGCGTTTTTGAACTTTTTTTTGTCTCTAAAATTGTGATCAAATTTTGAAAAATCCGGACTTTGTGATAAATTTCGACTTTGTGATATTAACCGACTGACTTTTTAATTTTTAAAAATGTTACTGATTACAAGAAAATCCAAATCAAACACTCTAGTTTATTTTAAAAAACTAATCGACACAAGAACTTTTTTAACGTATTTCGTGTTAGCGCTGTTAATACCCTATACAATAACAGAAAAACACAGTAAATCAAATAGTATATTAAAAAGGCGAAGTCCAGAACCTGATGAGCCTAGGCATACGGCAGGTTGTCATAGTTGTAGGATGCGGGAGGAAATTAAACAAAGGAATCTAATGGTAATAAAAGACGAAATTTTGAGGCGGATAGGCTTCGAGGAAGCTCCGAATATTACGGGAAAGCCTCTTCCTCAAATACCTTCGGAGTTATTTATGAAAATCGAAGAAGAAAATGGGGGGATGCAGAGTGATCAACCGTTTCAAAGTGGTTATACAATAACTGAAGAGGAAGACGATTATCACGTGAGGACGGAGCAAATTTTAGTTTTTGCACAACCTTGTAAGTTTTTATTTCTTTTTTTTTAATATAGCTTTATTAAATTTTTTTATAAATAAATAAAAGTTCGTATTTACTAAGCACTACATAATAATATGTTTCGGAAAACAAATTTTTCCATCTTCTGGTCCAGTCAATAATATAATTAAAGAAAAAAAGCATTGAAGGACAATAACAAATAATTTAACATTTTCAAAACACGGGAAACCCCGTCTTTTTGTCTCATACGTGTGTAGGTGTATTCGAAATATAATTTTAGAGTTAAAAATTATCAGTGTCGTTACAGTAAAAATAAAAAATTTAAAACGCTTACAATTTGTTAATTAGAATAAACTAAAAAATTGACTAATATTTTATGTCTGTTTTATTATTTATAAAGTTATTATCTTTTTTCAACGATTTTTCTAAGGTTTATTTTCGAGAATTCTTATATTTCTAAAATCGAAAGGGTGCAAAATTTCCTTACGCGTGTTTCGATAGGGCAATAGAATTTTCATTATTAGTTGAACTATTGTTTTTTATTCTTTTGTGTAAATATTGTTTTGTCCAATGTAATTTATTTTATCATTAAAATATTTAATCCAAGTTATTAAGAAAACATTATTAAAATTGTCAAAATAAGTACAAGGTAGCAAAAACATAAAACAATGAAAAGGTAAAAAAATTATTTTGAAAATTATCTATATAATTTGATAGTTTTCAAATTACATATACATTTATGTTTAGCATTTTCTAAATCGATTTTTTAATTGTGTTAAAATTACCAAATAATAATTATTATTTATAATAGGTTGCAGTCAATATTTTTAAATTATTTTATTATTGGAACAATAACCTTTAAATCCATTTAAACAATATTTGTGTTTTTAATTTTGAATAATAAAATCGACTAAATTATTTATTAATCCACAATGATTTAAGCAGTTGTTTATTATTTTCGTTTTATCTGAAA
This sequence comes from Psylliodes chrysocephalus, assembly GCA_927349885.1. Lineage (NCBI taxonomy): Eukaryota > Metazoa > Arthropoda > Insecta > Coleoptera > Chrysomelidae > Psylliodes > Psylliodes chrysocephalus. The sequence continues at coordinate 15,154,280 of OV651827.1, forward strand.
ATTAAGTAAAACTATGCGATATCTAAAATTTTATTGAAAATATTTGAAGAACATTTTTCTAAAATTGAAACAATGTGACCACTTTTCTAAAATTGAAACAACGTGATCATTTTTCACTACTAGTCTAAAATATGCTAGCGATTTTCTTACTTAGGAATTTAGTCCTTACAATTTTGTTTTATTAATTTATTATTCCTCAGAAATATATTTATTATTTTTAAAATTTCTTAAATAATTTTTAATCTTCATTACAAAAATAAAGAAATATACCATCTTTTTTATCAACTAATTCTATTAATTATATTAGATACTTATTTGTAGTAATGTTCTTGCATATTATTATTGTTCTTTTTTGTTATGTCTGATTTGGTTTTTGACATTTTTTTTGTCTGTTTTTCTTTAAAGAGTGTCTTATACTTTTGTTTGAGTTGTTTTGAGAATAGGATTATTGCGAGGATATAAGAGGTTAATGCCTAAATATTCGTCTTTTATTTTCGTTTTTCCATCATTTTTAATGCCTAAAAATATTAAAATAAATTGATGAAATTATAATTTGGATAAAAAATATAAAACCAATTATTGAAAGTTAAAAAAAATAAATAATTTAAAATTTTCCAAATTTATAATTAATTGTTAAAATAAAAAATTATTAATATTATTATTATTATTTATAATAGGTTATAAACAATATTTTTTAGTTGTTTTATTATTGGAACAATAACCTTTAAATCAATTTAAACAATATTCGTGTTTTTAATTTTGAAATATGTTAAAGTGCAGAGTTAAATTATTTTTTTTGTTTCCAAAACAGTTTGGGTTTAGAATAATTTAAAGCATTATTTATTTTGATTTTATCTGACTATTTAAAATTCTTTAAAATTCATTAAAACTATGCGATATCTAGAATTTCACTAGTAATATCACAGCTTATACAATATTGTATAAGCTGTGGTAATATTTTAAGAAGATCTTTTTTAAACCAAAACAATAGGACCGTATTTCACTACTATTCTTAAATGATAGAGCTTGTCTTACTTAGATTTAACTCTTAAACATTAGAAATTAATTTATAATATTTTAACTTACTTAGTTAATAAATTAACTTACTTAGTTAATAAATTTTTAATCAATAATCAATATTGATTTTTCTGCAATTAATTGTTGCTTATTGCGATAAATGTATTTACAAAAATAAAGAGATATATCTTTTTGTTTTAATTTAGAGTTCTATTAGTTATAGGTACTTACTTATTTGTTAGAATGTTCCTAGATAATATTATAGTTCTTTTATTGCTACATCTGATTTAAAAATTTTCTATTATTTCGTCGGTTTTTTTTTAAGAATATTTATACTTTTATTTGAGTTGTCTAAATATCAGCCATTTTTGTTATTTATTTAAATTTGTCTATCATTTTTAATTTTTTAAAATAATAAGAAATTAATTAAATTGATGAGATTATGAATAAGATAAGGAATATAAAACTTATTAAGAGGTAAAATATTAAAAAAAATTAAAATTTTTCAAATTATTTATATTTACATATATCATTATATAACTCTAATTGTATTTTTTTTGTTTTCACATTACCAAATAATATTTATTATTATTTGTAATAGGTTAGAGACAACATTTTTCAATTATTTCATTATTGGAACAATAACCTTTAAATCCATTTAAACAATATTCGTGTTTTTAATTTTGCATTATGTTGAAATGCACAGTTAAATTGGCTAAATTATTTTTTATTCCGGTTTTAGGTTTAAAATAATTTAAACATTTGTTATTATTTTGATTTTTTGTCAATCTTTAATATATTATATTCATCTGTCCTTATTTAATTATTTTAAATTTAAATAACACGCTGATCAACTAAATGTCATTAGTAAGTAATAGCTATAGAAATTATAAACGGTATAGTTCCAGGACAAAATCTAATTTTACAATTTTTCCAAAATACGTATATATGTGAATATGTTGGCGTTATTACGTTACTTCCAGTTATAATCTGACTAAAACTTTATTGCTTTTAATAATATAGTATATCAGTTTATTAATCTTATATGGTTTTACTGAGGCCCTTCCTATGGGGCCTCAGTATTGCATTTGTGCAGATAAAAAAATTTTCTTTCCCCCTATTTTTAAAACTTTTTTCATGTTTCCGATCATTCTAAATCCGAAAATGCAAAAAAAAAATTTTTCTTCTGGTCGTCTGTGTGTATATATGCCGGCACGATAACTCTAGAACGAAAGTTCTGATTGACTTGCGGTTTTGATTTTCTTGAACAATTACTTCTAACTTAGAACCTTATTGATTTTCAGAATTTTCGGTTCATCCTAGCAGGCTTAAGAGGTAAAGGGGCCAATTATTATTGGATAAATTGCGATATAGAATGGTTTTAAAAATCAAGGCTTGTGAAAATTATCACATGGTTTAACCTAAGTAATGCCAATGCTTCACAAATCAAAAAATTCAACGTCCTAATACTACTACTATCGGCTTTCGGTCTTTCGTTCCAAGTTAAATCATTTCTCGTTTTTATTACGCTATGAGTTTACCCTTGTGGGCCTCAGGCTCGATAAGGTGGGAACCACCATTTTAGCGTCTCTCGAATTTGGATTTAATTTGTTTTAATAAAAAAGGGAAGAATTTTTCATCTGACCATAGTTGAAAATTTTTAAATCTTAGAACATTTCTATTCTATTGTTAAATATGATTTTTACAATTAGAAAATGATATCAAACTAATACTAATTAGCAGAACATCCTCTATTTTACTTTATTTTTTTGTATTAGCGTTTCTTATAACTATCTTGTCCATTTTAACTTTTAAGGATCTGATACTTTTTTTAATCGTTAGGGATTAAAATACCTTCTCTGTGCCATACTTCCTAAAGCAGTTCGATTATTCAGGAAAATATTGATTACATTTTTTTTAATATATCTTAATATTTTTCTTGGGGCAAAGTCGAGTTGTCTCTCATCTTGAGCAGGTAGTTTCTTTATGGGTCGAATTGTCTGCCATCATAGGTCGAGTTGTCTTCCAAGCTAATGTACATTAAAAGGTATTAATTTTCACAAATTACACCGTTGTTGCCAGATCAAAATTTTTATTTTTAAAAGTACGTTGAACTGTTGATACCTTCTCCTTTTTGTAAAATGTCTCTTAAGATATGGGAACCATTTAACTACGTTAAAATAGAAAAGTAAGAAAATAATCCTTAGATTTATTTATTTCTAACAATAAGCTGCATTTACGCCTTAAATATTCATTAAACGTTAAAAATTGGACCGTCTTGAAGTGATATAATCTTGTTTAAACCACAACCATGGGAAATTATCAGAAAAACTTCCAAATAGGCAGACTCTAAACAATGCTGTAAAAATTAAAGCTATAGAAGATATTTCGGCGGTAAGAGAATCTCACTGTGAAACTATTACCATACTCATGACGTTGAAAGGATGAGAAAAAATATGTATACTGCTAGGTCTAAAATTGCACCAAAATTTCCAACTGATATAGTTGAATTTCATAGTTTATTGAATTCTGTTACAATAAAAAATAATAGGGAAGAATATTTTCTTCTTAAAAATGATGAAATAAATAATATAGTCATGTTTTCATGTAAAACTAATCTCTATGTTCTAGAAGAAATAGGGGAATTATATGTTGACGACACTTTCGATTATTGCCCTATTTTTTTACAATTATTTACCATTCATGGTTTTAAAAATAATCAATTTATTCTTCTTGTTTTCTTTCTTTTAAAAAATAAAAACACAGTGTCGTATAAATTAGCTTTATATTATTTAAAAGAAATATACCTATCAGGTCACGATTTTTTCCCAAACAATAACTTTAGATTTTAATTTAGCAGTACACAAACAATTCCCGAAATTTTTCCAAAAACCTAAGTCAAAGTTGGTATAGAAAAATTCAAACTTTAGGACTTTCCACCAAGTATCAATTAAAAGATAATTTAGAAACAGATATAACTAAATACCTTACTTAATTTTTGGTTTACCATTCCTTAAAGCAGAAGACGTTGGCGATTGCTTTGTTCTTGATCTCGTTGCAATTTAACCAGACGATGAGAGGGTGATTAAATTTAATGACTATTTAAATGAAACTTATATAGATAAAATTTCTACCTTTCCTCCTAACATTTGGGCTGAAAACTCTTCTTCTTTAAAAAGGACAACAAACGGATGCGAATCTTTTCATTCGCATTATAATGCTTCATTTTATAATACACATGCAAATTTTAACCAGTTTATTAAAGTTCTTCTAGATTTTCAAATAGATACCTATATTAAGTTTCAAAGTATTGATACCGTGGTCAAAGTATATGATAGAAAAGTATTAATGAAAAAAAGTTTTTGGACCATAATTTTAAAAAATTACAAGACGGCAGCATTACCAATTTTTAAAATGTAAAAAATATTTCTTTTAAATGCAGAATTTAATTTATGTTTTAAGTGTGTACAGTGAAAAAAATTTTTATATCATTTTTGTAATCATTATTGTCTTGAAACACAATATATCCGTTATTATAAAAGATATGTAACGAACTTCATTTTTTATAGTTTATTTATTTGCATAGAGTGAATTTTGTTTTATATTATATAATAAAATAATTCTTGCACTTTTCTTTTTAGTTTCATCGATTTGACTTAATATATCTAAAAACTTAAGCAAATAATCATCAAATTAATCTTCTTTCATATTTAAGAAAACAATGTTGCCTCTTTTTGAAATGCTTCTGCGGTCTATCCTTTGTTGAAATCTTTCCGAAAAATGCATGTTAGATGGTTTTTAATGTTGCTGTAGAAACATGATATCAAAACAGTATTTGATACATATCATTTTTAAAAAAGTTATTTTAATGAATACAAATATAACGTATACATTACCAACAATTTATTTCAAATGAAATTTGGCAAAATTCGTAGATATTAGTCACATTCAAAATTATTATTATTATATTATGATGAAAACAAAAATATTATTATTAATATTTAAATTTTTTTAAACTACCTATTACTATTATTATTATTTTTATTATTACAATAAATTTGTTCCCAGAAATGATATATTCATATTTGTATACAAAAAAAAATAAAATGGTTAGAGATAGGAATAGAGCTCAATTAACCAAATTTTTGTAGAATAACCGACAGATTATTAAACCAATAATTTTGGATTATTGTTAAAAAGCTACACCGTGAATACATCAAGTATCCGTCTCCATTTCTTTAGGATTAAGTAATTATTTAACTTATTTGTATGTAATGATTAGTAATGAACCTTTAAAAATGCAAAATATTCACTTTTATTATAAAATTTATTAATAATAATAACGTTATTCTTCAACATGATTGCATTTCTTTATTACTTAAGAATAATATTTCAAACAAAAAATATAATTTTTTCCTCATAATTATGACAAATAAATTAAAATATTTTAATCGAATAAAATTATTGCTTTTTCTGTTCTTTCGAAACTGAATCAAAAACGGGCACTCTAGATCAATGAATTTGTATAAGTGTATCCATAAACGGCTTGTTTCGAACGATAATTGGACATTTTAATTCATGACTTTTTCGTTTTTGAGTAAGATGATTTACGTCAAATCGATATAAAATGAGCCCTAGAATTTGCAGTTTTCTTTTGTGAAGAAAGTTTGTGGACACTTGTAGAAACACCAATGTCTGACAACAATGTAAATCATCAGTAACTTTCTGTTGACTTATATATTAAAAACTATTTTTCTTTATTGTTTATTGTTAGTAGAGATTCGAGATTATAATATAGAATGAATAATATAAGACAAAGAGTGCCGAATATTACTACATATATGATTCACCTACCGATTGAATAATTCCAGACCTATAAAGCGTTTGTCACGACTTACATTATACAGTACGTCCCTATAATAATATAAACAACTATACATACACTATAGTTCTGTCAGATTTTGTATCTTGCTCCTATGAAATTACAACAGAGCCTTTTTTTGTGTAATTTTAAGCAAGGAATCATGTTATGTTGACAAAATCTCAAAAGATGGCAGACCATTTTAATTATGGAGGTAGAAAGTAGGGAGACGCTGTCACGTAGTCCAAGACGGGTTCACTTCCGCCATATTGTGTTCACGAATCCTTCAAACAGCTAATCGTGGTTTCAATCAACGTTTTTTCTATTTTTATGTCGTTTGCAAACTAAATATATTGTACATATTAAAATTTAAACATTGGTTGCTTGTGCTCATCGTATTTTTAGCAACCTAATAGATATTTATATGAAAAAATTATCTGAAATAACATTCCACAACTAAATACAACATAGTAAACAATGTGCAGGGGCGTATTTGAGATATTAATTGTGATTTGAGTGAGAGTGTTGTAACCATATTAGGGTTTTGTAAAGATTAAAAATGAGAGAATTTGTTGCAGTTGGTGCAAAAATTAGTTTGAAATAAATCATAAATATTCTCTTTGTTATCTTAAATTCTAGTTTCATTATAAAAAGCATTTGTCTTTAAAAAAATTATGAAGGCATAGAAACTTTTTTAAATGACATGTATATTAGTGCCTTAAAAACACGTAATTTACATAGTTTCTACCAATATCGTATGCCAAATATCTCAAGACCATTGTTTTCGCTTACATGGAAGCCACAACAATAACTCCACTGGTCAGCAATTTCTGGGGAGCTATTGTCAAACTCAAGAGAAAGTGAATTATCTCAAGATTTTCATGAGAAATGTCATACGTCATCGTAAAAAGAGTATTTTTAAAACCAGTGAAAAATTGCAGACTATTTATTTTGGTTAATTTCGAGAGGATTAAAATTCTCCTAAGAATTTTAATTCTCATTGCTTTAAAAATATGACATATGACATTTCACATGAAAATCTTGAGATAAATGAGTTCTTTTAAGTTTGAAAATAGGTCCGTAACTTACAAACATTATTAGTGCATGTTGAAGTTTTCGTGGAAATTGTATTCCTCTAGAAAGGCTTCGAATTTTAAAATATCATTTTTCATTATTAACCGTAAAATTTAAACTTTAAAATAGTACAATAACATTATAATATTTCAAGGGTTTTCTGTGTTTTATAATTAAATTAAAAACGTAGGTCAAATTTGGACACCCTATATATTTTTTTATAAGTATTCCAATATTTATAATTTTTATTTTAAATTAATCAAGGAGTAACTTATTATGTTATTATATTTATTTTCTATCTTTAATAAATTTTTGAACCTATATATGTAAAGTGATCTTTAAAAATTAATAAATGTATACTTGAAATACCCTGTATATTTAATATCCTGTATAACCGGAATCGATGACAATATTTTTATTGAATAGTTCAACATTAAAAACCTACTTTTTGTTTCATAAGTTTCGTTTTATTATTTGCTTGTGCTTTAGTTATTTCAGCCAGTACGAACTTGAATACAATTAATTAATAAAATATAACATATAATATTACATCATTATAAAGAAGGCAAAATAAATATAGAGAAAAATATTACATTTCGATGAAAACCTAACTAAATTATAATGCTGTTTCATCAATGTGTGTCTGTTTTGGTTTATCGTTAGAAACTTTGTAATTTATTTAAAAATGTGAATCCCAAAAAATACCTATTACGAATTGTTTTTCTCCGTGTAGAAGGACGTTTCACCGGTACCTACATCAACAACTGTTTACCTAATTCTAGATTCATCGCTAAGTGACCACAGTTCATCGCTACTTAATTACGTGAGTGACTGCCTTTATAACGGAACCTTTGCGGTAGGCACAAAAAATATTTCGATTGTTTAAAAGGGTAGGTAGAGGGTTGTTTTTTTTATATATACCTAACTGCCATCAAAATTTAATAAAACATAAAGGAAATGAGATAGGATCAACGATCGGGATCTGTTGTTTATCAATTTTAAAATAGAAATGAAAATAAAAAGATGTTATTTTTTTATTGTTTCTTGTTTGTATAAAAAGATTTACATACTATACAATGGTATAACAAAATTAAATCACGATACAAAAAATGTGCCTTAAATTTTATAATTTACATACAGGGTGATGTTCGTAGTTTTTTAGAAAGTACTTCTCAAGCAGATAAATCAAAATAAACTTTTTAATGCATACTAGTTCCATTCAATCTAAATAAATAAGTATATTTTTTATAAAGAAGGTAAATAAAGCTTTTAAAAAATGACAAAATAGAGATTATCACACGCAGCAACATACATTGGTTTTTTGGAAAGGGCTTACAAATCATTTTAAATTAGAATTCGTAGTTTCTTTAAAACTCAATTCAAACCGTCTGAGAACCAGTGGAACAGTTCATTTCCAAATTATTCGTCGCATACAACTATTAAACTGTCCACTCGTCAAATAGTCCTCTGATAGTTCTCAATGTATTTTTGAAGAACCCGAACAAACCTATTATTGTTTCACTGGATTTAGAATTCTGTATAAGTTGAAAGATTCTAATAACAAATTATTTATTGAAATTTGAATTTATCCGTTGATTATTTTTAATATGCAGCAGGATGTTGATTAATTGATGTGAACAAAGTTAACCTTAAGGCGCGTATACATTTGAGTATTCGGGCCGAATGAGTATTCAGATGTGGACGACTGAGCGTCGTGCGGAGAACAGGCTCAGTCCGATCCAAATCTTGTCGGTACATCAAAGTGAGCGCGTGTGGCGAACGCGCTCAAATTTACTCAGTGGGGGCGGCGACGTTAGCGGACGAAGGAGGTTAGTAAAATATACGTGAATCCGATGGTCCGACTGACACAATATATCCCCTGTAATAATGCAGCGCTAAATTCTCACCTAACTCGATATGGCGGTAAATTCAAATATAATTTTAGGCCGAAAATTAAATTTCCCGCTAAAATAGTAAATAGTAAAATATATTCATTCGGCAATAATAACTGTGAAGATACTGCATGTTCCATTAAACGAGCTGAAAATCCAGGCGCTATTTTTATTTTGATAGCTAACAATAATACAAAAATTTTTCATTGTTAGCTATTACAATAAGAGCAGCGTTTTTGATTAACAACACATTTAAAACAACATGTAAAATACTTTTCAGTTTTACCTAAATCACTTATTTTTTTACCTATAGAGGCTAAATCTGAAAAAAATTGACTTTGGTATAAAAAAATGACAGCCATAGGCATCCCTCTTTGAATCCTCTTTTTTTTTAAATTTGTTGTAGGTTTTGCTTTTCATATTAAATAAGTAAGCACTTAATACAACAATACAAATCACAATAAATATCGCTGAAACAAAATTAATATTAAAAAAGGTATACATTTCGTAGCAGAAAAATATCAAAAAATTATCACTTGTCAATACTGACACTTCAAGCTTCGCTTGTCAGAAATTCCGCCTTTAACCAATGAACGTACCGATGTCAGACGTGTCAAAATTCAAAACGATACTAGCGCCATGTGCCTCTGCGCCTGGCCACAGCGTAACCCAAAGCCACTTCATGAATCCCAGTGACATTACCACAGGGGATATATTGTGGCGATGGATTTCACCGAGTCACCGAGAACTGAAGAGTGTTTAGAAATAATAAGAGCATTCATGGGATGGTCCGAATGGAAGCTCATGTGTCTAGCTACTACTAACTGTTCTGTTCAGATGTGTACGCAATACCGCATTTCAATTCTCATTCGGCCCGTATGCTCAGATGTGTACGCACCTTTATAGAGTATTACAGGCTACTTGTAATACTTTAAGTGTCTAGTTGTTAGTTCTAGAAATTCTAGAAAATTGGTAATTCAAAAATAATGTAGAATATTATAAAGAATATTTATTAGGTATATACTTTTTTATACCACTTTGAAATTGTATCCATTAAATATTCATTATCCATATTTTTTCTTTATTACACATTTCTCACTGACCTGAACTCTTTCGAAAATAAAATTTTGCGTCCAGTTGTGTACAACATAATGAAGGTAGGTTTAGCTCAAATATCGGAATTGCGATTCTGCGAACGCGAAAGACAAAACTGAAGAGAAATTATAATTTTGGAAATGATTGTGGTCCAAAGACTTCATTAAATAATAACAAAACAAGTTAACAAACGAAATAACAAAAAAAAATTGCACAATAATTCCTTACAATATTATTATAATTATTTTAAATTATACTCCACAATTCAATATTTTCAAATAATATAATAATATAATAATATAATAATATAATAATATAATAATATAATAATATAATAATATAATAATATAATAATATAATAATATAATAATATAATAATATAATAATATAATAATATAATAATATAATAATATAATAATATAATAATATAATAATATGTTTTATTTTTATTTATTTATTTACGGGCAAGCCCATTTGAGAAATAAATTATAATTTTAAAATTATAATTACATTGTCAATATATTACAAACGTGGTATAATTTAATTACATACAGACTAAAATAGGTAAAGAATTTAAAAGATTTAAAAAGACAAAAGACAATAAGGTTGAATAAAATATTAACATTAAACATTAAAAATTAAAGATCAAAGATTAAAGCTTTATATAATTGCTTTATAAATGTATGAAAGGAGGTGTTAAATATTTCAAATCATTATGAGTGGCTAATCTTAACATTTTTGGATTACAGCTTCTAAAAGTATGGTTTAAAAGGTAAAAAGGTACATAAAATGTTTGTTGCTGTCGAGTCGAGCGCGTTGGAACAAAGATTTATTTTTGTTAGAAGTTCAGTACAGCTGCATCTGCCATTGATAATTTTGAAAAGTAATGTCGGTTTCTCTGTTTCCTCCTAGTTTCCAAAGAGGGGATGTTTAGAAAAAATTTTATCAAAACATACTCACAAAGGATACCCAATTCATAGGCTATGTATCTTAATAAATTTATGTTGCACATTTTCTATGTTTCTGCTATGCATATTGTAATGTGGAAACCATAAAAAAGAGCAATAATCTAGGTGAGGTCGGACTAGTGAACAATAAAGTACTTTTTTTACTACTAACATGAGAAATCACCATTATTTACTCCATTCCTCTAATGAGAAGTAATATTTCTCTCCCTAGGTAAATAATGATAATAAAAAAAAACCTAGGTAAATAATGAAACTAAATTTCATTAGTTTCATTTTGTTAATTTGACAACTAAACTCCCAGACTACTTGATATTTTGAAATATTTGAAAAATAAGTAGGAAATAACTAAAGCTGGGTATATTAAAATCTAATCAAATCAAATATGATAATATATATCAGTGTTAATAGTAAAAATATATATTAACTAGGAAATTCAACACCGGCTTTAAAAATTATTAATTAATAACAATAAATCCATGTCATTAAAATATCAAAAATGCAATGGGATATTTCCTAGAATCATACCAAAATTTGACACATGCCAAATTTTTACATAAATAAAGCCAGTCTGATTAGAAACACGCTCCAGTCTGCTTGATATTTCGAAATATTTAACAAATTGTTAGGAAATTACTTATGTCAAAATTAAAATTGCTAATACATTAATGTTAGTAGTAAAAAAAATTCTATATATACCTCGGCTGAGAAAGCTATTATTTACCTCGCACATTATATCCCTCGGCGCTACGCGCCTCAGGATATAAAAGTGCTCGGTAAATAATAGCTCACTTCTCACCCTAGGTATATAATGTACTATTAATTGCCGTTGTGTCAGTAAAATCATGTGTTAGCCTTTTGATAAAACCTAACATTTTCATGGATTTATGGATAGCCTTAGGTATGTGTTGATTAAAGCTTAAAGTGGAATTAAGAATGACTCCAAGGTCTTTAATTTGATTAACAGACTCCAAGATATGACCATTTAAGTTATAATCAAAAGTAGTAGTTTTGTAAATGGGATCGATAAAAGCGCATGAAATGGCACTTTATGACATTCAAGTCCATGCCATTTAAGAAACACCAGTTTAGTAGATTATCAAGGTGAAACTGAAGCCAGAGGGCATTATAAATGGTTTTAATAATTAGGAAAACTTTTAAATCATCTGCAAATAATAGTGCTTTGCCATACTCAAAAAAAATGAATGATGTCATTTATAAATAAGTTGAATAATAAGGAACCAAGGTGTGATCCTTGAGGAACACCTAAGGTAACTTAAAATGAGTTAGAATAGTGATGGTTTACTCTAACAATTTGAGTTCTGTTCGTAATATAGCTACTAATCCATTGCAGTACGACCCCATTTATGTCATATTTATCGAGCTTTTAAAGTAAGAGAGAATGATTGACCCTGTCAATAGCCTTAGAAAAGTCAGTGTATACAGAATCAATCTGGGAACCCTTCTTCAAAGCTTCCGACAGAAAGTAGACTTAGGTAACTAGATTTAATTCATTCGATTTTGCGGCACAAAAACCATATTAATGATCCGTTATGATGCCAGAGCAATCATGGGTAAGGTAGTCTGTTATAATGTTCTCAAAAACCTTAGGTATAGTACTGAGAATAGATATAGGTCGGTAAATTTTGACGTCTGACTTGCTACCCCGATTTTTATATTGGGGTGACATAAGATAGTTTCCAGTAATCTGGAAACTTACCCGTGGCGATAGATTTATTAAAAATATAGAAGAGAGGGCTAGACAATACGAAGCTGCAATTCCTAAGTAGAATGGTAGGAATAATGTCAGGACCTAGACCTTCCTTTATGTCAAGACCAGATAATTTCTCGTAAATGGTCGAAAGAGGAATGTGGTAAGAGGAAACATTAAGTTTTGATTCAATATCGTTAAAATTTTGATTTAGATTTTGATTAGTGTAAACTGATGAAAAATGCTTGGCAAACAAATTTGATACTTCACTGCCATAAGAAGCAAAAGAGTCTTTAAGGTTCATATTATCAGGTATGGTGGTACCAAAAGTGGTACTTACAAAATTCCAAAAGGCTTTAACATTACTTTTAACAGACGTTTCAACAGAATGTATGTAATTTAAATAGCATTCACTAGATATAATCCTGCATTGTAATCTTAACTGACTGAATATTTCATAATTTTGGGGAGTCCTGTTTAGCTTGTAAATCTTATGTGCAACCTTTTTATCGTTGACCAAGCTTCCGAGTTGAAAAGAATACCAATGTGGGAATCTGTTTATAAGAAATTTCTTTAAGGGAACAAATAACTCAATTACCGAGTACAAAGCGTCATGAAGAGTAAGAATGATTTCCGAAAGTTATTTTCCTTGAAGAAGCCCATCCCAATACATTGCCTCCAAACATTGTCGTATACCCTCAAAATTTGCGTGGCGAAAATCATAATAATACTCCTCTCCAGGAGCATCACATGAGTTCGTCTTATATTAAATTGAATTTTTAAGAGGAGGATGATGAACATCAGGTGGGATCAATATATCAACGGCTACCATCACTGTAAGTTCCACCGGGGACAAAACGAGGATAACTCCTATCTCCTCTTTGATTGAGTACTTTGTTGGATTGAAAAAGATTGTAATAAGCACATATGTTCGAGAAGATTTTGATAGTGATGAATTGGGATGAGCTGAAGCCAAAGAGCAGAAATCTTCAATATCTCATGTTGCTGTAGGTAGGTAGATTATAGTCGCCAAATATGTAAAATTGATTGACCGGATGTTGCTCAATTAGCATTAAAAGTTAATCAAAGTAAAATTGGTATAGATTAGAATGAGTTTTAGGAGGCATATATATGGCTCCTAAAATATGTTTGCAGTTTCTGTGATGAATAAACAATTGCTCAATAGATGGGTCAGAGTTGATAATACTCGAGGAGAACGTTTTCCTAACAGCTATTAAAACACCTCTACCTCTGCTAATATAATAATATATTAATAAAATAATAATATAATATTATAATAATCCATATTTCCTATGTTCGAATCTCTTGTAAGTTAGTTTTTTTCTAATTAATTTAAAAATTTATTCTAATACATTCGTTCATTTACTGTTGAGTTCCAATTAACAGTGCTGTTCCTAAAGCGACACTGAAAAACATTAACAAATCCTACACCAAACACGAGTCTATTAATTATAACAGTTGATGCCGATGACACAGAATAAATTCATTATATATCAGCTAAGTAAAAATTAAATTTTAAAATTACAAGGAATATTTAATGTCAAATAAGTAGTGGGGAAGTTAATACAAATTTTGGAAAGAAAAAATAAAATACAAACACAAAAAAATCTTATATATCAATTTTGAAATTTTGCTTTATGTGACCCTCGTCCTCGAAAGGTCGGTCTGATTAACTCACTGACACAAATGCCACTGATTAATTTATTAATATTTTTTTAGCAATTGAATGTAGATATGCAGTGATCATTTTTTGTTTGGGTGTCCAATTTTGTCGGAAATTATTATTGTAACCATGTATTTTAATCTCAGAAGTTTATCCTTCACGTTGATCCAATTTAAAATTCACCAAAAGTTGATATGACCACTGACCTATATCGTGTGTACTATTTATCTGAGAGTATTTTTATCTTAAAAACCTAGGAATTAAATTTTTACGATCCGTTATCTATATTTGTATACTATTTACAGTTAATATTAGAGCATGAAATATATTTTTTTTTTTCGAAAACACATTAAAAAAAATAATGAATATTATCAATCTAGCTGATTTAAATCATAATGATCCCATTATTTTACGGATTTAAAATATAACCAATTGTTTTATTAACTACCTAACTGTTGTTTTTGAATTATTTTAAATATATTTAACAATAGTTATTTCTATACGTAAAAATTCTTAACCTGCGTCAGAATTGATTAATTCGAGTTGTCATTTTTTGAATTCACTTTATCTAAATTTAACTAAGGAATTTGTGACGCATTTATTATAGTTTTATGCAAAAAAAATCGCGATGATTATAAATCTTCGCTAAATAGTTTAGTAATTTTAATTCTGTAAATTGAGGTTTTTATTTTTAATTAAAATACGATATTCTAATTGTTATAGGTTTTGTGTGCAATTAAATTTAATTTTTATTTTGATTTGAATGATTTTTGAATTTTAAGAACTAAAGTGCGTAATGCCAAGTTGAGTACTACGTTCCTTCTTCAGCGATATTTTTGCTGCTAAACTTTTGTTTACTTTTATTATTCTGGTATTGACTTCATTCTCTTCGTCATACTTGTTTGTTAATAGTACTCAAAAAGGTAACTTTTTGTTATGAAACTTTCTTCATCGATTTCTTGCGAATTTTTTGTTGAACATATTTACCAAAAAAAATTTGTATCAAGCTCTTTCTGCTCTTCCAATACACAAATAGGTATTTGTCTAATATAACAAGATAAAAGCACGTTTTCTCCCTCTTCTTTTTATTCGTCTGTTCCTATATCATCCTTTACACGGCATTGGCGAGGTAATTACTGAGGCCCTTCCTATGGGGCCTCAGTATTGCATTCGTGCAGACGAAAAAATTTTCTGTCCCCATTTTTTAAAACTTTTTTTCCTGTTTCTGATCATTCTGAATCAGAAAATCCAAAAAAAAAATTTTTCGTCTGATCATCTGTATGTATGTATGTATGTATGCCGGCACGATAACTCTAGAACGAAAGTTCTGATTGACTTGCGGTTTTGATTTTCTTGAATAATTACTTCTAACTTAGAACCCTATTGATTTTCAGAAATTTCGGTTCATCCTAACTACTTTAATAACAATTTTCTTTAAATCCGCCTATGCATTCCTTATGTGAACAATTTTAGAAATTTCAATTATTTCTAACGTCAAAATTCCTAACATTCTTCACATTCCATAAATTGCAAACATTCTCTAACGACCTGTCAAACAACAGGGGTGCATTCAGAAATGAAGGGTAAATGCGTCCGGACGTTGTCTAAATTCTAAAAAGCATTCCTACATATGGAACGTTTTATCTGAACGAATTACCTCAGCCGGTCCTATTTTAAAGAAAAACGCGTCGGAATGAAGATATTTTACCCACCGTGTTGAGTAGGGTAATTTTTACTCTACTGGCGCAGTATGTCATTACCCTAATTAACCTAAGAGAAACACCTAGTATTTAATTTCCTATTTTTACTTTTTGAGTAAAAAATATTTAAATATGAGTGAGATAATTAATTCCAACAATTATCGTCTAGTTGTCGAAAATGATGGTAATTTCTTTATAGAAAATGATAAACTTTTATGACACAGGATTAAAGGTAATGAATTGAATTTTTACATAAAAAAGTCTATGTGGACGTCAATGATGTTACCTATTTACTAATTTTTGATAACAGAAAAGACATAACCAAAAACTTGATTTGACAATACTTTGCACTTACCGTTCGTATTTATCGGGTAAAAATAAACGTTCCGACGAATTTTGTCTAGACGATTGAAAATTTGACGCTCTCCATTTCTGAACGCACCCCAGCTGTTGATAGTAAAGGCCCAGTATAAGTAATAATACAGTAGAGACAGTTCAATGTTTATGGGGGTTCCATATTTTTCTGTGCATGTCCGTAAATAAGCGGCAAATACGTCAAACTAGCATAAGTAAATTGACAATGGATTAATGGTAGTTGATTGTTTTGATTATCTGATTGGTTGTAATTTATATTTTAATACATTTTTATTATATTTAGACTTAGTTTTCATCTTTCATTTATTGTGATATTTTATTCAAACAGACAAAGGGTCAAGATATTTTACAGTTACTTATTTCAGTGTAGAAATAAGCGGCAAAAACGTCAACTGTCAATAAAAATCTGACCACCCCGACATCAAAGGAGCCGACTTAACTCTAGAACGGTATCGTTTAATTTCTACCTCTTGTTGGTATGGACACGTAAAATTTACGCATTCGCAAATTTTTACATGTACACTTTGTAAAATTGCTTGTTTCATTAGTTTTTTTTTTCGGAATATAAAATAGTGTTTTTAACATATTTTAATAACAAAACAATATTTTAAAATGAAAAAATTACAGTATCTGAATTTAAAAATAAAGAGAACATTTTTTCATTTGATTTTTTTGAAACAAGTGCATATTTTTATTTGGTATTACACATATACCGTTTTGGTACATTTTATGCAGTACGTAGTTGCCATTCTTTCCTTTAATGTAGGACAAAGGTGGCAAAGGTCCCTTTTTTGATCCCCTCCCTTTCGATATTTGTACTGGGTAAAAAGGTTTCTTAATATCTATTGCACTTACTGTACTAAGGTATCCTATTTATTGACGTTGTGATTGCCATGGTTTAATAAAACTTTTGTGAAGTACTCAAAACGTGTTAAAGTTTTACCACCTAATGCTTCAACATTGTGTGACTAAATTATGTATGAATTCGTGCAAGCCATGTTTATCATATTGTAAAAGACACATAGGGCCATTTGCAGCGACAGTCGTTAAGAAATAAGCGAAGCCTAAAATTTTAAGCTTGGCGACACGTCAGATAAACGTACAATAAATAACTGCTTATTGGTATCGATGCGTATTTCTTACGTGTATACTTTTCAAAATCAAGCTACATCTTCTTTTGCTAAATAATTGTCACTCTGACAGCTAGAAATCTTCACAAGCGGATGTTTCCTGAGCCACTGCTGAAAGATCAAGATCGTGACTCAAAAGAATTAGTGGAGAGGGCCCATTCGCTACAAACCACACGTAAATTTCACGTACGATACCGCTCTAGGGTTAAGCTGTCGCTACTGAATTATACTGGGGATAAAGGTGAAATTTCTAAGGCGGGTTGCGACCTTTATAATTGCAACCCTATAGCTCTTTTGGAGGCTATTTTCATTCGAAATTAGTCGCCAAGCCTGCCAATTTATGAGCAGTTTCTTAAAAATTACTTTTTATGGTGGTGATATTAAGCGTACTACTATTTCGCCCCTAGCCACTAAAACACCTTCATCAAATTTCTCTGTCGCAACCCCATAGAATAATTAACCGGCCATTTTATTTGGCAAAAAACAAAATAATGCTTGGCTGCGCCTGTCAAGTATCAAGATGTCAACTGTGATATGTGAATGGCTCTTAAATGTCAAATTATTTAAAAAATTGTACTTCTTTTGATATTTATTGCAAATAATAAATATCTCAATTCAGGCTTTCCATAAATAAAAGTACAGCAAGACAGATAATATAATGTTCTTATACAAAGCACTTTTTTATTGTATAAAAGAGATGCCCATTTCAAATTTGGATCATTTATGATACCAAGCTATTTTGTTGTTTTTCATTTAATTATATAGTTGTCATTTGTTTGTATGTTGAAAGAAGGCCTTTGTAAATTACATTGCTCTCTATGGATCTACTTTAACACAAAAATAGGCTATAAGTTGCTATAACCTATCTTCACAAAACTATTAATAATTTAAACAACAATTAATTTTTTAAAATAAAGTACATGATCTCAAAACAAATAATCTATAATAAATGCGGATAAAACGAGTGGTAAAATAACAATAAATTAATGGAAATACTTAAAAAGGGCAGGTTTAAAGAGTATTATCACAAGAAAGTATATCCGTTCTGTTTATTTATCAAGTATTGTTTGAGGTTACTTTTGAATACATTTATTGTTTTTTTTTAATTTCTGTTGCCTGTCTATTAAATTTTTTAAACCTTTAATAAAAATTGTATTTTGGGAACTTTCAGTGATGGCTTGCCGTACATGAAAGTCAGATTGGTTTCTTGTATTATAGTTGTGATATTGCGAATTATATTGAATTTTTTCTAATAGATCTGATGCGATGGTACTATATATCATTTATTCTTATCAGTTCACAGTATTCCTTATAATATTTAATTTGGTTTTTCCAACTATTTTTTTGAGTACTTTCATTTCCGCTGCTGTTAATTTATTATCGTTGTGTTTGACTGGTTCAGGTTTCGCTAGCGTAAGTAATTGTCAGTGTTATTATTGATTTATACATTATATAATTTTGTCTTTATTGCAATTAAGTTTTTGCCTAGTATGTTTTTATTTGTATTGACTAGTATTACATCTTCTTAGACTATTTTACTTCTTATCTTTGTACATTTTTTCATCATTTGTCATCCTATTTTATTAGTATTTTTTTTGCAGTACTACTTTTTAGATTTCTCCTGTCCAGATTTCTATAATTTTTTGGAATATCTCAGTATCTTATTATACAGGGTGTCCCAATGAAAAGTAGCCCATTTCCAGAGCTTATAACTTTTAAACAAATCGTAGAAACGTGCGGTTTTTTCTGATACGTGTTATTTTGCTATAGGTTTTGTTTCAGTGACACAGAAATTATGTATTACCTATACAGGGTGTTTTTTAAAAATCTCCTCTTTTAAATTCACCGTAACCAAATTTTTTCAAATGGAAATGGGCTACTTTTCATTGGGATTATATCATCATCATCTGCAATAAACCACATGAGTAGTCGAAGAAAAACCTGGATATAATACAAATTTGTTTAAAGCTAAGAATTATAGTAACAAACTGGTCTAGTATTTGGAAGTTCATTGTCTCGGTTATTTTTAAAAATACCAGAAAATATCAAATATGAATGTTTTAGGGTTTACAGATGGGAAATATTTTTGCAATAGGCATATCTGCGAATTATAAAACAACCTAGATATTGGATTTTCTTGCACTAATGGGCCACCCTGTATATTTTAGATGTTTCAATTGCCTGGTGGATCATCAACTTTCTTCGGTGTGTACAAATTAATGCGCCTTTTAAAAATCCCTTGCATAAAACTACCAAAACTACGCCATTGGATACTGGAAATGCAAAACGATTTAGCTACCTAATAAAATGTATAAAAATGTCACGACCTTCATCAATAAAAAAAAATATTTTGTTGCCATGCGTTTAAATTTTTTTTTAAAAATCGTTAGCGATTAGATAATCCGAATGTACACTAAGCAAACAAACTCGAAAAAAAAAAAATTAAAATAAAACGGTCAAATTTGATTAATTTAAAATACCCACACGTGTTATTACTAAAATAATATTTATGCGAATTTCTAATATATTATAATATACTGCAGAAAAAACCGTTGTTCCATAAAATTTCACATATAAAAAATGTAGGTGGATCGATGCCATTTTTTGTCTAAAAATAGCCACTATTTTTCGTATATTTTTAACTAATTAATTACATACAATAGATAATTTAAAGTACATTGCTTCCAATTCTATTAATGTATACTTTACATTTTTTTACATTTTGCAATAATTTTTAACAGCAAAAATAAGAATAATTATTATGATTAGAAACTGTATCCTTAATATAGGCTATGGTTCTGTATACGCCGAAAGGACCGCGATATTTTTAAATTGATTGTTTTTTTAGTCCATTTTAATTTTTTTTTTGTTACAATGCATTCGGGTAATTGTGACATAGATTTCTTCTTTTTTCAGAAAAAAACCTGTAAATTTGTTAAAAGTAATAAGACGGTCTAACCAATCATCTTACTTACCTATTCAATACACATAATGCTTCCATTGGAAAATATATATATACACTTTTTGGAATTTTATTTTTTTAAAACAATGTCAGGTGTCACAATTACCCTACAAAAATTCGATTTGTGACACTTTTTGGTTTTAACACACCAACAAAATTAACATTTATAACTATAAAGCTTGGCAGTTTTAATTGCAAATTATTTTAATGGTCTAAATGTGAAATTAAAAAAATATTTGAAAAGAAAACTTTAATGTTTTATAAAAAAATTAGCACTAATTTGTGCATGAAACTAAAAAAAATCTGTGTCTTATAACAAAATAAGTATTTTCACTACAAATGGAACAAAATAATAATGCCTATGTATAAGAGTACATAAAACTGAAAAACATCTGTTTTATAACAAATAAATATTTGCTCTATAAATAAAAAACAAAATATTTATATCCAAATACCTACACAAAACTAAAAAACATCTTTGTTTTGTAACAACAAAAAGAACAAAATATTAAAAAAGTTCTCAGCTTGTCTCATACGCGCACGTGCTCAGATCTGAATACGCCTTTTAGAACGGTATGGTTTAATTTCTACCGCTTGTTGGTATGGACACGTAAAATTTACGCATTCGCAAATTTTTACATGTACACTTCGTAAAATTACCTGTTTTATTAGTATTTGTTTTTTATCGGAACATAAAATAGTGTTTTTAACATATTTTAATAACAGAACAATATTATAAAATGAAAAAATTACAGTAACTGAATTTAAAAATAAAGAGAACATTTTTTTTTTATTTTTTGAAACACGTGCATATTTTTATTTGGTATTCCCCATATACTGTTTTGGTACATTTTACGCAGTACGTAGTTGCCATTATTTCCTTTAATGTAGGACAAAGGTGGCAAAGGTCCCTTTTTTGGTCCCCCCATCTTTGATATTTGTACTGGGTAAAAAGGTTTCTTTAATATCTATTGCACTTACTGTACCTAGGTATCCTATTTGTTGTTGTGATTGCCATTGTTTAATAAGACTTTTGTGAAGTACTCAAAACGTGTTAAAGTTTTACAACCTAATTTTTCAACATTGTGTGACTAAATTATGTATGAATTGATGCAAGCCATTTTTATCATATTGTAAAAGACACATAGGGCCATTTGCAGCGACATTCCTTAAGAAATAAGCGAAGCCTAAAATGTTAAGCTTGGCGACACGTCAGATAAACATACAACAAATAACTGCTTATTAGTATCGATGCGTATTTCTTACGTGTATACTTTTTAAAATCAAGCCACATCTTCTTTTGCTAAATAGTTGCAACTCTGACACCTAGAAATCTTCACAAGTGGATATTTCCTGAGGCACTGCTGAAAGCTCAAGATCGTGACTCAAAAGAATTAGTGGAGAGGGCCCTTTCGCTACAAACCACACGTAAATTTTACGTACGATACCGCTCTAGGGTTAAAGATTCAATGTTGTTTTGTTTCTCGAGACATATCCCTTCATTTGAGCCCAGATTATTTCAATGGGGTTAGATTTACAGTGATAAAGTGGCAATCGCAATACTTTAACTCCATATTCTTTTGCTATTTCATCTACACTATACTTCTTAAATTTTGGTGAATGTTGTTTATACATAACTGCAATAGCTGTTTTTTTAATAATCCCTCTTCTGTAACTATTTCTTTGGTTATTAGACAATCGGAGAGTTCTTGCTTTTTCCATTTAGTGTTAGATAAGGGTTCCTTTAATCTTAAATGGTAACTGACTTTGTCCATAACTTGGTCGGTAATAAATCTATCATTTGACTGAAATATTTCTCAAAAATATCAGCAATTATTTCTTCATGAATTTGAAACAAATTCTAACAAGCCTCTATCAACAAATCTTTTATCTCCTCCAATATGAGTAATAATTAAATGGAAATTTTAATTTAATTTGGAAAATTTAAACCAATAGACAAACCTTCTATAAATGCCTGACGAGCATTTGTAACCTATTTCTCTTGTCAATTTTTTTTTAAAAAAGTTCTTCATTTATTCAGGTTTTATCCAATTAAAAAATATTTTTGTCGTATTTTCTTAATTTTCTATTTTCCCTTAAATATTGTCACTATTCAACAAATAATTTCATATTTCCCTTTGAGCGCATTTTACAGAACTAACAATTCTGCGTATTACAATCATATGAATCTATAAACAGAAATGTAAATCTAAACACTTTCTGGCGATTTGAAATTTTAATCCTTTCTAAGAAAGTTGAGGGCTACTAAAATTGATCTTGAATTCATAATATTTTCTATCTGTAGAGACTACATACTTGCCATATTTTTGTTAAATAAAATGACTCGAAAAATAAAGGCAAGAATTGAAATAAATTGGTATTTTTAAAAATTTAAGAAAACCAAAGATTATTTTGGAATAAATATTGCTAAACATTTTATTTTAGAAATTCTCTTTCAATGATTTATGATTTATCTTCTGGGTCATAAAAATTTTGCTATCATTCATTTTCAAATAAACTATAGAGAAAAAAATTATAATTCAAAATCGTAATTTAAAGTGACTCATGTGATAACTGTCTTTTCAAAGATGAGTTAAAAAAGAAACAGAGAAGTCCACAATTTTAGATGAGCTTTACAAGATTCCTAGTAACGAACCTTTTACATTATCAGCAAGCAATTATAATTTTTTTCTAATGGTTGATGTCATGATGAGACTGCGAAAACTGAACTGAAAAACACTTAAAATTTGTTAAAGATTTAGCCAGTGAGTTTTGTAACCTCATTAGCAGGACACTGAACGGAGGGCTTAAAAGGGTACATTTTGGATTTTATAACTATATCACCAAAAACGGGAGAAAGATTACGCATGAAATCACAGATGATGTTCCACTACCTGTTTAAGAAAATAAGTTTTGGGGCTCTACTAAACATAAAATTCTGCTTCAATCGTTTCTTTGCAAATTTATTTTTAAAAACTGTTCTCAACTCTGGCTTGGGGTTCAACTAATCTGAAGCTTTGCCAATATCGAATCTTTTCAGTCAACATCACCCTGTTTCGAATCTTTAATTGTATTTAAAAAAGATATACAGATTCAGCTTAATTTTTTCTTGGGTATTACCAATTAACAACAGTAACTGCGATAGCTTTATAAAAAGCGAGCCCGCCTTAAATCCTACTCTAGGTGATGCTGCGCACTCCAGAGTGATGGAGTAAGTAGGCGTAAACGCAGTGCGCATATGGTTTTACTACTTTTACTCTTAGAATTTCATGTTAGTTGTCATTGTGACATATTAATACTTAAAACCTAATCGTACTTATCAGTAACAACCGTATAAGTTTCTTCCATGTTAATGGTATGCACGGGAACCAAATAAAAAGCATTTTTACTTAAGAATTAGTCACAGTTATCTTATTATCGATTTAAATCACATTATGCGCATGCCCGATCCACACTCCACTTCACGATCTCCAAACGGTCAAAAAGGAACTTTTATTTTAACTCCTTTTATTCCCGAACGCCTAAGGTACTTTAGAAGTGAATATAGTTAAAAGAGTGCGTAGCCCGAACTCATCTTCTGTTTGCGTGTCGTAGTTGATGGATGAGATCGGTCGGCATCATGGGATTGTCAAAGCCTTCTTCTGCTCTCTCTTTCTCTCTTATACTTGTTTCATATGAATATTCTTTTTCTATTGCTACTTGTAGTTTTGCACTATACCCAAGAAAAAATTAAGACGAATATAAAGAAATTACAATTGGTTTGACAAAAATTGTAAAAATGAGATGGGAAAAATAAAGCAAAAAGTCATGAATGAGAAAGAAATAGAAGCAGCAAAATCTGCCTATTTAAAATTGCGGAATGCAGAAAAAAAGCAAAAATCGAAAGTGAAGAATATAAATTTTAACATATGAGTACCAAATGAAGCTCTCGGGTGAAAATAATAATAATCCACATTCATTTAGTTTTGAGATAAGTCTACTTAAAAGTTTTAATCAAATCCTGAAATCTGGGCTTAAGAAATATCTGTTTAATTTCTTTTTGTACAAACAAACTTATTGTTTAGTTGAAATATATACCAAGAAATGAAGAATTATACCTACAGTTTTCAAAAAAAAAAAATCAAAACCCTCAAAAATTGTGACTTGTTACTTTTATTTGGCTAAAATATTTAGATATACTTTTATTTTAAAACAAATGTGTTATTTTTTATTAAAAAAACGGTACAAGTAGGTATAAGTTTTAAAATGTTTCGGGGCTTTCATCTTCACCGTCGACGTTCTCGATTGTTCCATCACATGCATCACTGGCAATTGCACCTTCTTCTCCAATACCAACATAAAGATCGTGATAGGCTAATGGAATATATGGTAGAAGAACCGTTCGATATTGTAGTTTCTTTTCGTTTACTTGGACTGGACCCTGGTATTTATTTTCTAAGGTATTAAGATCTACTACTTGCCGAATTTTTTGTCCTCTTTTACACACACTTACAGGCTTAAACTCTGCAAAACCTAAAGCAGCGCCCTTGTGCAAAGTTCACATTTTCTTTTTCATCTGTTAAGTTTTGTCTATTTAACCATTTACTTATTTGATCAAAAGAAAAAATCATTTTGCTACATTTCATACACGATAAACGGATTCTTTGCCCTGGAATCTTTGACTGCTTGAACCCAACAGCCAGGTGAGTAAACCTGCCCGACATACTTTTTGCGTTTTTCTATAACTACAAAATCGCGATCTTACGACAGATTTTTGTGCCCAGCAACAATAAAGCGATGTTCTATAGACCTGTATACGTTATTCCTAACTGAATAAAGTCATAGCAACATTATTGTCCAATTTTTGTTTTGGCCTCTACAGTTGGCCGTAAAAACTATTAAATACTTGTTAGGCTTTGGGGGTTGTCTTTAAGGTATTTTAAAACACAACTAGCGATTTCATCACTTCCCCTCTTGGCAATATTCTCTGTCCACATATAGATGTAATATTTACCAGTGTTACCGTGGTGGATTCCTAAATTATACATCCAGGCTTTGCGTAGATAAAAAGCTGTCCCAACCGTAAGTTGAGGTGTCGGTAGTGCTTGTTGAAGATCAAAAGATATAACATCCAACAAGTCGCCATCTTTTTTATATCGCTGTATTTCAATTTTTAGGTTAGTCTGCATTGTCTCAGCTCGCCTTTGATGCAACTCCAACAGTGTTTTTATTTCCTGTATTTTCTCTGTGAAATGTGGTATTCGTCACATGTTGCACACGTATTGCTTCTAGGCAGCTGTATCCCAATATTATACTCATAACAGAATATTCGGTGGTATCTGTCTTCCTTTACAGTAGTAATGTTGCTTTTACTGCACCATGCAATGTAATATTTCTTATATAGGGAAGATATTAAAATATCGTGGTCAATATAACTTCGATGTGGATTTTTTTTTTTCAGCTGTAATGGCAGCAATATTTTGAATTAGACTGAATATGGTCGTGAACTGAATGTACCATTTCCACGGGTAACTTTCTGTTGCTATGTCTACCACGACCATCGGATTTTGGAGTATTTAGCCCATCTCGTATCTGCCTTCAAACATTAAAAACCATTCTGCTATTGACCTGTAAGCCATGTATTGATAAAAATTCTTTTTTGCACACTTTTTGATCTCTGCCTTGTAATTTGACAAAGTACTTAAATGTTGTAGATCTAGATGACTCCTGCCGTTTTGTTTTTTTTTTTTTAGGATATGATCACTTTTTTCAATACTCCTAATAATGCCAAAAAGCTATGCATTTTGCTTTTCATAGGTTTTTAGGTCCCAAAATGAATTAAATATATTTCTTTCTTCTCCTTCCAGCGCCTCTCTGCATTTTTTCATACAAGCACACGGTGGGCCTAAAGTTTTGGGATCCCACTCCACACCCTTAGGAGTGGTATATCCAAAGCCTAAATTTCTTCTTTGCTGAACTTTGACCTTCTTTCTGCACATAAAGTTGGTTTGTCTTTTTCTTGACGGTTTCTTTTTCAATGGTGTTGGTACGTGATCTCTACTAAAACCCTCATCCTGCAACAGAAAAAATAAGTTGAAAATTCAATAAAAATGTTTTAAGAAAAAACAGTAAAAAGCCACAAAACATGTGATTAATGTTTGTTTATTTGTAGAAAACCTAAGGAAAAAATATTGTGTTTATATGCGCGTCCCAAAAAAATGTTTTATTATACAGCGGACAACAAAAACATAAACTTTAAAAACTCAAAAAAATTTTGAAAAAAAATAGGTTTAAATGGGAATAAGCCACATAAAATTGTACATATCTCTATTTCCAAAGTACTGCTGCTTTCATCACTTTCACTTGAATTAAAATAATCCTTGTCCTCCTCACTGTCGTGCATTTCACTTTGTGAATCACTATCACTGCTATTTTTTTATAATCGAACAATTTCTATTAACTGTTGCTTTGTTTTCTTTCGCCATGTTGAAATTATGCGGCTTGTTGTAAAATATGCAGATGTTTTGGAACCTATATTTAAAGAAAATGTGGCTTATTACTATTTTTCCCCGAGCGCTTCAAATAATCTTTTCTGAGAATTTATATTTTGATAGATTTTCACTTATTTTTAATTGCTATATGACGTAGTTTTTGAAACTACAGTATAAGATTCAAGACACGGCCTATTTAATATGAAAATGAACTTTTTTAACCTAGTAGAATGTCAAGGAATAAAAATAATATGCTTTCTGGAATCACTAACATTGTATGCATCATTTCTGAATCTTATTTTATTAAAAAACTAGGAAGTAGGGAGGACACAAGTGTGTATATAGAAAACGTCATTTATGAACAGATAGCCAAGAAAATTCGAATCGTTTAGTTAACGTTGTCAATTTTTTTTTAGTTATTTAATAATCTGATACAAATATTTTAAATCCGAAAAATATTGGGTCATTTACCGCAATAATGCATAAGAAAAAATAAGAGTAGTTCGCATAACGTACGTTGAGATTTATTTATTGGCATACCTACTATATCATTTTTATGTTACTCATACATTTTTTTTATAACCTGGTTTACGTATTTTACAAACCGTATGTCCGCATCTAAATATAAATATAAGTTTTTTTTTTATATTTCTGAAGTAGATAAAGTTTCATTATTTACTGTAATCTTAAATTGATTCTTATGTTGAAGTTAAGAGTGCATCAGCCCAAATCTTTTGTGATTCAGAGGAATTTGCATCCTTAGATATTTTAAAAAGTGCCTATAAATCGCTAGTTATATTATTAATGTCATTGTGGATATATTTAGAATAGATAGTTTATGAAAGTTTATGGAAAAGACAACCGATTCTGTAATTTAATTCGTAGGAAGTAGCCGATGAAAATCCTAATAGAATCTGTTGTAATGTGCAGCATTTGTTTATATCGAAAACTACTTTGACCGCGCACATCTCTGAGCAAGAAAAAACTACTCGTGTAAAGCCATACCTGCTCTCCATAATTATGCAATAACCCCACAAAAACAATAAAAATAATTTGCTTGTCTATACATTAGCAAATTTTTCATAACTGATAAATAATATGCACAACAACAAATCCCTACTAAAATAAATCCTTTTATCAACCCATATTTATTAATAGAAACATCAAATAAATATTTTTAGGTGTCTACAGTTATTTTTAACTAAACATTTCTAGACTTTAAGTCTGCACGTTTTCTATTTACTCATAAACTTGTTAAATTATTTGGTCTTTGAGAGTAGAATTCAACTTATCTTCTAACACGTGCTTAGAAACTCAGTGGTTATCAATATTTAATAAACAGTTTATATTAATCCAATGAATGTTAGAATGTTGCTGATTAACTAGGTTTATATAATTGACGTAATATAAATGATTAATTATAAAATTCTATTGGTTTAATATTTACCTACAAATCTCAGAAACTTATTTCAATGTATAAAAAAGTAAACAAAATATAATTAATTATAATTAATAGTGTATAAAAACTATTATGTCATAATGAACTTGAAATTACCATTGACTAAACGATTTAAAAATAACTAATAAACTGCTTTTGTGGTTAATTTTTATCCAGTATCTTTAGATTTGGACTAGGTCAAAGTTTAATTGTGTTATGTAAATATAAATAAAAAATTACAACAAATTTTTAAACTGCTGAAATTTCAAAATCAAATATTTCTTATTAATGATGGCATTGCATTTCGAATTATTACTGTAACAATAATTGTATTATTTTCAAATCCTTTCATCTAGATATCAAAGTTCTCATTGCAGTATTTTTTCCACATGTCAGTGATCCAATTTATGGATTAGAACTTAACATCAAAAAAGGAGGAGGTTCTCAATTGGTCCGAATATTTTTTTAAGTATGTTCAGCGATAATTCTTTACAACAGTGTCCGATTTCTATGACTCTTTTGTTAGAAATAGGTTAACTCAGTGGTAATCCCACATAAATTTGGTCAAGATCTAATAATGCGGTCCATGAGAAAATCATTAAACTCTTCATTTTTCATGTATTTTCAGTGATAATTCTTTACCGCTTTGTCCGATTTCTATGATTCTTTTTTTGTTAGAAAGGAGATATCGCAGGGGTAGTTCGTATACAATTGATCAGGATCTGATGATCTATGATAAAATCAAACATTTCAATTTTTAAAGGCATCTGCACGATTTTAAGTCGGTTTTTTAAAATTATCAAGGCTTCAAACTACGTGTTTTATACTACTACCAATATTTAAATTTTTATTATATGTCATTGACTTCTCGTTAGTGTCTATTTATAATGAACAATTTGGTGATAATAGATTGATTTCCATTGCCACGGTTATACAGGGTGTAACAAAAAGGCAGGTCATAAATCGTCCCCTTAAACCCAGAAGGTCGTATGTAACACTTTTTGTAAAAATAATATTTTTACACCTATTGGCTAATAACAATGAGTACTGTTAACTGGATAAAGGTTGTATATGAAAGAACATTCTAACACCATTAAAATTAAAAAAAAAATAAGAGCCGTATGTGCGTTTGAAAACAATTACGAATCAGGAAAAAATCTCATGTGACAAATACATTCGTATGTCTTTCTGATTTTCTATGTGGATGCAATACAAACTAACTTTTTAGAATGGCATAAAGTGTTATGTGAATTTTTTTCACTTGCGTCGCTTTATTAATAAATTTTCTTTGACCTTTTATTAATAAAAGGTCTTATGTAGGCCAAATAACACATAAGACTCTTTGTTAACAAAAAATAGAAAGATACATTACTTTCAACCAATTTAACAGAAGGTCGCATGTACGCAAAGAAGTACATGCGATTCTTTGTTAATAAAAAAGTAGAAGATATATTTTCCTTAATTGATTAGTGACATAAGGTCGGATGTGCAAAAATAAATACATGCAACTTTTAGCTAATAATGCCATTTGCAGTTAACATGAACCAAGTCATAACATAAAAGTCGGTTGTACAGTCTATACATCTGACTGTTTGCCACTATGCACTCTGTCATTCTATAGTTGCTAGTTATTGTGTATATAATAATTCAAAATATTGGCCAGAAAAACTGAAAAAAACAAAAATAATGTAACACAGTAAATTATGACAATCAAATTTTGGGAGATGAAGTTTTTAGATGTGAGTCTGAGATCTATCTGCTAAGAAAAACATCTCATCTGGTGATATCATCGATATTAAAAGCTGTCTAATAGTGACAACAGATGGTATTATTTTAAATGATAATGTCGAAAAATTTGTTAATGGCTTAGCTAATGTACAATACACAGATCAGAAAGATGCTGATGCCTAACATTACTTTGAGAATTATACAAAGATTTTAAATGATATGCTGATGTGTGACGATAAAAAACACGATCTAAATATTCTTTTAAATACAGAAAAAAAGTAGAACTAATTACAGATCAAGAATTAGGAAAGAAAGATTATTTAAATATTATAAGATACGAACCAGTTGCTGATGAAAGTAATGAAACGAGCAGCATAACATCGCTGAGTCTACTTATGAAATCAACGGTAATAATGAAGAAAAATTAATGGAGAAAGAAGAAGAAGAATGGATTAACAACAATAAAGGACAACCATTTTATACAAACCAGGATCAACAAAGTGAAGATGATGTAAATAATATCGCATACACACCAACTGCTAATGAAATGAATGAGTTTGAGGAAAAGCGAAACAGTGAATGTATAGTCAATAATAGTAATAATAAGGAACAACCAATGGAAAAAGAAGAAAGCAGTAAAAATAAAGAAATACAAACAAAAGGAAGTGAAATAGTAATTCTGGTCAATGGAAAAAATCAATAGCGAAAAGGGAAAAGAATCTTGAAAACGAATATCAGAATAAATCAGGAAAATTGGCTCCAATTTCATTTCAGAGAGGATAAATAATGGGTTCAATAATGTTTCGAACATATCTATCAGCTGTCATAGTGTCTGGAATGAGAATAAGCTGCGTACGACGACCATGCATTATGCCTTCCCAAAACAATACTGATCCTCCTTGGTATGGAACGACTTCTCTGGCAAAAGGATAGTCTTTCTGGTCGCCCTGGCCCTCTCCAAACTCTATGTCGCTGACTATCACTAATTAAACCATCTGGTTTCATCCGAAAAAATAACATTTCGCCACTGAGCTAAAAGCCAGTCTCTGTGTTCCTGTGCCCTCTGTATCTGGAAAGTAACCTGGGTACTATTAATGGTCTCCTAGATCGTAAAATGGCTCCAGCAAGTCTCCGCCCTATTGTGGTACTGGGAATGAATCGACCATACGTTCTTCTATAAGGAGTTCTGACATCTGAGACTATTACAGTTCGATTACGATGTACATAATCTGCTACATACCGATCTTTTCTTGGATAAATTACCCTAGGACGCCCAGTTCCACGTCTCCAGTCAACGCTGTTAGTTTCCTGGTACAAGCGCACTATTCGGATCACTGAAGCGCGGGGAATCCCTAATCTATCAGCGATTCGATGATTCGGCAGACCCTCATCATGCAAAGCCACTATTCTTGCTCTATTGAACACTGAAATTCTATTGCCAGGCATAGTTGCAAAGAAAACCTCAACAATCACTTAAACACGTAAAATGGATATGAACCACTTTTTAAATATTGGTACCTAAAATTGTGGGAAATTGTTTTTGTAAAGATTTTTAGATGCGCATCAACGTTGAAATAATTAAAGATTAAATGTACAAAAAAGCAGCCATGATAAATATTTCGTTTAAATATTTACGAGGGGGGTCCAAGAATTTTGGCGATGTGTGTATTATTAAATGTTACATTGTATGAAATACATTCATTCTTATTGATTTTTCACAAAATTTTAATCTTGAATAAAGTTGGTAAATTATCTGAAACATCAAATACAATAATCAAACTTTCATCATTATTCCAAAACATACAGGAAATTACAGAACTAAACTATGTTTCTTGTTCTAGAGTGCAAGAAGAATAAATGTGTCTTTATTTTTAAAAATATCGAAAAAAATTATTTAAAGATGTTATGAATTGAATAATTAAGTTTTTCTAATTTAATGTTTGATAATCGCAGCAAGTGTCAAAATGATCTACTTTACGCAACCAGTTGCAAAATGTTGAATATTATGAAACTGGTTTTGAAAAATACATTGTCACCACTTGCAAAAAGAAAACAAAGAGAAATAAACA
This sequence comes from Psylliodes chrysocephalus, assembly GCA_927349885.1. Classification (NCBI taxonomy): domain Eukaryota; kingdom Metazoa; phylum Arthropoda; class Insecta; order Coleoptera; family Chrysomelidae; genus Psylliodes; species Psylliodes chrysocephalus. The sequence continues at coordinate 15,186,451 of OV651827.1, forward strand.
TTTTTATATTATTATTGAAAAGATTAACTCATAAAAATAGAATTTTGTTAAACTTACAACCTAGTAATAATGTTGTTTTGGTCCTTGTTTTTCATTCTTAGTTAGCACTTAATAATTAAAAGGCAGTATGTGATAAAATAACCCACTTTCTTGAAATCTAAATAACTTTAGGTAGCAATGCATACACACTGCAATAAGTCGTTCAGAATAAACGAATATAATTTTCTGTTTGTCAATAAAAGAATGAAGTAAACCATGTGCAACTAGCAATACCAGAAAGGTTGCCTAGATGTCAGTAATTTTTTACAATAAACACAATTTTATAACTAACCTAGTCAAAATTAGAAAAAGTATTGTATGTAACATTGCGAAATGCCGTTTTATGTAAATGGTTTAATAAATAGCTATTAAAAATGCTGTCGTTACTTTCAAAAATAAACATGAACTCTTAAGGGACTTAGTTACCGAGATACAGGGTGTTAAATATTCAAAATTATGAATCAAAAACATCATTAAACAATTTTTTTTGAATTTGAACTACCAAGATCTTGTCAAATACATACAATATTAAAAATTTGATAAGATGCCTAGTTGATTAGGATTTAGAAATATTGAAGACGTTACAAATATCTAAGTACATGCCGACTTATATTTGGAAGCAAATTTCTACAACACCGTTTATTTTAGCTACATAAAAGTGTATTACTTTTATAACTAGAAATGAATAGAGAATTTTAAAAACAAATAAAAAATAAATAAAAAATAAATAAAAATTAAATAAAAAAATTAATAAAAAATAAATAAAAAAGGATTATTCCAGAGAAGTAAAAAATAGTGGGAAAAAAGTTGTCACTAACTCTGATAGCGTTTCACTGGTTAATTTTTTCAGAAGTTTATCTTTAAAGAGCATATTGGTCACCAAATTTGATGCAAATATTTATCGATTTTTTTGATTTATGTCAAATTTTGAATTTTGATTTCAAACTTTTATAACCTTGTATCTCGATAACTAAGCCCTCTATGGGTGTATGTTTCTACATCAAAGTTCATCGAGAGCTCTCTGGAATATAGTGTATTCGGTCAAATATACTAACACAAATTACTTAATATTCTCTTTATATTGAAAAAAAAAAAAACAAAATTAAATAGGATTGCATATTATTAAAATACATACATCCTTTCAATTTTCTTATAAAACTTAATATATTTTTGCAAATAATATGAAAACCTAGGTATCCAACTCATTTTTTGACTGAAAGTTCAATATGTCCTAAATTGCTGTGTTTTGAAGATACAGGGTATCCAAATTTTCGAAAATAATCAGTTTTTCATCAATATCCTAAATACTCTTTTGCCGATTTTGATGAAATTTGGTATATATTATTCAATCTGATTCCATGAAAATGCTATAATTTATTCATTTTAAGATTTTGTGCAGGCCCTTGACACCCATTCTCGAATATGTGATGAGGAATATAAAGCGAATGTTTAACAAAAATTACTTTCTTATTGAGATTATCAGCATAAGTTATGCCAGCGCAAATTTTCAGATAATTTTAAGTCATAATATTTTTTGGATCCAAGACCCATTATTAACGTGCAATCAAACAGTTGTTATTTTTTATCTCGATAAAAACATGAAAAATAGACAAATTTTAAAGGCCGGTTTTTCAATATAATAATAATATAATGTTAACTTGAAGGTTAACCTCTAGTTAAAATAAGAAGCGTTTTTCAATGCAAATTGTACTTCTAATAAAATTCAATTTGAGAACGTTGGAATTTTTATGTGTTCTGTGGTATTCTACTGTTGTTTTTAAAAGAATGTTAACGCCATTCAAATGTTGTATTGCCTATTATATACCCAGATGTAGCTTTATTAACAGTTTAATTTCATATTGGAAAACTTGAAAAATAAAACGGAAAACGGAATCTGACATTGTTTGCACATTCAGAGAAAAAACTGTTTTCTGTTCCGGAATAATTCAGGATTGTCTCCTCCTGACGAAATTATTTTGACATATGTGCAATCAATTGCTCCAATACATTGTGGATCGTAAAATCCGCTATAACATTGATTAATTTTTTCCACGGTTTCAGACATCCTTATGTAAATGAGCCTTAATCTCAATATAGCCTGTGAAACTCTCCTTAGTTTTACATGCAGTAGACTTTGATACTCCACTTCGATCACCCACAACCTCTAAAAAGCTACCTGTTGCATAGTATCGTAAGGCTAATAATAACTGGTCTGTTACCTAGAGACAGCTGTTCTTGCAATACAAAATAATTGTGCTTAAAATTAATATGTTTTGTACTCCAATAAATACTTCATTAATAAATCAGTTGGATATTTCAAAACGTCCCGAACTTCATCAACGATCATCTCAACAGTCCGCTTCGACAATCTAAATCTTTTGAAAAAACCTAAACTGTTCCATAAAATTAGGCCTCTGTCGAATTATTTATGGCCTTCTCACTATTTCTTCCTCTTCGCTACTGTAGGCATTAACAATATTTAAAGCATCCATAATAAAGAACATGTAGGTTATAAAGTGATGGGATAACACTATCTCGAAGGTAAGGTTAAAGTTAGCTTCCAGTCAGTCTTTAACTAACAATTAAAAAACAGAAAAGTTTTAGTTAACATTCAGTTAGCTCAAGGTCACATTGAAAAACCGGCCCTAAGAGACAAAAAAGATGTGTTTTTGATTGGCGAATTTGAAAAAGAAAATAAAACAATATGAAAAACTCAGTGGCGTACTTTTTTTAAATAATAATTAAGTTTCCTTTGGGGACGCCACTGGAATTAATAATTTAGCTATAACTAGTTCAAAATTAGTCCCTTACTACAAAAAATGAAATCGGCCAAAGAGTGTTTGTGTTTAATCATATGAATGAAAAATTTACTATTTTTAAAAATTTAAAAACTCTGTATCTTCGAAACAAAGCAATTTAGGACACATGTGTAAATAAATTTTTAATCATAAATTATGCCATGGAATTACCTCCTTCAATTATAACATTATGTTTAGGAACACCCTATATAAATTACTGTATTTTTTGTTGCATTATTCACATGTATAATAATGATTCAAAAACATTATCACTGTTTTAACGCGGCGTTAAAATAATATATTTGTTGTCCAATTCTGCTGTCTCTCAATTCACTAAATGTAAGCGACTACATTTTAAAATATTTATATTTGTATCCAATATTTGGGTATTTTTCTATTTATTATCTATATATTATATTTGATTGTGCTCATCTGATAATTACTAAATAATCGAAATAACTAATATGTTAACTTTTCAATCCTGACTCCAGGAGAACGGTATTGAAATACAATGCTATAGAGTAGAGAGAAATATATTAATACGTCGCTGATTGCGGGACGCAATATCCCATCTGTACCGTCGAAAGAGCGTTGTTAAACTAATTACTCTCTTTATGAATCCCAAGTCCAAACAAAATTAGGCGTCTCATCTTTATTTTACTTGGTGCATCGGCTAACGTACTATATATTCATACATTCTGGATTCTTTATATACTTTCGATATCCCAGTTTGATATTTTTCATTGCTTTCATCTCTTAATAAGTCAGTGGCGGCTCGTGGGTTTGAATGTAGGTGACTTTTTTTAATTTTTTGTACATAAGGTCAATTCTCCTATCCTTTAAACTTGCAAAATTATCTATCAAATCATCAAAAAATGGTTCTGATCGTACATTGAGATTTTTTAGCAATATCTGTTGAGTCGTCTACTTGAATGGAAAAAAATTTCATTTCAATATATTGAGAATACACTTTATCAATTCATTTTGAATTATTTTAGGAACATTGTTAGAAAAATAGAAAAAAACTCGCAATAGTCGCAATTGACCAACTAGTCCAACCACTGTATAAAAATAGTCCTGACCGGAAAAAGCAAACTGAATCAACGCGTCAAATGCATTAATCGGCAAGATCGAAAGGTGCTGTAACCATGGCAACCATCATAAACGCGCCGATAAAAGAGACCCGTGTTCGGCGGTTTTATGCATAGCGCGTCAAGCGCTCCGTTTGCTCGGATTAGGAAATCTTTCTATTGTATTATATTTCCAAAAACAAGCGAGTCCGGATGGTCGGATTTTTTTATCAAGCGCCTCGTTTGTTTCATGCTGTGGTCCAGATACCCCGAAATAGGTACAGTTTTGCAGGTTTCTGTTTTGTAATTTGTATAGAGACAAAATGCAGGGCATTTTGTTACAGAAAAAGAAATATTTAGCTATCAGTTGATTTTTTATTAATTTCTACTGAAATTTTGGTGAGGCAGCGCATCACCTGCGTCATCTAGCGAGCAGCAGCTGCTATAAGTGTATCTTTGCAATCCTTTAGAAACCGTTGTTCTTTCGTTGTTCATACCTAAAATTTTACCTGTCATCACATGTGATTAGCACTTAATAGTTTGTTTTCATTTAAGAATATCTACCTATAATTATTTTACTCTTTCACTAACTGATCTTGGAATGAAAAATAGTTATATCCAAAATTACTAATTTATTCTTTAAATTTAATTAGAATTTGATACTGCTTTAAAAAAAACTTGTTACTAATAAATTAATTGCCTTATTTGATAAATTAGTATTTAGAAAGTTAAACAATTTGTTTAATAATGCAATAATACCGAACGTTGTTTATTTAATGTTTCAGGCATATCTATTTTTAGTAATAATGTTACTAAAATAGGAATCTATGCTGCTTGTTTTATCTCGATTTATTATGTAAGTTGTAATCGGATATTTATCGTAAAACGTTATATTGTGGTTTTTACACCTATCAGCCTACGTAATACTTAATTCAATTGAGTACTTAAGCAGATAGATCGTAGAGGAAATAAATATGTTAATACGGGTGTGATTATATCAATATTTTTAAACTGTAATATTTAAAAAATTAAATCTAATATTATTAAGGAATACAATAATTAAAAAAAAAAAATTCTTAAATGTACTTGCAGTACTTTTTACCTACTTATTATATTACTGAACGTTTTGGCTCATATCGCCCGAGAGACATATATGTTCAACAGGCATTGTTCTTTTGTTTTTCTCTTATAAGCCAAAACCTATTTATTCTTCTGTTTTCTCTATTTCAAATTAACTTTTATTAATACTTTGTGGGTTACCTGTCCTTTGGAAAAACTTTCAATGTGCGTATAAAATATCAGTCTTTTCTTATCATGGTAATCAGATAAATTGCTAAAGATAGTTGCTACATCTAGGGTCAAAAGCTATTCTGAATTTAGTGAGATTGCAGGTATCTAAGATAATGAAAATATTTGGGTTGTTTATCCGTTATCAAAAATTGGGTAGAACTCATCCACTGAGCTTGCTTACTAGTCTGTGATATTATTTATAATCACTTATAGAGATTTTATTGATAGTAACCATGGCCGAGAGTATAGCAACCATCTCAAAATATTTAATAATAACAGTAAAGTAGTACCATTCGAGGTATGTTCTTAATAGTTTGGATAGCACGTGGCCCTGTTTAGTATTGTTTCATCATCATCTAGTGCTCTTGTTCTTTGCCATTTTTACCTAAATTTTTTGTCATCTACTAGTTGTCAAGAAAATATTTGCTTTTGGGTTTAGGTATATTCTGTCAAGCAGCCTGTTGAATCTCAATTACAAACTTTTCAACTTCTTGATTTTTTTTTCGTCTTTCTAGAAACTTTTAGTTGTATCTTGTCAAACAATTCTCTCTGAAATCCTTCCCATTTAGGTTTTTGTTTAGTAGAATTGGATAATCTTTTTCAATAATAGGTTCACTTAGTGTTAGAATTACTAGAGAATGATCTAGATTCAGATCGTTTTTTTAACTGATATGTAGAGTGAAGACTTTTTTAGTTATAAAGAAATTCAACAGGTCAGGAATGTTCATTGGGTCACTAGGCCAATATGTAGGTCCCTGTAGATTGATAACAGCAACCGAGTTCAGTTGCTGCCTTGTGCAATTATTATCCCTTAGTTGTGAATATTCTGGTTTTCCATATAGTAGTTAAAGCGTTTTGTATACCTCACCATTTTTTTCTAATTGATTAAAGATGTTATAGTTTATTTGAAAATGCATTATAGTATAGTTTTTATGGCAAAGGTCTATATAGAGGATTGTTCAAAGCATAAAAAAGTAAATAATACCTTCCTATCTGAATTTTCACTAGATTTTAGTGTGACCACCCCGAAAAATCTCGAATACAATACATCATAAAATGTAAATGAGCAAACCCTAAGGAATTAACCAATAATTCTATACCTCAGAGACTAGGAACACATAATTACTTTATTATAAAAAATAGTAAAGTGTCAATACCAAGTACCCACATTTATTTTTATAAAAATAGTATATTAGATATTAGGTTAGGACATTTCCTTAAAATTTAATAATACATATATACACAACCAAACTTATATAATATTCCAAAAAAAAATATTTGCAGAAGAAATATTTTCTTATAAAACACTCATGTTTCGTTTTTAGAAATACTGGGTGATTCCATATAAATTATCACTAAGGAAGTATTGATCTACCTCCTTATTTACCTCGTTCCAGTTGCAGTTGACCTGTAAGAGTCTGTTGAAGGTTAGGTGTAGTGTTATGTGATCAGATCCCATGTTTAATATAGAATCATTTACTTCATGTGTTATTCTGGTATGTTTTATATGTCCCAGTGGGTTCTAGTTGTTGGAGATTTCCAGTCTGTATGCACTCATTCTGGCCTCTCCCTTTATGACTAGGTTAAGGGGTGGAAGGTTTAGAATGATTTCCATAGAGGCTGTCGGTGTACTTCTCAGTGCTTCTGTAATACAAAGGCATGCCAGCCTCTCAACTCCTGAGGGTATTGAGGGCTTTTTTCTGGTTTACTTTTGGCCACTAAACAACTGCTCCATAAGTTATCATGGGTCTTGTTATTGCCAAATATAGCCAGAGGACCATTTTTAGTTTTAATCCCCATGTCCAAATGCCCGTGCCCTTACAATAAGAGACATTTTACATTTGTTGCTCTCTTTTTGTAAGTATTGGTTCCAAGTAAGTTTGCTATCTAGGATTAGACCTAGATATTTTACTTGGTTCGTTTTGTTTAGCCCTCTTCCAAACAGAGTCGGAGTTTCTAGAACATCCAACCTTGTTTTCCGAGTAAAGGTTATGAGTTGTGCCTTGTCAGGGTTTACTAAGAAGTTTTCTCTAACGCACCACATTTCTGTCAGCCTAAGAGTTTTTGGCATGAGTTCAAAGACTGTGGTTTGGTGTTTGGTGTCGGAGAAGGATGACTATATCATCGGCATATCCTTGGGCGTACTGCCCTTGATTGTTCAGTATTTTCAGCAGTTCATCTGCCACTAGGTTCTACACTACAGAAGAAAGAACTCCACCCTGTGGGCATCCCCTATGAATATTCACCTGCATAGTTTCACTGAACATTTGTGCCTGTACTTGCCGTCCGCGTAACATGTCTTCTATCCACCAGCAGATGGTGTCTTCTATTCTATGTTTGCGAGCGGCAGCTACCATTGATTTAAAGGAGGTTACGGGCTACTTAAATTGATATTGAATTGTAAATATTTTCTACCTGAAGAGATTACATACTGACCTTATTTTTGTTGATTAAAATGACTAGAAAATATAACACAAGAATTGAAATTTTTTTTTTTTAGTTTTTAGGAAGAAAAAAAAAGATTTTATTTTGTACCAAATAATGCTGAACATTTTATTTCAGAAATTCACTGATTTATGAAGTTATATTGGGGTTTATCTCCGTGGTCATAAAAATGTTGCTATCATTTATTTTCAAATAAACTATAAGGTAATCCTCTTTTTTAATGTGCCTTGGTGAATAATAAATTGCAACTACTGTAATTTTTCCTTTATTTTAAGTAAATTGTTATTGCCGTTACTTGAGTCTATTAGTATTTCCTCAAAATAAGAAATGTTGTTTTTCACTAGTAGAGTCATAGTAATATACGGTTTACTAGTGTCGAAGTATTAGTTCAAGAAGGAAACGAATAATATCAACGTTGCCAATGGCCCGGTCGGCCGCGTGGGGCTTAAGGGAATAAGTGTCGTTGTGTGTTTATTCGCAATGCACATCCCACAGTGCAGAGTGCAGATATACGGCATGATATATATTCGCTTGGACGCTAGCAAACCGTATTGGAAGGTTTTCAATGACCGATACTATATGTCTTATTCGTGTCTCAAACTCTTGTTTTTGTAGGATTCCACTGGGGTTCCATGTAGCTATTCTAATATCCTTGTTTGCTTTTTAAATTGTTAAAGGTTTTAGCTGTCGTTCTTTAATCCTTTATAGCCTTTCTAAAAAGAAATTAATCCAAACTATTAATGTCTTCATTGCCAGCAATTTGAGCAGACGATATTCCATTGCCAAGGTGAGAGTATATTTTTGGTTGCCTAAGATGTAATTTATTGTAGCATCTTGTATTGTAATTACATTTTATATTTCCTTCCAATACGCCAATAATGATATCTTTATGTTGGTCCAATTTAGTTTCTTCTTTTTTTTTCTCCTTCCATCTGAGTTTGGTGTCACCATATCACTCTTGATTGTTCTCTTTTTAAAATTAGTACATTTTTTTAATTAATTTAACAGCAACAAGATATTTCAAAAATCATGTAAAATAGCTTCTAAAATGTTTACAAATCCAGGTCATTTCGGTTAACATGCAAAATGTTGTACACTCTCTTTGAAGACAATTGTATGATTAATAACAACGCCTCGCACGTGCTTAATCTGTCACAGTAGCCTAATATTTCTCGCAACATAATATGATTAGAGTGAACATATGTTCTAAGGCCGAACTAATAAAATGAGATGTCTAGTAGATGTCTGATCTCTGACGTGACTTCCAGTAGTATAAGTGGTAAACAAGAAATGCTGTGAATTAATTTTTCTTTTTGGTTGTTGCACAAAATTTTTATTAACAGTGGATTAAATAAACCAGGTGTTAAAGAATTTTACGATTTGGAATTGATTTAAAATTAACTAAAACATTTTTGAATCACTGATCCTGTCAAGACGGTAATTAAATAAGTACCAAAAGATTATCATATAGATAATGATTCTAGAAACAAAAGTTGTGACATTTTGAAAATCAGTTGACGTTACTTGATACAAATGAAAAGGTAAATTTTAGGTTAGATCTTTGTTTTTGATAGAATTTTCCATTGACCTTAGGATAGGAATCTCGAGTTTTTGACACATTCGTTTTAATACATACTGTGATGAACTGGTTAGATTTTGCGCATAGTCGGAGCGTCTACGTAGTATCTACTCATAAAGGGTAGTTTTATGATTGGAGATAAATGTCTTCCAATAACAGTTGTTTGTGATCTTCTCCCCTTTAAGTTTTATCACTCAGTGTTTGAAAAAGTCGGTTGCTATTTTTAGTTGCGCATTTAAAAAAAAAAAACTTTATATACAGGGTATATCATGTAACAGATGCCATACCAACTTTCTTATTTTAAACGCAACACCCTATATATTATTCAATTTTTGGATTCTTCAGAAAATTGAAGACATATTATGTACTGCGTCCTATACCTAACTGTTTTGGAAATATAAAGTGTTTTCAGATGTATTACCAAAATTAACATTAACAAAAATCCGATACATCACACTCAATATTTATTTCCATTTAGTTCTTGATAATGATAAAGTAAAAACAACCATTTTAACCTTCTTTTTTACTGATATGAAATTAAAAAGAGTATTGTTTACTTTTGTAAAATGCATATCACAAAAATGGTTTATTTAACCAAAATGCACAAAATAACAATTCTACAGATTGTTATGGAGATAACACATGGGCACAAATGGAAGTTGCTCGCTTATTTCATGAACAATTTTCAAAATTCCCAAGGGACAATTAGCAGCAGTTTCGTGAGCATGGACATGTCACATTTTCGTTGATGTCAATTTGAATAGCGATAATTATTTAGCACGGCTCCAAAATAATGTCGTGCTAACTTTAACGAACTTATATCCCGATTCAGTAAACCCGAAAGTTCCAGCAAATATGATATGGTTTCAGCAAGATGGAGCACCGCCCCATTACAAAATCAATGCCCGGCATTAGCTTAATCGAGTATTTCCAATTCGGTGGATAGGAAGGCAAATATCGATGGAATGGACAGCACGATCCCCTGATCTGACATCATAATACTTTTTGTTATGGGGATATGTCAAAAGTATTGTATAAAAATCTAAACCTTCCGACCTAGCTGACTTAAGAAGACGAATGAAGCTTGCTGTTAAGAATCATCCTATATTTTTTTAGTTGTTCAAAACTCTACGATTTATTCGATAGCAATAACCATTGGTCCTTTGAGCCGGATACGTGCCAGCAGGCGAAAAACGAAAGAGATAGCCATACGAAGCGGAAATCTAAAAGCCAGAACTCAACAGGGAGAAGGAAGAAAAAGGGTCAGTTGTGTGTTTCTCTTCTTCACTCTCTTTCTTCCTTGCATATTCGATTTATAAAGTTTAGAAACTGTTTAAATATCTAAAATATTCCTCTTAAGGAGACGTCAAAATGACTGAGATTGAAAGACTCCTTAGAAAACGATCTAACTTAATAATCATTGAAATCGTTCGAAAAATGTGTTAAAGTAAATAAGGAAAACACCGTAGGTATAGAAAATTCGGAATTATTATTAATTGAAATTGAGTCAAGACTGTTTAGAGTAGATGATAGTCTAAATGAGTTTGAAATACTTCAAGAACAAATTGAAGAATTGGTCACATATAAACAATTATTGGTAGATGAAAAGTCCATCTGTGCAAAATTTAAAGATACTTTTTTTAATTTAGTCAGTCGAGCAAAATTACTAATAAAGAAAACAAAAACGGTGTTGCAAGAGCCACCAAAAATGACTTTAAATATGCGAAAGTGATGCTTTTAGCAATTCCGCTGCCTCAGTTTGATGGATCTTACAATTCCTGGGTAGAATTTCGAGACAAGTTTAAATCTCTCATACATAATAACGAAAAAATTAGTGACATTTGAAAGTTTCACTATCTGTGTAAAAGTCTATCCTGAAAAGCAGCTCAAACCATTAAATCCATTGAATTCAAGAAACAATATTATCAAACGGCGTGGATTACATTATGCGACAAATTTGATAATTTTGATAAATTAATTTCCAATCATAAGGAAAATTTTTGATTTTGAAGCCATTATTAAGCCTTCTTCTTCCAAATTAAATGAGCTCATTTAATAGAATCCTCCTTTTTTTTTGAAAATTTGAATTTTGGGAACATTTATGGAAAATAATCATGTGTTGAAAATTTTCTGTCAGCTATCAAAATGACCATCATATTGGAAAATATATTTTTTTTAATATGTTACAGAAAATGTTAAATACACGCCCCAAAAATGTCCCAGAAATTCAAATTTTCAATAAAAAAATGTTTTTCATTTAAAAATAAAAAATAAATTGCGATTTTCTGTTAGTAAGCCATGTCGTCACAGAAAAATTAAATCCATCATATGAAAATTTTCTTCTATTTTTCATTTCCTTTGTTTTCAAACAAATAAACATTCTAAAATTTTTTCAAAATTTTGCCCCCCCCTATAGAATTGTGTAACGACGCCCATGCTGACACATCTGATAATTACAAGATGGTAAATGGTGCAGTTCTTTCTATAGTATCCCAAATACGAATCACATACTACGCTCTTTGTTAGATTGCGGATCGCAATCAGGTTTTATAACCAAACATCTAAGCGAAAAACTAAATCTTCCAAAAATTCAAACCAATTTAGCAGTAAGTGGTTTAAATGAGTCAATTTCGTTTACCGAATATAAATGCGAATTAAAACTAAAATTGACAGTATCTAATTTTGAATTTAAAATTGTGTGTTTTGTAATAGATAAAATTGCCGGTTGTCTTCCAGAACAAACCCTCAATATCCGTCAATTCAGAAAACCTGCAAAAACAAAGCCCGTCAGAGATAGATATGTTATTAGAAGTGGATGTATTTTGGGAGTTAATTGAACTTGAGCAAATTCGATTGGGAAAAAATGTACCACTTTTACATAGTACGAAATTAGGCTGAATAAAAGCAGGGCTTTTTAACGTACCATTTAATATTAATAAAGCAGTTTGAGGCGGGCATGTTAAGAATCACTCTATATTTTTTTTTAGTTGTCATAGATTTTTTAATGTCATTAATTAATTTATTGTTGTCATTGAAATTTTAAAATAAAAAATAGATTCAAAACTCTACGATTTATTCGATAGCAATAACCACTTGCGATTAGATCAGTCACGCCTCAGATGTTGAGTAACGATAGAAGACATTTTTATTTCAGATTAGGATGTTGCCAAGAGGTTCGCGGCAAGCATTTTGAACATTTCCTGCATTGTGATTTGTTTTTTTTTTGTTACATTATCAAGAAACAAACAGTATTACTTACTAGTTTTTGAGTGTGTTGTAACGAATTTCTGTAATCAAATATTTTTATTTTATTAATGTTAATTTTTGCAATAAATCGGAAAACATTTAATATTTCCGAAACACTTAGGTATAGGTTAATACGTAAAATATGTATAGAATTTTCTGAAGGATCCAACAATTGGAAAATATACAGGTTGTTGCATTTAAAATAAGAAATTTCGTATTAGCCACTTTTACATGATACACCTTGTATAAAATTTTTTGTTAAAAAAAATGCGCAACTAAAAATACCAATCGAATGTCCCAGCGTTTTTCCGAACATTTATTTTAATACCGAATTTATTCTATTTGGCTGTCCCACAATGTATACATTATTTTTTTGAAATAGATCGCAATAGAAAAATTTAAAAAAGTGTAAAATATAAGATATTTCTAATTGATAAAAAAAATTAAATTAAATGTTTTGGTGTATAGTTTTATCAAAAATATTTTTTATATTGTAACATTTTCTTCTTCAGTATAATATACAGAGTGATTCATTAACAGGTCGATTTTTATTTTAAGGGAAACACCTTTCTACAATATTTTCAACTATCATGTGTCATTTTTCTTCCCTACGTCAATCTAAACAATACAATTTAAACTGGGAAAGTACCAAGCATGACACATCGTCGGAAAGGTAATTTTATGAGGATTTTAGCAATATGACTGTTAATTACGTTCCTTTTAATTTTAGCGCCCTCTAGCAGGATAAAAAATTATTACCTATGATAAAGTGTAACACTTTATTTCAAAGCTAATTTTATTAGAAATCCAATGCACCACATAATATTACCTAGATATCTCCATATTGCACTTGCAAAAAAATAAATTTAATAATGCGTTCTTTTTCCTTTTAAGTTAATTTTTGATTTAGTTAACATGTATTAAATTACTAACAAAATTAGCTATCAGATGAAGTGTCACATTTCACTATAGGTAATAATTTTTTATCCCGCTAAAAAGAAGTAAAATTAAGCGGAACGCGATGAACAGTCATATTGAATTTTCCCTAAAATTACCTTTCCGAGGATGTATCATACTTGGTACTTTTCTTATTAAAATTGTATGGATTAACCTAGGGGAAAGGAATGACATAGAACAGTATTATAGGAAGGTGTCCCCCGTGAAATAAAAGTTGACCTGTTTTTGTTTCTTTCAAAAAAAATTCTACTTCAAGATATTCTGAGATACGGCCGGGCTGGTCCCCACCCTGTATACCCATCAAATTTAATTTTAATTTTTTTTAATTTATTCCATCTCAATAAATAGTTGTCATTTTGATATTGTTTTTTTTAATTGATTTTATCCATTGCTTTTAAATAAAATATTTGTAAATTAATTTTTTACATAAGAATTTTTTATTAAGGTCTCCTAAACTTTAAAATACCTAAGGACTCTATTAGTCAGTTTTTTGAAATTTTACACCGAATTTTAAATAACGATAGATTAAATAAACTAGGTTATAAAAATAATCCAACAACTAACGTTGGTTTAAAAATTGGCGTTACAAACTTTTTTGATTTAATCTTAGCTTAAATTTTCATTAAATAAATACAAACTGTTATTTAACTATTCATATTACCTATCTTTAATTTTTTATTTCATAGCAATGCCAATAAAATTTTAAATAAAATAGATCTATTTTTTATTTCCAAATTATTAAATTGACATTTTAAATTTTCCAGAATTTTATTCTTTTGCTTAGATGTCTGTGCGAGTTTTTGTGGATAAAACAAAAACAACTACTTATATAGTAATCTTGGGTTACGAAAGCAAAGAACAACTGGTTTGGAATTTCATAAAATGGAAGTAAAATGATCATTTCTGTGATATATAAATATTTAAAGGAATTTGTACTTATACAGGGTGATTCATTACTAATTGGAAATAGAATCCTTAGCTCAAATTATGAAGATTTAACCCAAATCAAAATGTATCTCCATTCTGAGTTACAGGGTATTTTGTTTAAAAATTTAAAAATTTAGTTCTGCCCAGTACTTTAAATCTATTTGACGTATTATTGTCATATTTGGTGGGAAGTGTAGATACTATACACCCTACTAAATTGTGTTAAATAAACGTTTCTGGCTACCATCAGAGGCGTACGACAGGGGCAAGTGACTGGTTAATCCTTCCCAAATTCTACGCCACTGGCGGAATTGCAATTTTATCACAATTTTTCCATTCCCCAATACTTTCTACTTTCTACTTAAATATTATACTCTTTCTTCACAGCGATAATGTTATTATTTTTCGACATATTTTGAGTTAAATATGAAGCTGCACAATTAATTTGTTTTACATTAACTGAGTCAACTAACAGAAATGACAGCATCCTACTAGATCGAAACAATTAAGTCATACCAGAGCCAACTACACAAAACCTAAGCTTAATTTGAATATGTCGTACTATGAAAGCATCTATCCCGCCAAATATGACAATATTACGTCAAATAGTTTTAAAGTACTGAGCACAAATAATTTTTAAAGCAAACACTGTGTAACTCAATCAGGAGACACATTTTTTTTAATACGGATTAAACTTCATTCGCTGAATAAATGCAATCCAATGTCCAAAAACACCGACATAATTATTAATTCACTTTAAAATCAAAATAATTGTACAGCTTCATGTTTAACTTAAAATATTTCGAAAAATAATAACTTTATCACTGTTAAGAATGAGTACAATATTTACGTAGGAAGTATTGGAGAATCAAAAATTGTGATAAAATTGCAATTCCGCCAGTGGCGTAGAATTTGGGAAGGATTAACTAGTCACTTGCTCCTGTCGTATGCCTTTGATGGTAGCCAGAAACGTTTATTTAACATAATTTAGTAGGGTGTATAGTATCTACACTTTCCGCCAAATATGATAATAATACGTTAAATAGTTTTAAAGTACTGGACATAAATAATTTTTAAATTTTTAAACAAAATACCCTGTAACTCAGAATGGAGATACATTAGCAATGAATTACCCTGTATAGGTTCATATACGAATTAACTAGTTTTTCAAGTATTTTAATAAATATTTTATATAGTTTTAAAATCGTAAATTTTATGGTGTACCTTCAATACTATAAAAGGTAAATATCGGCCAGAGGCACTTTACTCTTGGTTGACCCTAGCAATCGCGGCTGACCTGTGAGTACATTTTTTTTTAACTAACTTATTGCAAATTAATCAGATCAGCGAAAATATTTAATCTGTTGACTCAGACCAAGGATATAATGTGATTTACGTTATACAGGAACATAAGAATATAATATCAAATGAAAAAACGTTATAAAAAAAAAATTAAAAAAGCAAAAATTTAACTATTTTTAAGTTAAAATTTGCAAATTATAATATCTGCCTTTTAGTTTTTATTTAATCTGATTTTGCCATGGAAATTTGATACGATTTACTTTGTATAAATAAAAATATATAATAGTAGGCTAGTCAAATTAATAGATGTAAGCTTTTCAATACAAAAACCCCTGCACATTTTCAATACTAACAACTATACTACTACCACCAACTATTTAAAAAAGAAAAACAATAAAATTCTGGATTCTTAGAACCATTTTTTGATATAAATTTGTCATTTTCTGAAAAAAAATCAGCTATATCAACAGTCGTACATATAGAAGGAGCCTATGATAATGTACGAATAGATATATTATTTCAACAAATGAACAAAATACTACTACCTAAAATTTTTTTTAAAAAAATTACTTCATTATATTCAAATCGGAAACTTCATCTACAAATCAACAATGAATTAACAGAATCCAAAATCTCAAATATTGGTCTACCTCAGGGGAGTATACTATGTCCAATTTTGTACCTCATTTATACTTTTGATTTATACGATACAATAGCAGCAGACGGACAAATCCTACAATTTGCTGTCTATACGTTGACAACACAGATGTATAGCAGAAGTAAAAATTGGAAAGGCTTTTGCCAGTTCTCCCACTTTATACACATAAATTGACAGGTTTGCGGCGGATCTCAGTGAAGTAGACGCGATACATTTCGAGTAAATAGTTTAATAAATTGTGAATAGCTATTGAAATTTTGCAAAATTATGATTTGAATATTATAATACATGTTTAATAATTATTTATAGTCCATAAATACATGCGATTGTCCGGTTCCGCCGATAACAACTTGAAATTACTTATTCTATGAAACGACACTGGCAGGTAAACATTATTGCGAAATTCTCGAAGCCGTCCGACGTGGTTTGACGTTTACCCCCTCTCTACCTACCATAAGCCTTTCCAACTTTTACTTTCGCTATAGATCGGGGCATTAACAAGTTAAATAAATGTATGGTTTAATGCACAACTATTATTCCAATAAGGGACTCAACATATCAAAAAATAAAACCCAAATTTGCATATTTAAAAAAAAAACTATATAATTTCACATTCATTAGTTCTGGACAATAGTTTCTTCGAAGTTCAGTCTTTGGTTAAGTATCTGGGTATGGTAATCGACAGAAAATTATTATAAAAGGATCAAATAGAACATATTATAAGAAAAGCTGAAAAAGGACTATACGCTTTAAGAGCAGTATGCCATACAACTTGGGATCAGATCCTAATATATCTCTTACGTTAAACAAAGTCTAATGTCTATTTTTATGTATGAGAGAGTAATAAAACAGCATTTCTAATGCAAAACTTAGTACGGTCATTTTAAATATTTTTACAGAATAATCTAAATATTTCCTAAAATTGTAATAAATGTACCTGAGCTATTACAAGTTTTGGGTCTTTTATTGGTCCTTTATAAACATAAGCTGTACAGAACAATAGAAAAAGGTTTGGACAGGCCAAAAACCCTGTGTATTAAAGATTACATAGCCGTATTTTAAGATTATTTTCAATAAGTACCTATTTGCCAATTTTGTTTTATTTTAATTCCAAGAATTTCTTAGAGTAATCGAATTATAAGTAGATAAATACCTTCCCAACAAATTTCACCCAAAATGCGATTATAGGTTTTCCATTTAGTAAGGAAGTCCAAGTTGTGTATTCTTGACAGTTTACTAAATGTCGTTTAGTTGAAACTTGCAAGGTGCAGTGTGAATTCTAGTATAATCATGGAAAATTTGGAAGGGCCGCGTAAACGACAAAAAATCGGTCCTTTAACAGTTAATGAAAAAACATTAATATTTAATTGTTTTAAATCATTTACAGACAAACATTTATGTAAAAGTGTTGATGACACAGTGGAATTAGTTAGTAGTACGTTTGGTGTTGGGAAATCTACGATTTACAGAGTTGTTAAAGAAGAGAAATGTGGCGAGTTTCAAACAGTACGTAAAGCTCCAGGAAAACCAAAATTTCAATTAGAAAATCTTTTGAAAGAAAGACTTCGAAGGAAAGTGCATGCGTTCTTCTTTAGAAAAGAATTTCCGACAGCAGACAAAGTTCTTGCTACGGTTCGAGATGATAAGGATTATCCTGAAATGAGTCGAAGCAAACTATGGAAACTTTTAAAAGAAATAGGTTTTCTATGCAAAAAGCATTCCAGAAAGCCTATTTTAATAGAAAGAAGCGATATTGTAGTATGGATAAGAAATTACCTAAGGACTATAAAAGAAATGAGAAACCAAAGAAGAAATATATTTTATTTAGATGAAACATGGATCAACGAGGGACATAAACCAAATAAATTTTGGCAAGATGAAACTGTTACAAGTCGAAGACAGGCTTTTTTAAATAATTTATCTACTGGTTTAAATCCACCATCGGGAAAGGGGCGCAGACTAATAATAGTACACATCGGTAGTTCAAACGGTTTTGTTAAAGGTGGTTTATTGGCTGTTGAATCTACTCGTACCGGTGACTACCATGAGGACATGAATGCTGATGTCTTTAAAGAGTGGTTCGAACAAACTATAGATCTTCTTCCTCAGAACTGTATAATAGTAATGGATAAAGCAAGTTATCACTCGAGATTTATAGAAAAAATGCCCACAACCAAGTGGTTAAAAAAAGATTTACAGAATTGGCTAAATTCAAAGAATATTAAGTTCCATTCCGGTTCTGTGAGAAAAGAACCGTATCATTTGTGTTCCCTTCATAAAGAGAAATTCAAAAAATATGAAATTGATGAAATTGCAAAAAATCGTGGGATGACGGTGGTTAGATCACCACCATGTCATTGCGAAGTAAACCCGATTGAACTGATATGGGCACAGATAAAGGGAGAAGTTTCAAGAAAAAATAATTCTTTTAAAATAAGTGATGTTAAACAGTTGTTTTTGGAGGCTGTAAATAATGTGAAGCCTGAAAACTGGGAAAAGGCAGTAAATCATACGATTAAAGAAGAAGAGAAAATGTGAAAGTTTGACAATATTACTGATGAAATGATCGAGCCACTCATTGTAAATATTGGTTGCGACAGTTCATCTTCTGATTTCGATTCTGATTTAGATTTGTGGGTAAGAAGTAGTTTTTATATTAAAATTATTATTTATGAACGTAATGTTGTTTAAAAGTCAAAGTGTAAACCCTTATACCTACATAACCCGTTTGACACAATATTCTTAACATACCTTGTAGAAAAATAAAACATTTTAGAAAAAATTGCACTTTTTTACCTTCAGCTGTTTAGAAGTTATAAGCAGGTTAATTAGGTGAAAATATAAGTGTATACTCGCGGAATAACTTCAAAAAATATTTTAACTGTCTACTAAAAGAAGTGTTACGCCTATGGATTACGAACGCTTTATTATTTTAATACTCTCTCATACATAAAAATAGACTATAGATTAGATCAATTTTAGACTATGATTCAATCTTCTATAGCCAAGCAGCCAAGGTTCATATCCAAAAAATTGATGTAATGGTAAATAAATGCCTTAGATTATGTATAGGTGCCCTAAAAAGTACCCCAATCTCAAATTTACAAGTGAAATGTATGGAACCTCCTCAATTTGTAGACGACAGCGATTAACCAATAAATTTTTATTTCACATGTTTAGCAAAATATCGTTTAAAAATGTCACAAATTAAAAATTTTCGGTTTTACTAAAGAATAATGGAGAAAGAAAACTACAATACATTTATTCATATATTTCATCGCAGCATCTAGAAAATTATATGCATCAACAAACTTACCATATTGTAATATTGATTTGACAAATTTTGATAACAATAATGTGACATATTTAAGAGACTTTTCCAAATATCCGTCCATGATTCGTAATCAGATGTTTAACTCTATTACCGAGCTGTATCCAAACCATTCTTACATATTTACAATGCCGACAAAACTGCTTCAAAAGTTTCAACTGCCTTCTATGACTCTAAACATCAACATAGCTCCGTCCCAGTATAATTAATAATACAGTAGCGACAGCTTGAGTCGGCTCTTTTGATGTCGGAGTAGTCAGATTTTTATTGACAGTTAACGTTTTTGTCGCTTTTATTTCTACACTGAAAAAAGTAACTTTTAAGTATATTGTCCCTTTTTGAATAATATATCACACAATAAATTAAAGATGAAAACTAAGTCTAAATATAGAAAAAACTAAAAATGTATTAAAATGTGCATTACAACCAATCAGATAATTAAAACAATCAACTACTATTAATCCATTGACAATTCACATATGTCAGTTTGACGTATTTGCCGCTTATTTAGGGACATGCGCAGAATAATATGGAACCCTTAAATATATAAAAACTAATTTAACAGAAGATTATGCTATATTTTCAGATAGTAAGAATTCAATAAAAGTAATTGAAAATGTTCCAAAGGAATATAATATCAAATATAATTATTTGTTACCTGAAATCATAAATATTATTGGAATTTTAAGTTCAAGAGGTAGTAAAATTAAACTATGTCGGATTAAAGCGCACTGCGGCATTAAAAACAATGAAATAGTTGATAATGTTGCGAAATACAATGAAGAAAATCTAGATTCAAATTATAAATGTAAAAATAAAGACAAATTGCTTTAATAAAAAAGGAGTCTAACAATAATTTGCAAGAAATATATAATGCAAGTTTTAAAGGTATGTATTATAAAATTATTCAACCAAAAATTCCATTTGTAGCTTGGTTTAATAACTCTAAGTTCGACAAAAATATTATTAGAATTATATGTAGACTTAGATTTATTCACGCTCTATGTCCATCACATAAATTTAAAATTAAGTTAGCAGATAGTCCTTTATGTGAATGCGGCAAAGAAGGTTCATTAGAACACATCACTTTAAACTGGTACTTAATAATAAATAAAATGAATACTTTCATTCAACAAATAAATAATTATATTTATTGTAAAAAAGTAAGGATTACAAGCCCATTTAATTTACAAGAATTATTGCAATTACAAGATTTAAATACGAATAGCCGCATTTTCCGCATAGAATCCGGGCACCCAAAGCGATGTTTGAATTCCGGCACCTATGATGGTAACCCATCAAATACTCCGACAAATGCACCTTAGTCATATGCGCCCAGCAAAATTAATGTCGGATGCAGATTTTATCTGTGTCAAAGTTGGTTTAGAAAAAAAATGGCGCCAGTTCGCACAGGCTGGCTAAATTAGTTAAGTTTTTTTATTTTTCTCATTTTATGCATATTTTTGTTGTAAAACCACCCATTATGGCTTCAGGCCGTTGAGGTTAAGTAATTTTTTATTTTTCTTATTTCATGAATATTTTTTGCGTAGCAACCCGCAATGACTGCATAGGTTATGTAAATTGATTAGGATTTTTTATAAAAATATTGGGAAAATATTACTATTTTATTTAATATACTCGTATTATATATTTAGATTCAACTTTAGATTCAACCGTAAGACTGTTTGCTACTGATACAAAAGAGAGCTACAACACTCACCTGTTCATCTGCTAAGAGAAGTTCAAATTTTACTGAATAAGTACAGAATTTTAATGATCTAAAGTATTAAGACAGGAAACTCTATGACAGCTGATTTTAAAATGATGTCACAAACTGATTGTGGCTCAACTGTTTTCCTTGCACCAGAAGAAAGCTCATTTTGTCTGGTCTAGTTTTAAAATTTAGGCAAATATACACAGAATATGAATAAAATACCACAAATAGTGAAAATTTACAGTTGGGCCACTATGGCGCTACGCGACTCAATCTGGGCTAAAGACTAATTTGACTAAATATCTTTTCTTAATTTTATTTTATAAATTATTAAAGAACATAACTTATTCATTTTATCTTAATAACCTAAAATAATTATTAAAATTTGTAAATTTTCGTTAGTGGGTCGTAGAAAAAATAAACTGTACAACTCAAGTGGATTATTATTTTTTAATTTCTACCTAGTTCAGAAGAAAATAAAAATATAAATTTCAACACCCTCCATCAAGTTTTTCTAAAAATAATTTAATTAATAAAAAAACCAACGTTCACTAGTTTTGTATCTTAATAATATGTTTGAAAGATATTTGTCCTTTTCAATTTTTACCTAAATTTATATCTTAAAGTTTTTTAAATGAGGCTATAAATTATTAAATATTTTAAATAAAAAAAATTAGGTGTTAAGCGAAAACCAAACAAAAATCCTAACATGTCGTTTTTGTTTTATCAATATTATTAACAAAAGTGCTAATATGCCACCCTGTATTTTAATGTTAGTATTGCATTCACAACAAGAATAGAATAGATTCAACTGCCAAGTCAAAAGGAAGGTAATTTTACTAATGCATTTAACATTCCTAAGAAAATTTTAAAATACTTTATATAGAATACATTTTCGACCGGGCACCCGCAGTTTCTAGGTAGAAATTGAACGGAAAAACTTTCACCGAAATCCTTTCCGCCCATTACGAAAAAAAAAAAACCTTCGCCATATGTACCACATATGTGAAATGAGTTTTTTTCACATTTGCTTCCCTTGGCAACTGTTTGTACACTTTTTATATCGACAGATTTCAAGAGCGAAATTAAGTCAAGGCCGACACAAGGGGTAACTTAATCAGGAATGTAAAAAAAATATTCCCATGCTACTATAATGCTGTGTCATAAGGTGCATTGGTGAACTGTTTTCGTTAAGGCTTTTTACATTTTATATCTTGCAACTAAAACTTTTAATATTTTTAATTGAATTGTTTATTTCAGAAAGTTATTAAATAACATTTTTTTACTTTTGAGAAAGTGATTAAAAACTTATTTGTAGTTTAATAAAATGTGATAATGCTATTTTTTTGACATAATTAGTTCAAGATAGAGTTGCTTAGATGTTTTCTATGTATTTTTTTGATAATGACTGAAAAATTAGATTACAAAAAATTGCAAATAAATGGAAAATATTATTTTTTTAAGGAATCAACTTGGCGTTATCACTAAATTATTAAACAGTGAGTTGTTTTTGAACGAATTACCCCAATAAAAATAATAATGTTTAAACATTAAAGATTTATTGAAAACATAATTTGTATTAAGCTTGTAATGCAATAGCTTTCTTTTGGAAACTTTTGTAGGCCATTCCAAAATTTCTTGATAGAATGGAACATATGACATCGCTTTACCGATATTTGTTATTTTTGTTTCCAATATTGGAACTTTCTCTTGATGGGGGTTTTTTCAGGCATTCTAACTGGAACTCTTTCGACATTTCTTGTCATATGGATCTTAAAATTATGGTTCGTCAGACCTCCAATAAATTCTGAGCACATGTCATATATAGGAGTTATAACGAAAATGCCAAAATTGCGATACAAAAAAAGGTTGCTTTTGTGCCCTGGGGTTTTTTTTTGAAGTTTCCAGAGACATAACATTTTTTTTTTAAATTTGGGCCACCATTGCTTGAAATCTATGATTTCTTCTCCTGAAACTTCCATGACAGTAAAATTTTTCTGCACACACAAGCTATTAATATTTCAGTGTATTCGTGAACAGAAAATATACGATCGGATTGCTTTAAACGTCATTTAATGACACCAAAGTCTCGGTCATTAAATCTATTAATTTCAACTAATGCTGCACACATGCCTATCATGGTACGATTTTTGTTTTGCCTGTGACAATTATCACTATAAAGACGTAATTCCTGGACATTTTCTGAAATTTCACGTTTAATATAGTCCCACAGGAACGAGCATACCTCGTTTGGTCCCTTATTGGCAACACCTTCATGATAAATATAAAAGAATGACTTGTCAGTCTTACAGTTGTGTATACCAAAAATAATGACTGTTAGTTGTGTTAGATAAAATAAATCCTCTACTGGAACTTCAAGTAAGTGAACATTCTGCATGTAGTCAAATGTTATTACGACCAGGTCATCACGAATCTTGCACTCAGTAGATTCCTTCAACGACAAATAAAACTTTTTTGCTCTTCTTTTATGGATTGCAAGTTCGGCAGCTGCTGCTCTTTTAGCTGCATCTCCTAGCGAAGGACTTTTTATTTTAAGGTCCAGTTCTTTACTCTTACAACAAGTGTCTACTGGACTGCCAAAGTGAATGTCGAAATGCTCATGAAAATATTTCACAAAGTAAGAATATCGAATTTTGGTTGTTGGATATTTTACTTTAAACATATCAAACATAATTTTCATATTGAGTTTATCATCAAGATATAGATAGGTATTATTACTGTAATGAGTTTCCTTAACAAGAATGATTTAATATGGTGACGAATAAGTACGTTGTTCTCTTCTGAAATAGCATTGCCTTTTATATTTTGTTCCCGCTTGTCATATTGAGTTATGTTTTGTTTTAGAAGATCTTTTAAACGCTTCAACCTTTCTTCGTTTACCATCAACTGGGACATAATGATGGAAATAACAAGTTTTTCCCTTTGAATTCTCTGGATTTTGTGGTTGAGATTTTCTTTTAATGTTAAGTACTTCTGAAAGACCTTGCAAATATATGTCCTGATCATCCTTATTGTCAAGGGCACGAAAGCGAGTAAGAAGCGCATCTTTTATATTAGCGTTCAATTTTTCAAAGCATTTCATTGGACAACAATCATAAACAATTATTACAAATCAAGTTTAACCAGCTATCAAGCAAATAAATTGAAACCGCGTAATTATATTGGAGAGTTCTAATCGAAAAAGAATGATCATTACATAATTACCGAAAGAATTTGCTGATTGCAAACTTATCGGCATTCATCTCTAAACTTTCTTGCTTTCAGTATTTTTCTTGTAATTTACGTAAGCCTTCCCCTGAACTCTGCACCTTTTATAATTGTCGTCATTTCTAACCCCCTCTTTTCTATTTCTTTGTTTCTTTCACTGACCTTTCAGACTGGATATCGTCGGTATCACTCATAATTCTTATTTTCTTAGAGTTAGGTTTGTTCCAACAACAATCTTGGAACCATACATAAACCAGTCCACAACTTATTGTCGACGACCTGTCTACGACCTGTCTACGACCTGTCGAGGATTGGGACTGAATTCGGACCTTGGTTGTGTTGGAACACATTTTGCTGTTATCCTGATACACTTTGTTAATGACATGAATGTTAAAACAAATTTAGCAAATGTAAAATTTTTAATTTGGGAAATAAAAAATTATAAAACTCATTTAATAATTTATTAATTTTGATTATTTGAATGTTTAGTACATGAAACTTTATTTATTTTATTTGTTTACTATATTTAAGTCAGAATAATAGTCCTTTTTACTTTCTTTACTCATTACTCATTATTAATAAGTCAACAGATACACGTATAAAATAATAGACTATAAATAAGGATAATGAGTGAAAACCAAATTACGATAGATAATAGTCTATTGAATCGAGACTACGATCAATGCTATCACAACCATGGAGGTATTCTACCTTATTGATCAAAACCACATACTTTGATTACTATACGGTGCAAGAGAGAGGTCCGACACCAACATAGGGCGCGGCCATTTTGATTCCTATGCTCACTCTGCGTCGGCACTTTTGATCTCAATGTTCCAGTTTATACACTGCGCAACTCGGATAATACAATATATGACAACCGCCTATAATAAAACAGCAGTCTTCTGCGTATCCTGAATTTGTATCCCTGGGATGGATGTTATTTTGGAACTTTCAACTGGTCCGAGTGAGCTAACTGATTCTTTAGCAGTAAACTGTGACTCCAAAAATAATATTCACTGACACTGACAGCAGCAACCAAAAGGGGCGTTTCAATCATCCGCTTCTGCTTCCGGAATTGTCGGTTTAGTCGTTTTAACCTGTCAGATTAAAACAAGAAAACCGACAATTCCGAAGCAGAAGCGGATGATTAAAACGCACCTATTAAAAATATTGCGCCAAGATGTAGGCAACACGTAATAAGGGATCAAAATGGCGGAGTTTTCTATCTCCTTTTAAAAGGCACTCAGAAAGCTGCGCAGTGCGACCATTCTCCGTATAGTAAAATAAAATCAAAGTATGTGATCAAAACAAATATTATTACGAAATTATCAGAGTAGGTCTCACTTATACGAGCTCACTTTCGTTTTGCGCATGTCTTGACAATTCGTTCCTATTCAGACCCAGGAACTGATTTGACAGTACAGAAACTGGTTTGTGATTAAGTTTGGGTGTGTTGGAACACTAGGTTTTAGTACAGTTTTGAGTCCGAGGTTTATTGGAACACCAAATCTAGATTGCGCAGAGTCCCGACAGTACGTAAACCACATACTTTGATTACTATACGAGGCAAGAGAGAGGTCCGACACGTTCAACATAGGGCGCGGCCCTTTTGAACCCTGTGACACAGTTTACAGCTAAAGAATCAGATCGCTCACTCTGCGTCGGCACGTTGGATCTCAATGTTTCAGTTTATACACTGTGCAACTCGGATAATACAATATATGACAACCGCCTATAATAAAACAGCAGTCCTCTGCGTATCCTGAATTTGTATCCCTGGAGTGGATATTATTTTGGAACTTTCAACTGGTCCGAGTGAGCTAACTGATTCTTTAGCAATAAACTGTGACTTTAAAAATAATATTCACTGACACTGACAGCAGCAAGCAAAATATCAGGTGCGTTTTAATCATCCGCTTCTGCTTCCGGAATTGTCGGTTTAGTCGTTTTAACCTATCAGATTAAAACAAGAAAACCGACAATTCCGAAGCAGAAGCAGATGATCCTTCTATAGTTATCCTAATATTTTAAGTTATTAGTTTTTGCGATTACTAAAGATTATTTGGACGAAGTCTATTTTATAAACTTTTTACTGTATTTTTATTATAATATTAATAGCTTGTAAAGTTAAGGAATCCCAGTTGACGTCTCAGTAGTAAGAATTTCATAAGCTTAGCATAAAATTGGCAAATGGATAATAAAAATGGTTTAAGAATATTTTTACGATCACCTTTTCAGCATCACTGCAAAAAAAATGTTTATAAATGACCATAATGTCGCCAACTTAATATTTAAAAACTCAAAAAAGATGTACATAAATCTAATATTATATTTTTAAAGGTTATTAATGCATAATAAGATAATGGAGAAAGTAGTTGGTATTTGAACCTGTTGACAATTATTTAAAAAATAATGTTCAACAAATTAATTAACAAACGAGATTATTATTTTGTTATTAATTCGAAAAAGTTATTTAAGGTAAACAAAGATAAATTAGTTTAAACAAATACAAATATTAAACAAAATTCCAAAAAATAATTTTTACAATTTTAATTGATCTTAAATATATGGAAAAATTTTATTTTTAATACTTTATACAATACATGGACTGCATTTGCATGTTGTATATATTATTGCTCTGTATCAGGTATGGGCAAGTGGTAGTAACAAAAAAGTGACACATTTTTTTATTTATTAATTATAATAGTTTAATAAAATAAAGATAGAAAAATCAAATGAAAATAAATGAAAAATTTGAGTTTAAAACTGAGAAACATGATGATCAATGTTGGAGTCAATGTCACTAGTACATAGATGCAAAGTGTTTTCTAAATTAACATCTGTAAGCCGAGTACAACTTAACAGATTTACAATCATTTTAAACAACATAGAAATTCCTGAAATATTCTATAAAGAGTCCTGCGTTACATTTCCCACATTGGGTTCAAATAGTAGTTTTTGTATACTTTATACCAGCACATTTGCGCCGATTGCAAAGCTCAACGATATACTGAAATCCATCCAGCCTAACTTCATCAGTTACTTTATTGTCCAAACAGGCCTTAGATCCTGTGGGTGACCAAAAGCATTAGGATTATGTGAAAATATTGAAATAGTGAGGAATCTGTCTCTTCTAATAGAAGTGTATGTATATTTGTTGCTCATATCTCCTTGAGAATCTCAATAGTTGTTGTATAGAGATAAGATTGGAATGGCTAAAAACTTCTAGATCTCGTTTGGTGACATTTACTTCTGGTTGATTTTTTTAAGATGCATAGCATATTGTCCTGTTTTTTGAATAGTTTCTTTTCTTCTCCTTTTGATTGGCTTAAATTTTAAAACATCTTCTACAGCAGCACGCAGGTCTAATAAGTTATCTAAGAGTCATCCATCTTCGTCTACTAAATCTTGGTCAGTAAGCACATTAGCTTCTATAAATATCTGAGACACTTCCTGGTGGTCGTCGTCACTTAGCATTACAAAGACTTCCTCCAGGTTATCCCGCTGGAACAATAAATGTAATAAAAAGTTAAACTGAGCATCGAAATTGCGTATTTGGTAATTAGTGCCTACTACCTACATTGACGCCTAGCGTGATCATTTGAACACATGTTGATTATGAACCTTTTTATAAAAAAAAAATACCTAGATCAAAGTTACAAACATCTATGTAAAGGTTAGGATAACTAAGTTTAATTTTCAATGCAAAAAGTGAAATAACATTGTATTTCATCAAAAACATACTCACACAAATCTAACGTCCGAATCTATTATGGCTGCAACACGTAGTTAAAATACAAAGCGGTAAAATGTTGTTGGAAAAAAGCAGCAAGTGCTAAACACGATGACACAACTTTCACTAAACCTTGTCGAAGGCGAAGTAAAGAGCGATAGGCCTAATTCGATTAAAGTTGCCAATTCATATGATCACGCTAGGCTTTAAAGGGTTAAACTGGCGATGGTTAAGACTGCGAGATCATAGGAATCAATGGTATTTACTACCACGTCCATGACATCCTTTAATCGAATGGTGAATAATGCAATGCAGAATTATTAAATAACTTTCCGTGAACCGACCATTTAAGGCGCACCATCCGTGCACACTCCAACTAATTTACACCACTGCAAACCATTTTGCTTAAAAGTATTTTAAACTTCGGCAAAAATTTCTTTTCCAGTAGTGGTTCTTTGTAGCGGCGGTAAATCCAGTAATTCCCCTGTCACTGCAACTTCTTCATCAACACTTCGTATAAAAATAGCTAACTGGGCTATGTCAGATAAATCTCTACTCTCATCCAAAGCAATTGAAATACTTAAAAACTAGCTAATGTATCAGTTAATGTTTTTTTTTTTTTTTTGATATCACTAGTTACCATATTAATACGTCGAACAACAGTAAGTCGCGATAAGCTCACTTTCTCAAACTCTTTTTTCTTGTCTGGGCACAAAAGATCTACAACGTCTACTAGACACTGTAACAAACTGTCCCTCAAAAAATGACTTCGATGTTTTCGATATTTTGGAACTAATTATATAACTAGCTTTAACAACATTGTCTATATTTGATCTATGTGAATGAAACATTTGTTGCTGTTTCTCTAAATCGGTAATGAGTTTTTTATTCCTATCCTTTCTGAACTGGCCCATGGGCTGAGTGAATTATATTGAGCAAAATGCTTGCTTAAGTAATGCCGCTTCATATTGTATTCTTTTAAAATTGAAATTATTGCAATGCTCACCAAACACATAGGCTTACGACCGTGCAAGATAAAAAAATAGTCCATTTGTCCTGACGACATTATGTGTCCACTTTCCGCTTTTTTGAACTAGACATGTCTTTACTTGAATATTTCCCGCGTCGTACTCTCGATCGTACGTGAATGTGCGATGCGGACTTTATCACTTGTTAAGAAATAATGAGGTGACGCGCGCTGAGCGGTTTATATATTACTTCCAATAAGCAACTAGAATATTCTCGATCGTACGCGAGCGCTTCAAGCGCATCGGGTTTAACGACTATTTCTGACACGATCTGTGGCGTTCCACATCGTACGCTTAATACAATTACAAATAAACTGTGTGTGCTAACTCTATAATTTTTTTTGCACATTATTGGAATTTTCTGAATCTCTCGCGGTCCGGATAAAATCTGGTGGAGGGCCGTATCCGGGCTCTATATTCTAGAAAGTTTGTAAAAAGATTTTTGATGAAAAAATCATGATGGGTTATAAAAAATAGTTAACTTATTAACTATTTGGCTATATCGTACGAAAACGAAGTATGTGCGATACGGAAAATCCACTTGAGTCTCACAGTATATATTTTCTACAGACCAAATAAAGAAAATTTAACATGAAAATAACTATTTTTAAAATAATACAAAATTTTGATTTTATAGATGTTGCTAATTTATAGATATTACCAATTTATAAAATAAAATAAACAGAAAAAATAATACATACCTCGGACGCACCCTTCGCACAAGAACTCATCACTCAAACTTTTGCCTTACAATTTATTTTCTCTTAACAATTATAATTGAATTGGCTTTAGACCATTTTATTAAATATTACAGTTTAAGAATATATCATCTTTTCATTTAATAACTAATTATATAAGACGACAAAATTAAAAAAAAAATTGAAACAATGGATTTTGTTTCAAAATACGTTAATATTTCATGAGATTATTGATTTTATAAAAAATATTCAATTATTATTAGATAATAACCAATTCTGAAATAAAAGTAACAAAATATATTAAAAAAAAAATAAATAAACAAATAAATATGTATTCAAGAAAACAATAGAGACAGTTTATAATTTCTTTAACTTATATATAGTTGTAGTATTATAATAATTGTTCGTAAAGATATATTATCTTAATAACTAAAAAATATATTGACAATTAGTTTCACATAAGTATCACTGACTTAAAATTTACAAAAAGAATAGAGTATACATTTTAGAATGGATATAACATCCATATCCGTTCAGTAGTCTGACATGACTTACAAATTCATGTAATTTGTGCAAAAAATAGAATATTTACATATAGAATGCAGAGGTTTACGCAAATGTTTTGTTTGTTGATCTATTTATTGCACAAGGAGTGACCACAATATTAATTTGTGCAACAAGAGTGGATATGATGGCCGTATGTCAAGAAGACGAAATTTGAGCACGACGCCGTAGGCGGAGTGCTCAATCCTCTGAGTGCAATGTGGACAATCCACTCTAGTTGTACAGAATATTTTTTCTACGATCCACTTACAAAAATTTACAAATATTATTAAGACAAAATAACTAATTTTAAAATAATTTATGACTTTTAATAATTTTTAAAATAAAATAAACGAAAAAACTTCATTTCATTTTTCCCCATTCGAGAATAGAACTCGATTCTTCAGTGTGGAAGGCAAAAAACCACAGACTACCTATTCTTTTGACTTCATATAGTTTTATTTAAATTAATAAATTATTTATAATTATAGACGATATAAAAACAGAAATGCTATTATTTATCGATTCTACACAAGAATAACGCATTTTAATATATGTTTAATCTCAATAACTTAAACACGAGAAGAGTGGCCATTTGCACAGACTCACTTGCATCATGTCAATAAAAAAATTATTCCTCACAAAATTCAGTGGTCCAAACAATACATGAATCCTGTCATCTTCTCATTGCGCAAGGAGTACCATAAAGTGATTTTGATACCATCACATGTGGGTGTATTAGGAACGAGGCAGCCTACCGTGCAGCTAAGGAGGCTTCTTCATCAAATTTAGCAATGGAAAACATTCAGCTACATAAAGACATCCAAAACCCACTGGAATCCAATAACATCTAAACTACGTGATATCCAACCAAACATCGAACCGTTTAAAATGTCTTATCTTTCAAGAAAGAACAAAATAACTATCCGATGACTTCGAATCGGTCATACTCGACTAACACACGGTTACTTAATGGCTACCGAAGATCTACCGATGTGTCAGAGCTGCATGCTTCCCTAAGCGTCCAGCAGCACATCATTATAGACTTCGCGAACCACAGGAGAATGTTCTCAAGACCAAATAATTAATATTATTAAATTCCTAAAAGACATTAACATCCTTTACAAGTTATAAATAGTCATTTGTTTTTTATTATTAACATATTATTTTGTACCTGTGTCAATGACCCTGGCAGTCGAGACACTTTAATTTTTAAATAAAAAAAATCTTAACTAAAAAATATAGTGACAATTAGTTTGACAGAATTGTCACTTATTTAAAATTTTTAAAATAATAGCAGTCGGTTGATCAAAATATGAACGGGGATGGGTGGATTTAATTCTTTGCAGTGTTCTCACTATCTAGCATGAATATGAAATATATTCGTTCAGTTGATGGGAATAGCATACTTTTTTGTTCTTTAATCTGTGCATAGATAAGCTAATATCCATGGGGGTGTAGAAAAAAAAAGTTTCGAAAGTGTGTATTAGAAAATTTCACGTATATAACGGAGTACAAAATTATCTTTTCTACACCCACATGAATATTAGCTTATCTAGTGCACAGACTTCAAAATAAAAGAGTATATTGCGTTGAACTGAACGAATATATTTCATATCCATTCTACTTAGTAAGAAGACGGCAAGAAATGAAATCTACCAATCACAGTCATATTTTGGTCACGCCGCTACTATTATTATTTAAATTTTATATAAGTGACAATTCTGTAAAACTAATTGTCAGTATATTTTTTTTGCTGTTGAGATTAAATATACGTAAAAATGAGTTATTTTTGTGTAGAATAAATAAATAATAGCAATTCTATTTTTATTTTACTTAGATTTTCAAATAAATCATAACTTTTAATAAAACTATATGTGTGACCTAATTAAATTAAATCTTTTTTATGTTTATTTTATTTTATTAATTAGTAAAAGTCATAAATTATTTTAACATTAGTTATTTTGTCTTAATAACTTAAAATAATTTTTAAAATTTGTAGATTTCCGTTTGTGGGTCGTAGAAAAAATCTATTGTACAACTTGAGTGTATTGTCCAGTTTGGATTTAATTTAGAACCGTATTATTATCACCGAAATGACTCTAACCCGTAAATACTGCAGGCTGGGTTGCCCTACGGTACTTAGGCCTCACTAGGCCTTTGTGGATCCTCCTAAATTGATTGAGACCGCCAGCTAGCCTTCAGATGAACAAAACCCGAATCACTGTCTTTGTCGGACTTGGCCTACTTTAGATCAGTGTTTACTATTTATTGTAAAATTATTTTTAGGCACTGAAAAAAACTGATTAAAAATGAGTTTCTATTTTTAAAACAAGAAATTTTTTTATTGAATATTTTAAAGTTAAACAGCGAATGCCAGGAATTATTTTTAAGCCAATGAGCCTTAATATTTCGAACAGCAGATAAAATTTAAAGTGTAAAGTGTATAGGAGGAGTCAAAAAATTATTATTCATAAGATTGCTGAGCTATTATGAAGGGTATTATTAAACTGAATTACTAATTTGAGGATATGAATCTTTTTACCTTTTCGCATGCATTATTACGAGATTGTTACGAGATTAGGGATAATGCATACATACAGGGTGGAATATGGACGATGATTGGCAGGTTTGAAGAGGCGCCGCTTTAATTTAATAGCTTTAATAAACAATAACTTACGATTCGAAATTGGTTTGTTTTTATTTATGGGACGGATAATAATAATTAACAATTTCTCGAGGCTTTTTGTGCCTTCCATTTAATTTTATTAATGCGCCCGCTTTTGTTATACAATTTCAGGTTTGGATTAAAATTAATTGTTTTTATTTTTATATTTAAACTTTCTACTTTTTTAGGTCGATTAGGTTCATATGAATTTAATTTGTGACGAAAGGTATAGGCACTTTAACAATTACGTTCGATCTTTAGATTTCTCTCAGGGATTGTAAGAACACCTGAATTTAGAGACTTTCGGTGTGTCTTATCTAGTTCTTTCATTTTTAAAACGTTGACATCTTAAAATCACTCATTTTTCAGGAGAGGCGTTTAAAGATTATGTCTTTGCTATTTTTGTTGATATACTTTTTTTAGGCATTGCTAGGATAATAATTTTATTGACTTGTGTTACAGACTTTGTGCCTTTGTTGAATAAAAAAAATAGTTTTTTTTTCTATTGCTAAAGATCGGAGATAATTTATTAAAAGTAACCTTTTTGAATATAAAATAGGAAGAGTTACTTCTATATTTTTCAAAGGGTTTTTTGTTCAAAAATGCTATAAAATTCAACCAAATTTAAAAAAATCTCTGTCAAAAAAATAAATATCATTTATTACTTTAAGTATCAAAAAACAAAGAAACAATTGAATATTTGCTAAACTACCCAATCTGAGAAACAACATTGCAAATTAAACTGTATTTATTAAATAAAAAATTAACTAGCATTTTGTCATAAGGAGTACAGCAAAAAAATAATATTGCAACTTAAAAACTATCTTTGTCAGATAAAAAATCCGTTACTAAAATAAGCAAACTAAAAACTACGTTTAATTACAGAAAAAAGCTAAGACTTTTTATTTGAAACATCATCCACAAACTTTTAAGAAAACTTAAATAACACAAAAGCACACACTTTTTTTAATTAGATCTATCAGGCCATTCTTGTTTGTATCTGAGATACCAAATTTTCATCGTATGAGTTCTTATAGGATAAAGTTTCCAAATTATTCCTATCTAATTCAAAAACTTTAACATCAGAAAATTAATTTGCGAACCAGATGCTAAAGATTTTAAGTCTTTTACATTTTGATGGCATAATTCATGTACAACGTATAGGGTGCCAAGTTTTTTAGCTCTGCTTATAAGATATCTGCAGCATAAATTGTATAATTGTATTTGATTTTTTGTATCTTTTAATTTCTCTCTATATTTGTATGAACATTATCCACTTCATTTTGGGAATGTCCGGTCATCAAAAACTTATGTGTAATGGATTTATAATAAATTATTTTATTTCAATCAGGTAACTAGCGAAGACAAACTGATTTTTGCTTTGGCTAGCACAATTATCTGAGTAAAAAATTATTTTTAATCCATCTCCGGTATCAGTAATATCACACATCTTTTAAAAGAAATCCAAGATGCAACTACCGATTTCGTTTGCTCCACGATGGGCTTCTGCTTCATGCCATAGATAACAGATTTCTTCATTATACTTTATGACATACGAAGTAAAGTTGGAAACATTTATTTTTGAAATATAATAGAAGAAGGATGCTACTCCAACAGGAAGTTGCATGTCATACACTATAACTTTTGTAAATGGATCTTCATTATTTTTATCAGCGCCTTTGGGATCTATTCTGTAACAATTCCTTTATATTTAACGGCCTTTAAAAATATTGGCGGCCTTTAAAAACATTTTCGTATTCGTTAATTTACTTCTGTCATTATTTAAACAGATTTCTTTAAGATAATCCTCTAATGTATTTTAAAGATCCGTTTAAATAATGACAGAAGTAAAGAAGAAAATATTTTTAAATGCCGTTAAATATAAAGGAATTATTACAGAATATACCCCTTTCTTTATTCTGCTTAAATCCTTATCTCTTATGTGTATTTCATATTTTTCCTTCACAGCTTTTTTCTTTTCTTTACTACTATAGCTGTATTTCCAACACAATTCGAACTGATCTTTTTTGGTAAATGGAAGGCAATATTAAACTCCTCAATAAAGATCATGCAGTACATTAAATAGTTTGCAGTTGGTTTCTTCTGTTCTTCACATATTTTATTATAGTCGCGATCGGTCTAGGACATTTGGGCGCGACCGTTTGGACCCGACCGTTTGGGCGCGACCGTTTGGGCGCGAAGACGTTTGGCCGCGAAGACGTTTGGCCGCGAAGACGTTTGGCCGCGGGGACATTTGGGCGCGGGACATTGAGCGCGAGCTATTTGGGCGCGGGACATTTGGGCGCGAGGAAATTAAACACATATTATTACGAGTACACTGTTTTATTTTCTAAAATAAAATATACATAATTTTATAGAAACTAAATTTTAATTTAAAACTCAAAAACGGATAAAGGAAATAACATTAAATTTTAAACTTAAGTTTTACTTTGGCCTGAGGTAAAATGATTAGATTTTGGACAAAGTCGGAACATCTGGGGAGTACTTTATAGGAGGTCGTTTTTATATTTTATGGAATTAATGTTATTTATGTTTGGAGAAGAAAATTGTTCAAATAAAAGTTACTTCTAATATTATTTATTATCTATTATTTTTGTTTTAAGCCAAATTTTCTTAAAATGGCCCGTATTCGAGAAGTTTGACAAAATGTGCAAAATTCTGATTTTTAAGAAAATTGTTGAACTAAAAGTTGTTTGCGATATCGGTATCTATAATTTTTATTTTTTATATGATTTTTCTAAAATGGACCGTATTGGAAAAATTGGAGGAAAAGTGCTAAATTAAAATTTTTTAGTATTTTCATTTCAATGAATATCTATAGAAAAATGTTTCGAGTTAGATGTATGTGGAAAATGTATAAATATATACATTTTTTATCCTCTAAACATTTACAAAGGTGATGCAATAGGTTGTTCAAAATAACCGGAAAAAACTTGTAATAACTAGATAGGAAAGTCATGTGTTGGACACATTAGATTTTTATAACATTAATTGTAGTAAAAAATACTAAAAACTTTTACTGACAAAAAGTTAATGAAAATACAAATTCGAAAAATATAACCCATTAATCAAAATTCCCGCGCCCAAACGTCCTTGAGCCCAAAAGGCTCCGCGCCCAAACGTCTCGGCACCCAAACGTCTCCACGCCCAAACGTCACGCGCCCAGATGGCCGCGCCCAAATGTCCGGCTCCGTGGGCGTAGATCTGCCATTGTTTTACTTCCCTTTATACTCCTTTTTTGTATGAGAACGGCAATAGTGACTTTCAATACGTGGTATACAACTAAATAACTATAGCTTCCACCTGAATATTTCTCAACTTTTTGCTTAATTTATTCTGCCTCAGTTCAGGATTTAATTTTCTTTCCTTAGCGTTTTTTTCAACTGAAGTTGGATTTTTTACTTTTATTTTTCTGTCTGTTTCTTCGACATACACTTTATTGTGAATGTCTAACTCACCTTCTAATGGGTATGCAAGAATACCTACGCTATCATCGCTGCCATAAGGATCTGACACAGATAAGGACTTCAAACTGGAGGAGGAACGGGATGACGAAGAAGAGCTGATCGATGATGTTGTTGAACACCTACAACTTTCATTCTGTGGTTTGGTATTTTGTGATAATTTAGTACTGGACTTACCGGCAACACTTGTGATATTGTTATTAAGGATAAAAATAGCAAATTAGTTACCTGCAACCACTGTCTTCTGAACAACAATATTTGTCTTTATAGGAGTTTCAAATATTTGAATATTTGGAGGTATGGGTGATACAAGTAATGTTATTTGGGAGGACATTAGCAATTTCTTGAATCTCATGGTATCCTTTATCTAAAAAAATTATAAATACCT
Source organism: Psylliodes chrysocephalus (assembly GCA_927349885.1). Classification (NCBI taxonomy): domain Eukaryota; kingdom Metazoa; phylum Arthropoda; class Insecta; order Coleoptera; family Chrysomelidae; genus Psylliodes; species Psylliodes chrysocephalus. Next base: position 15,223,581 of record OV651827.1, read on the forward strand.
GAAAACACAACCTCTTGAAGGTGAGCAAAATTTGAAGTATCTGAAGGTATATCACTGGTATTACCCACCACGTTTTTTTTAATTATGGGTTTTTGATCGTGACGATAACCAAAAGTGGGCGATGTAGAGGATTAATTTTTTCAGTAAAAAAAAACGCTAAATTTGCATTTAATTATTTTAGAAATAGGTAAAAAAGTAAATGCTATAACTTATGTTATAACCATACCATATTCTTATATTTCTTATAATAAGAGAGATATTGGACTATAGCACTAATGGATCACTCTATTCATCTGCTATAAGAAGTATATCGTCGGTTCCTACAGAACTATTTCTAGTTTCATTGGTCTTATTGGTCTATAACTATTTTATAGATCAAAGAGCTTCTTACCCTCTAAGTTCAATAAAGTGATCACAATAGTTTTTATTTTAAACTAACAGTTGTTCGCGGCTTCGCACGCGTGTAGTCGTGTTTTTAGTATAAAAAAATGCATGACTTCTCAAAAAAAGACGCTATAATATGTTGTTTTACTGTTCACGGTATGTTTGTGATAGTAGTAT
>OV651827.1:15226641-15286641 GCA_927349885.1 Psylliodes chrysocephalus
TTCTAATATTTAAATCGTATTTTCCAAAATTAAATAATTTTTCACCTTATCCTGTAATTGGGGATTACCCTTTTGGATACAATAAATAAATAATTAAAATAAATAAATAAATAAATAAAAATCAAAAGATTCATCCTCGTCCATTGTAATAACACAATGTATTTTAAATGTAATAGCAAAATATCTGTTGATTGAAGACATCTTCAGCAAATTCATACTTATCGCAATTATCATACCTTTGTTTGTACTTTACTGGCAATAAATTATTTGTCATTATAAAATAATCTCTGGTTATTTTACCTTTGCTTTCGCTATTTAGTAGAAGACATATTGATTAAATTGTTAACAAATAGACACTACCAGGAAAAAAATAAATGTCGTCTAAATATTGACATAATTTATATTGATCTCTAAATAAGAGATTTTAAAATAAAAATATAAAATAAATAAAATAAAAAATTTACTGAGTATTATATAATGTGGTGCCTACCTTTTGGAATATCAAACGTTATACCTAGTTGATCATTTATCATAACAAAAGCACAGGCTAATTTTGTTAATGGTAACCCAACCTCATAAAAATGCACATATATATCTTTTCAATGTTTTACATGTTCAGATAGGTTAGATACATTTTTTGAGGTGCAATCTTTAATATTTACAGAGATGAGTGCAGAAAAATTAGCTACAATATTGGTATTTTTTTGAGACACTTTTTTTATATTTTGCATACTTATAATATCTATTTTTATAAACATCTATGTTCAAAATTGTGAAGTAGTATTGCTACTTCTGCAGGTGTCCTCTTGTAGGCCATCCCTAATGATGTGTTTTTTGTATTCCACTACTACAACTTCCAGGTGAACATTTTTTTTAGGATATAAATTAAATTAAAATCCTTCTCATATCGGTTTATTTTTAGTGCACCCTGACTAAGACAGATGATGAAGTCAAGGGCTAACCCTTTAATACCGGCGCCTCATTTTTCAGCTGTTTTTTTTATTGTAGGTAATAAAAACATATTTTTGACATAAAGGATAACGATGTATCAAAAATTAAATTTAACAGCTGTTTGTAAGATAAGCATCTGTGGAGATTTCGGATATAAAGACAGTGGCGTTTAAAATAGCTTGTTTTAATGCGATTCTAATTGTATATAGAACTCTTTGAATTAATAATTATATAATTAGGGGAAAGTCGGCAAAATCGGATCGCTAATGTTTGATCAAAATTTTTTTTTAATAAAACAATAAGTTCTCAAATATACATGATCTGAGCCCCATATGATGTTGCCTTAGGAAAAACCTATGAAAAACGATTATCATAGACAATTTTAATAAACCTGCAAATAACCGGTTTTACACCATGGGTTGTGGAAAACCGGGACATCATTTAATTGTACTAAAAACCTAGAATTTTCAGAACAACTTTATTTCAACTGTTTAAATAAGGGTCATGGTCTTTATGACTCGTAAACACCTATCAGAGAAATAACACTTTTGAATTAAACCGATTTTTATCTAAATAAACATTATGTTTCTGAACAAAAGTAACAGATAAATGAGTCATCTTCTTTTTCCGCATTTGAACAAGCTTCCTGGGCCCAATTTCCACACATATTACACCGAATTCAATCTTATTTTGCTTTGGATTTTTTGTAAAGTTGCAAGCCTAATCATCTTCCTCTTCTTATATTGAATTCGTTGTGTCATAACACTTTTTTTTCTTTGGTAGAGATTTTACATTAATATTCTTTTTCTCCTTTCCTTCATTTTCTCATTGTTTTGTTGGCCTTCTCTTCGCCTTGTTTCTGTATTGAAGTTGTGGAATCGCAATTGTTCTGCTTTTGCTGATTTTTTAATGTTTTTTTTTTCCTTTTTCTTTATTTCCTTGGTTATCTTCGTCAGTAGTCAACATTACATTTCTTTTCACGTTTATCTTTTTTTGTTGTGCTTCTTTTTCTTTTCCCTTTTCTATTTCTGTGTTGTAAAGACTTGAGGTAAGAATTACGGTTTTTTCTTCTTTCCTTCCAGTTTTCGTTTGAGGTTTCCTAATAAACTCTTGAGGAGGAGGCATCATCATTCTTGGTGAAATGGAAAATGATGAGGACCCTGCTAATGTAGAAGGTTGTGGATCCAAATAAATGCTTGTCGTGGAGAGTAGAAACCTCCACGATATTGAGCTGTGCTCATAGGAGGTATGTCAATCTTGAAAGTTTTGCTAGCAGATGGTTCATTATTGTTTTGACTGGCGCAATCATTTTCTTCACGATCCAACTCAGTAAGAGAAGCAACAGGTTCAGGTCAGTCGGTTGTGTCTGCAGGTGCAAACAAATGGTCAAGAAAGATATCCCTATTAAAGGGATGTATTTCAGTTTTTTCAAATCCTTTATTGGCAGTCTGCATAATAGCAGCTCTAGTATATGCTGCTGTGAATAATTTTGCCACTTGATAGACTGTTACTCTAGGAAGTCATAGAACTTCCCTACTGCAACTCTATTGATCTCTTAAAGAAAGCTGAGAATGCCTTTGAAGGAAGCTGTACATCCATTCCTTTCCTTCCATTTTCCTTTCTTTGTTGAAAGTATGTGAAATACCGTTTTTTCCGCAATCTCAAATGCTAATTTGCGCAGATCATGTAGCGTTAAGCCAAATAATCGTTCTTCTGAAAAGAGGACATGTTCAGAAAATACGGTACCTAATCGTTTTTCTGCTGCACATTCTGCAGAAATGTTTTTTGGGGAGCTTTTTTACCCTTTTTTCTAGGGTGGATTGCGAAACATCGAATGATGCAGACGCTTTCCTGTAGCCCATACGTCCTTCCAAAACCTCTGATATAGCTGCGGTCATACTTTCCTGGGACCAGCTCTGTCAGTTTGTTTTTCGCACATAGTTGCGAGGCATATCTGTAACAAAAAGTCGAACTGAAAAAAAGAACAACACAAAAACTGAATATTTATTTTTTGAACATTGATTAGGTAACAATAACATGCACGTAAGCAAAAGAAACATTACAACTTTTGTTTTAATCACAGCAAAGCAAAGTTTTATTATTTTACAAATATTTAGCAGAAGATACTGAAGATACAGAAAGATACCTGTCGGGTAAAACCGGGACGTCCTGGTTTGTCCCAACGGTATACGTCCCAGTTTTACTCCACACTGCATAGTAAAAAAAAACATGGCGTCAACAGAACTAACGATACGTTGCAGAAACCACTAATATATTAAAACACGCCTTATACACTATTACTTACAATAGTTTACATACCTAAACGTTTTCATCGAAACTAAATGAATATACACACAAAGGATGGTGACTCAAACTGTTAAAACTGAAGAAGCTGATTCGATGTCAAAACAGTTTCCACTAATGTAGTGGCGTAGATTCGAGTAGTACAAGTGATCACAGCTAGATGGCAGCGCCGTCCCGGTTTTGTCCAACTTTCTCCTAATAAAGATTCTAAAATACATATTAATATATTCATTATTATCATATTGACAATCTCCCTCAGCTATCGGACACGTGCATTTTTCATAACATTACAAACAGTATCCTACCAAGTTTGTCTTGTAACTCTATAAAACCCATATAAACATGCTTTTAATAAAGATTTAAATTTGCTGCATAGCCTTCCCCCACCTTAAAGTTTTTAGATCTGTTGTAGATATCCTTTAATTATTGGTTGGAGTATTAGGTTTAGTTTAGACAGGTACTAGATTCAAAAAGTAGGTAGCACTTTAGTGCAGCTAATTGCCTTGTTTTTGCTTTCCAAGTGTCAGTACTTCCATATCTCATACTCAGGTTTAAACTTCGTGAACACTAATGTACATGTTTTTTAAGGTAAATCTTATAAATATATCTACATAAAATTGGGAGTATAGAACCTGTGGTTTCTTTACTGATGATACTGACCTGCAAATTATTTCTAGTATTATGTTGTAATGGTGAAACTTCTACATAATCTTCCACTTGAAATGTAAGCCGTACACCACTGTATAGATAAAGATGAAATGATAAATAGACAAAAGACGGGCAAAAGTAAAAAAGGGATAAATTAGTAGCAACTGTTGAATATGAATCAAACTGACACAATTGAAGTAATTCGTTAAAGGATAATAAAATAGATGAAGTGTTACACACCTGCAGCCAAAATTTAAATATAAATTGGTAGAATGCACCTATTTTCACTGTTGTATACTGAAGCCTTTGTAGTAATTAAATAAATCCATTAAGTTAACGATATTGTCAGTAAATACAGAGCGGGCAAAATGTTCAACAACAAATGCTTTTTTTTTTTCATTTTTGTTTTATATATAAAATAAATATTTGCACACAAGATTATTTATCATAATGTCAAATTTTGCAAACATTGATCAAAATCATAGTTCGCTAGTGTATTTAGGGCTGTTTATTTGTAACCTGTCAGGAGTGGAATCGTGTAAATCATATTATTGTTATTAATTACCCCTTCAAAAAATCTTAATATGCATGTTTAATTTAAATAACTAAAACAAAAAGCTAACGAAAGTCTTGTTCACGTCCATCACAATCATTTAATTATCTTGGCCCTCATTATTACTAGGATCAGAACTGGGAATGTATTTTATCTTAAATATAAATATTCTCTGAATTTTTTTTGACAACTGCTAGATATAGTAACTTAATGGAAGTTTAAAGTATATTATTTATTAAAATTAATAGAAATTGTATTAATATTTATATTGCATTGCTACATCCTGTAACCAATATTGTTGTCCAATATCGGTATTTCTTTCTTGGTTTTACCGACTTTAATTCTCAGTATTAATCAGGACAAATCGTAGCATACTTATGGTTTTATTGGTGTCGTCTCTTATTTTATTGTATCAGTAAATTTTGTACAACCACTTAAAATATTAAATTAATAAAATGTCATGATATGACGAAGAAAACTATTTTTTTAAATATATTTTTTGAAATCGCCAGGACCTGACGGTATCTATCCAACCTCACTATAGTAAGATCTGGAAGAACTGACACCGCATCTGGTATATATGCTCAGAACCTTGTTGGCTCTGGAGTATGTCCTACAAAAATAGAGAGAGGTAAAAGTAGTCTTGATACTCAAACCTTAAAGGATGGATTACACTGTCCCAAACACATACTGACAAATTAGCCTGATATCGTTTTCCATGAAGATAGTGGAAAGGCTATGCGGATGTATTGATTACAACAACACTACTACACCCAAATCAACATACATATACATAAACATCAAGCTCCAATTGCAATTCATGAATATGGTACTCGGCACAAACATCATTACATTACTCCGTTTATGACAAAAACCTGTACACAACGGTCATATTCCTATATGGCACCAAAATTATACAATACAATTCTGGAAAATATAAAAATCATTGATAGTATATACTTGTTCAAAACAGAGCTAAAAGATTTTATTTTCAAAAGCGAGCGACATATTATTGATGATTACTTCTAATTCTAGCAATATATACTTAAGTTTAGGCAATTTGAAAATAAGTTATCTGTTTAAATTTATACCTATTGTGTGATTTTATTTTTATTTTTATTGTTATTAATTATTATTAGATTTTACTCTTCTGTAACATTTTATTTACTTTTGGCCAAAACAAGTGTCTATACACTTATTGGAATCCAAAGCTTTATTCTTGACATTACTGTAATGTATCTATAGTTATTTATCTATTGCATTTATTGTATAAAATTAACTGTATTATGTATTTTATTGAATAAAGCAGATTATTATTATTATTACAAGGACGTTTACCTGTCTATCAATCTTAATAAGATAGAAATGGTCCTTTTCACAGACAAGCACTACTCACCCTGGACATACCACGAAATTACTTAGGGTTAGTACTAGAATGTCACGAAGCTTTGGTCATCAACAATACCGTCAACTTAAGATGTATCAAAGGTCACTCCGCATCGAAATGAAACCGTCTTGCTGATTCACTAGCCAAGAAGTCAGCCAACCAAATACTGTTTGGACCTGGTCCTTCTGCTAAAGTGACAATATTAGTAGTAACAAACCTAACTACAGTTATCCTGACAACACTGCAGCAAACAAATACTTGACTAGACAGAATCTACGCCTGAACAGGCATTCTGATTGGTCAATGCCAAGAACGAAAACATCTCCATATTATGGGGCTGTCAAAATTCGCACTCTGTAGAAGGTGCGAACAAGAAGATGAGACCATCGAGCAGATCCTCTACGATTTCCCGACGCTCTCATTTATTTAAAAGATTTGTGTTTGGCAAGAATATAAGAGAAACACCTCTTGGTGATGTTGTCAACTACATCCAATATGTAGGCCCGTTCACTAGATAGGAGGTGTCTATCTATTTAGGAGGATGCACAGTGAGGCCTAAGTGCCATGGTTCAACCCACCTTTCACACGTTACAGATGCAGAAGGGTGTCGTCCAGTCATATCACGGAAACCTTTTATGTGACAATTTTGGGAGTTTTTATTTTTACAAAAATGTCCAAAACAAAATATTTTTAATTTAGTAAGTCGCCGCTATGTAACGTGATATATCATTTACAACACTTAATTTTGTGTTTTAATGGAAAGAAAACGTAAAAGTGTGTTTAGGTTCGATGGAAATTCGAAGACAAGTCAACGATTCCACGTGGTTTAGATACAGCGAAATCCAACCCTAAATAGGGACCGAGTTATTTTTAAAGATATTTTTAAATAATATTAATTTTTTAATAAATGTTTCAATATTAATTTTGCAGCATTACCCTCTATTTCATTTAGATAATATTAGGTATCTTATTATTTTCGAAAATTATTGTTTTTACTAATTTTAACCAGTCACAATTCTAAGTAAGACTAGGTCAGTAATTGAAATTACCATTTTCCAGAAAAACAAACTGCTATAATTTAAATGAATCATTTTTACTGTTTTTATTCCAGTTTTAGAAATGTTGATTATGAATTATGAGTATGGAGACATACATACGCGTAAGTCAATCTATTTCCTCCTATTTATAGAAATGGACATTGATAAATAACGTAACATTAACACCAATTATGATATAGGTCTATGGTGCATTTGTTTGCTGAATAAAAGGTGTAAAATTGAATAGTTATGTATTACAAAAATGTATTGTCTAGAAGAAAACCTATTTTTTAGATATTAAGAAAAAAATACGTGTGGCACTCTGGGACTGCCGCGGTAAAGCTATTGCATAGCATTTTTTATCAACTTATGCAATTTATTCGATTTTTCGATTTTTCGATTTTTCAATTTTTCGATTTTTCGATTTTTCGATTTTTTGATTTTTCGATTTTTCGATTTTTCGATTTTTCGATTTTTCGATTTTTCGATTTTTCGATTTTTCGATTTTTCGATTTTTCGATTTTTCGATTTTTTGATTTTTCGATTTTTCGATTTTTCGATTTTTCGATTTTTCGATTTTTCGATTTTTCGATTTTTCGATTTTTCGATTTTTCGATTTTTCGATTTTTCGATTTTTCGATTTTTCGATTTTTCGAGGGTATTAGGTTTATTTTCGTTACGGAATTTCTTGATTCGGTCGCCGCGCTCAAAGCCGGCGATAAAAGCTATGCAATAGCTTAAAATGGGGAGCACTTGTTTACATTTAGCTGTAAATATAATCATTGATGAGTTAGAAGGATTAAAACTAAAACGAATGAATGGCATGGAAGAAAAAAAGTATAAATTTATAGTGATAGGATATATGGAAGATTCTATCCAGAAATAAATAAATGCAGATACTCATGATTAAGAAATAATTTATATTTTCTTACGAAGTTTAAAATGTTAATAAATATTAAATATTAAAAAACGAACGTTATAGTCAAACAAACTGAGCAAAACGCCTAAAGAACCTTTCAAAATACGAGTGGCATATAATATGTTTTCTTCAAATAACAAAATTAGATCGTATATTCAAAAAATTCGTAATATAAAAATTAGGTAAATATAAACATGACACAATGTTATGACGTACCTTTTTGTTGCACCCTGTATTTTATAAATGCGATCGTGAGTAATTATACAAAATATTATAAATATACAATAATTTTACTCACGAATTTATTGTAAATGATCAAAACACTCTATACTTACGGGTTATTTAGGGATTTCCACTTAGTACAGATAATGTTTAACCGTATTATCGTATACTACATTTATACTACTACAATACAAATACGACAATAGTAACAATAAAAACAGCAACAACAACGGTAATAATAAAAGTCATTCGCATTTTAAACACCGTTGCAGTTCGTGATGTGTGAGTGATACTCAATTTCAGCGTCATGAATATCACCATCGGCATCTTTGAAAGGCAATAACAAAATTCATCGAGCAAGTAATAAACGACAAAGGGGCAGTAAAAAACTTCAAAACTAAAAAAATACTTAAGTTATAGATATGTCTATGGACAATGGCGTGTCTGTGAAAAGGAAAACCTTTTGTAAAGAGTTTAGTTTATTACGCAGTGAAATTTTAATACGGTAAATATGTAGCGATAAAAAATATGAATCGGTTTTGGTAAGCTCTAAATATAATTTCTAGAAAAGTGGCTTTCAACAGTGGAAACTCAAAGTGTATTTTAAATAAATAAAATATTTAACTTCTGACACTTTTTTATTTTATTAATCCATTCGTCATTAATTTACACGCCATTGCCTTTAAGTTTCTTTGCCGTCGATAATATTTTATTTACATAGTCTTCAACGGTAGGACTATCTTCCAAATTACACGTAATCAGAGTCCTAAGGAGTCCATATGTCTTCATGCATAACAGCAAATTTTTATGAGTTGTAATTATCCCGACCTCTTAACTTATCAATAGAAGGGAGAATTCCGGATCAGACATTATGAAATTTGAGACGCCTTTAGATGACAACACACCAACGGCTAGGATTTGAAAATATCGTAATAGGTACACGTAAAACGATGCCTCTATTGCTTAACTGGGCCCATAACCTCTAGCAAATTGGCTTTCAACAGTATAAAATAAAAAGTGTCAGAAGTTAAATATTTGATTTAAAATACACTTTGAATTTTCACTGTTGAAAGCCACTTTGCTAGATAATTTAACACATCTGGTGCACATAGAGGTATCATTACTTTCCTACTATCTGTGGAGTGATCCACAAAAAAGTAAATTCACGTACGGTTTGTCGCTTAGGATTTAATTCAGTGCCATGCATAGTTATCATGGTATTTCTATCTTGGTTATGGCCTAATTTGGAAACATTTTTGTTGCTTACTCTTTAGTTTCTCGACGCTTACTATTTATTCCTCTGTGATATGCAAAACGAATATGTTCCACATTGATCGTTTGATCGCAATACATCTCTTTCTCTTGCTTTCCTATTCTTTTAGCCAGTCAGCCAGAACAGTGGTTTCCAAATGGGTTCCGCAAAGTATTAGAACATGATTCTGTTACATTTTAATATTGTAACAACTTCAAATTTTACATAAACGTAAAAATAAAAGAATACATTTTACTATTTTCGTAATGTCAGGGGTAACGCCAAAAAAGAGCCAATTTTCTGAGGGTTCTGTGGCCATAAAAGTTTGGGAACCTCTAATGTAGAACCTTTTGATTGTACTTGTAAAAATTGGGGATAAGAACCAAAAGTCTCTCTATGGGTATGTACCAAAATCATGCCTATGGTAACTTGCGGATCGATAAAGTGATGACCAAAGTCTCGGCAAGTTGGAACTATTCGACTGTTCAATTGAATTCAAATGCAATCTTAAGTGCTACAGAAGCTATGAAAACGATCAACAGCAACCCTAGAGGTCACTCTTACTCGCTATACATGTTCATTCAAGATGAAAACACATACAGAATGCTTTTAGTATACCAGACAGCGCAGCGTAGAATGAGGGTATATACAGTGACAGTGCCAAGTCAAATGAATAAATCATTGCGTAAAAGAGGTATTAAGACGTAAGGTAAATGGAAAAAACATTAGCATATACTCACCAGATAGTTAAGTGACGTTAGAAGCACCCATTTTTATGCAGGTAAATTGAAAGCATTTGTATTTGGAAACTCTAACAGAGCTGTCCAGTCAGAACAAACTAACCTTAGCTTGCTTACCTGGTGACAGAGGATTCTAGTCCGAGAGAGATTAAAAAACCAGAACCGTTTTGTGGTCTCACTTCTGCTAATTCTACCAGGAAGATAAGAAAACTGAAGTACACTTATTATGCTACCAAAGATCTGTGAGGAAAAACCAAATGCATTTATCAACACCTATCAACTTTAAATGATCAAATTAGACAATATTCAAACAAATGGTAATAAAGTATTCCACAATAGATCTAAAAAGGTCGGACTGAAGGCTAAATTGTCTAAAATCGTAACCAAATTTAATCTCTTAGAGTTTCATGGAAATATATGGTTGGGGATATTTGGTCCAAAACCATGTGCTTGCATTTAGTCAACGCCTATATATTCGGCAATAAGAAAAAGTTTACAGGGCCTGTCATGCTTCTTATCCCAACTTTTCTTCAATTTTCTCATACTTATTTTCTCGTTTTGCGATTTATTCTTTGTGATAATTGTTTTTTTTTTGTTCTCTCTATAGCGAAGAGATGGCAGGGAATTCTATATAAATCTAGTGCGTCCTGATGGAATTCTTAACAATAATTTCCTTTGCACATTTTCCTGTATATTAGGTATATTTTTTTAACCTGCACTACACATTTTTCAACTTTTTGGCAAACATCTGAATGTTTTCACCAAAAATTTTCAGGTTGTCAAAGATAACAATATTTACATTTTTTTTTACCTTGATCATGGTGGAAAAATGTTTTTACCGTTTCTCGTTAACCTATTAAAATTATTATCTTCTGATGGGCAATCTGCTATTTTGCTTAGACTCTATTTGATTTTCTCCATGAGAGTGTAGATGTTGTAAGCCGTAAGGCAAATGCTACAATATTCAATCCCGCATTTCAATTAACTTTATTTTTTTACGATGTTTCTAAACTTTGGTCTAAGGACTTAGTCTTGCTTAAGGCCCCCACTTTTGTTTATTTTCAATTTTTAAATTGTTGACATTTCAAAATTCAAGATTATTTACATGATATAATGTGCTGCGATTTACATAACAAGCATTATACTACACACGTCGCCAAAATTCTTGGACTCCCTTATGTTTGTCAAAATGAGACACTATTATTAAAAGTCAAGAAGTGTGTTACATAGTACTTTTAATTTGGTTATGTATCCAATACAAATTGGCTGAATTAAATTTTAACTGAACAAGAAAAAAATACAAACGGAAAATAGTGCATAATAAAATGATTACTAGAATTTTAATCCCAGAAGAAAACCACTTTAGAGCGATGTGGCCTCCCCTGTTCTGTAATAAGGTATTAACTCGCCTGTGCATAGAAACAATAACTGTGTTAATGTAAGCCATTGGTATGTTGTTCCATTCTTCTTGGGCCGCGACTGTGAGTTCCTGGAGGGTGATAGGAAGATTAATTCTATTTGAGATTACTCTTCCAACGAAATCCCAAATGTGCTCAATGGGATTCATATCTGGAGAATTTGCTGGCCACGGTAATCTTTGAATATTCTGAATTTCTAGTGCATTTTGTACCCTTCTCGTGCGATAGGGTCTAGAATTGTCATCCATGAAAATAAAATTGGCCCCAATTTCATTTCGAAAAGGATAAATAATGGGTTCAATAATGTTTCGAACATATCAACTGCCATAGTGTCTGGAATGGGAATAAGCTGCGTACGAGGACCATACATTATGCCTCCCCAAAACATTACTGTTCCTCCTTGGTATGGAACAACTTCTCTGGCAAAATATGGTCGCCCTGGCCCTCTCCAAAGTCTGTGTCGCCGACTATCACTAATTAAACCATATATGGTTTGATCCAAAAAAAGAACATTTCGGAACTGAGCTAAAAGCCAGTCTGTGTTCCTGTGCCCACTGTAGATGAGCAGCTATATGTCTAAGAAGTAACCTGGGTACTCTTAATGGTCTCCTAGATCGTAAATTGGCTCCAAAAAGTCTCCGCCGTATTGTTGTTACTGGAAATTAATCGACCATACGTTCTTCTAAAATAAGTTCGGACAGCTGAGACTATTACAGTTCGATTCCGACGTACATAACCTGCTACGTACCGCTCTTCTCTTGGATTAGTTAGCCTAGGACGCCCAGGCCCACGTCTCCAGTCAACGCTGTTAGTTTCCTGGTACAAACGCACTACTCGGATAACTAAAGCGGGGATAATCCCTAGTCTATCTGCGATTCGATGATTCGACAGACCCTCATCATGCAAAGCCATTGCTCTGTTGAACACTGAAATTCTATTGCCAGGCATAGTTGCAAAGAAAAACTCAACAATCACTTAAACACGCAAAATCGATAAGAACCACTTTTAAAACATTGGTGCCTAAAATTGTGGGAAACTGTTTTTGTAAAGATTTTTAGATGCGTATCAACGGTGAAATAAATAAAAATTAAATGTACAAACAAGCAGCCATGATAAATATTTCGTTTTAATATTCGCGAGGGGGTATAAGAATTTTGGCGATGTGTGTATACATCCTTTACAAAATAAATGCATACCATGATTTGCTACTCGTATTTTAAAAATGGTCTATAAAATTAATTATTTGATAAAGTAAATAAACTCGAAATGTTCGTGGAGAGTTACTAAGATCTTTTTCTTGCATTCGGTTATTCAGTGGTCGCTAAAAGATATCCTGTGAATTAGCTAAGGAATTATAAACTGAAAAACAAACATCCACAGTTATTGGGTAGATACTAGAGTCGTTTGCTTTACAAGGGTTGATACCCATGCTCAAATATTATAAGCATTAGTGTATTTAAATAGTTATTCTAAAAATGGGGGATATATCACCTCCAATTCTCCTTCCAACCTCGTGTGTTATTTCCCATTCCGACTCATTTTGGGCGGAGTTGTAGCAATATTTCCCGAACCAGCATTTTTTAACAATTTACTCATATAATAAAAACATGAAAGTACCTGGAGTGAGTGCAACGTTGGTGGCGCAACTGGTGGCTTAGTCTAATATAATAACGCCACGACTTCTGGCAACACCAGAACATGTGGTTTGGCCTATGACTGAGGCCGTCCTCCAGCTGGGCAATAATTGATGGCGTAACCAGTAAATTTAGTCTGATAGGTCCCAAGACTTGCCGAGTTACAGGTAGATCTACATGATTACGTTGTCAGTGGACGAGTACCGCTTAAGAAAAGAGTAAATACTCACAAGTTTGTGCTATTACTCTCTTTTTAAAAAGTAAATGTTCAACTTTATGCATATCACCCAATGATAGCTTTTTTTCTTATTGGTTTAATGTTCTTGGTGTTTTATACCAAAAAAATCTTTAAACCCTTAAAAAGAAAGCTTTCAATGTATCTTCTGTTTTACTCCACGTTATGCAAAACTGTAGATTAAAAAATGCTACTATTTTCAGCGACTCAGATTTATATAGAAAGCAAGTCGCATAAAATAAACTAAACTACAAACTTTCATTTTCATTCTACCAATTTAGTTGTTCTCTATCAATTATTATTACGAGTACCGACACTGGACGCGGCGTCGATGTGAAAAGTGGTGACCTTGATGTCGGCCTGGGCTGACCCAAACACTGACCCCTCCATGCAATTTCAAACAATTGCACTTGAATCTGTGTGATGGACATGGCACTGGGCACACTGGCACTGTACCGGTGGCCGATGCCGATGGGCGAGAAGAATTGCGCGCGTTTAACCGCTTATCGCATCTTTTATTGTTACACTTTTATTGGCAGGTAAAATGGCACCATTTGTCGGCGCTTTATCCGCTAAGTGAACATTAAACTGTTAATTAGTCGGTTGGATTAGCCATCCTTTCCCGCTAAATAAGTACGTACCATTTTTTAAGGTTTTAGTTGAAAATAATATACAGGATGTAGCTAACAAAGTACATTGCAGATATTCTAGAAACTTAAAAAAAAAATCCTAATTTTTTCTGGGGCTCCATTATTCAATATTTTTTGGTTGTAATAGAAAATCAATGACAAGTACGACAACCATTCTTTTTCAGTTTCTTGTATTATCTATTTCGAGATATTTCGTTTTGATTTTCTACCTGCATTGAGAAGATCATCAATAAAAGTTGTAAAGTAAACAATAAGAGGATTGTACTCTGATGTCCGATCGTCATAAGGTATTATATGAATATAAAAAATTAAAATTTTGGCTATGTCGCATTTTTATAATAACCTAATTTACTACCAAATTTTGAATCTAGATTTCATCTGTGTTAAATATGTAAACATATTTTGCAGAGTTCGATATTATGGCTCATAGCACGAACTCTGCTTTATTATAAGCTCAAAAGGTTTGACTCTTTTAAGTCTACGCAGTAGTTAGTGATTACCTAAACGTTGGAGTACTTCAATGTTAATGTGTTTGTGGAACATTTCCTCATGTTTCTATAATTAGTCTTTAGCTGTTGAGTTTTCATTTTTAGATGCTCCTTCCATTTTAATTTATTATCCAGATTTAGACCCAGATATTTTGCTGTTTTCTTCTTTGGTACAATATTATTGGTATTTAATCTATTCTTCTATTGGTAAAATTAATGTGAGTAGATTTTTCTTCGTTAATTCTATTTTAAAGATTAGCTGTTGTTTCTTCTATTATTGTTTTTATGGTTAAGTCAGTTGTATCATCAGCGATTGTGACTAATTTTATATGTTCTATCTCTAAAATGGCATGGGTGAATAATAAATATAATATAGTCCCAAGGAAACCTCCATGTGGAATGCCAGCATTTATTTACTTGAGTTTAGAGTATTTATTTTCCATTTTAACTTTAAATGTTTGCTGTGATAGATATGATTCTAGTAGTTGGGCATATTGTATCGAGAAACAATTCTTTATTTTAAATAAAGGGTGTACCATAATGTTTTGTTGTTTTTAAAGAGCGCTAGTTTGGCAACGTTAAATATAAGCGCCACGACTCTGTTTTTGCCAGATCTAGGAAGGTTGCGGGTTATTTAGTAAAAATACCTGGCTTCAGTAAGATGGTGCCACAGCCCACACCACCAGAAGATCTTTGGCAAAGCTGCTAGATATTTTTTCAAAGTGGGGTGACATACCTTGGCCCCCAAGGAGTTCTGATCTGACTCTCCTGGATTTGTAGGGCTGTCTAAAGTCCAAGGTGTACGAAACACCACCACGCACTCTGGAGGCCTTCAAATTGCGAATTCAGACTAAAACGCTATTCTTTCTTCATTTTGCTAAAAATTTCAAGTTTGCTTTTGAGTTAGGACTTTTGATTTTTCCTGAAGATTTCAATTTTTTTATCGTTTTCTGTTTCTGAGTTTTAACCCCCTGAACCCCCATTTTAATTTTTTAATTTAGATTTTTTTCAGGATAAATAGGCTTCATCCTCTTATAGAGTTTGATTTTTTCTAAAAATTTCATGTTGATATCGCTTTTCGTTTTTGACTTATGATTTTTTTTAATTTTAACATCCCTTAACCCCTACATTTTTAACCAGATTATTTTCAAAATCAAAGGGCTCTTCCTCTTATAGAGCTTGATTTTTGCTAAATATTTCAAGTTGAAAAAACTACGAATTACAATTTTTGTAAAGGAAGCCAAGAGAAACGAACTGAACGTTTTATTTTAAAAAATTAGTGGTACTACTCATGGGTTAAATATAGTTCAAAAGTAAAAAGTTAAATCTAAAACGCAAAAGCGTGAATGATACATTTCCAAAACGTTCAATTAAAGGGTAATTCAAATAGAGAAATTTGTTTCAGTATAATTGCTAATAGTGAAAACCCTTTTAATATGGAGAAATTAGTGACATCGACATCATAGCAGCATAATAGCATTAATATTTTCCAAAGAGAAATTCCTTATATGATATCTAAAAAAACTAGTTTAGTTTCTTTAAATTATTCATTTTGAATAGATACATTTATACACTTTACTTTTGACACACTTTATAGAGATAAGCTTTGTTATTAATTTTGATAACGGAGAATTTTTTGAATTTATAAATTTATTTATTGGTATTTCCAGTGTTTTTTATTGGCATTCTTTGCGATGTTTATTACATAATTAATGCAATACATATTTAATTTAAATAGTTTATAAACGATTAACATTCCATGATTAATATTTAATATTAAACAAGGATAGTTATAACACCACACAAGTTTTCGCAAATTTGGGATTATTCATAACTATTAGAGCAGAAATGATATTTATAAACCTAAAATAAAGATATTATACTCTTCACAATTTAGCAGACCTCCTTAACCCCCATTTTTTTTTCAGAATCAATGTCTTGATACCTGAATGAGTATCTCTCCTTGACGTTCCCTTTAATACGTAGATACCAATGTCTTAAAAGGTTAAAATATGCACTGGATTTAGTGAAAAATTTATGGTAGTTTATTTCCTGTTAAATTTAAAGTATTTAAACTTTTAGTCTATTTAGAAAAAACAAGATAGAAGCATTGACAGATTTTTGTTTTATTTTTCTTTAATCAGAAATCTATAAATTTGGAAATTAAAAAATTTCATCAGTAATTAGCTTAAAAATTTTTCTTAAAGCAAAAAGGATGGTGAACTTACCACTCCGCCACCAGATAAGAGGGGAAAGCACCCTCCTAAGAATAAGATTTCGGAAAAGAATATTCAAAACGTAAAAGACTTTATAAATAGGTTTGCCAAATATACATCTTACTATAGGCACTAGAAAAATCCGAATGAGAGTATCTCACACCCGATTTAAATATTACTAAACTATTTAAATTGTATTATTTTATAAATTGTATTATTTAAAAGCGAGGAGCCGGAAGTAAAGGTTCCAAATTTATCTTTTAAAAAACATTTACTGAAGATTTTTCGATACCCTGTGACCGATACTTGCAAAAGATGTGATTCTTATAACATGAAAATAAAAAACACTAATGGTGTAGAAAAAAGCACAGCGGAAATAGAGAAACAGAATCGGCTCGAAATGGCTTGCAGAAAGATGCAACCAAAGATAATGACACCACAACGACCATCGCCTTTAATTCGATGAAAACTTTAGCAGTATTTCCACAGGAGTGGCATATTATAAAAGACAGCTGTGGACGTATTGTTTGGTCATACACAATCTCACCACAGGTTAAGCACACATGTACGTGTGGCATGAAGGTATGGCCTCACGGGGTCCGCAAGAGATTGGCTCTTGCATTATCCTGTGAGAACCTTTGTAAAAACACCAGTTTTGATCTTATACAGCGACCAATGCGGAGGTTAGAATCGAAATTTAAAATTTGCATCTATTTGTACATACATGACTTGGGCGAAGAAAAGCCAATTGCATGCAACTACATGCGGGAGCCACTGTCAAAGCTACTAAGTCCAATAAAAAAGACCAGGCTAGGCGACATACTCTAAAACAAACGGAGTCCCACAATAGATCTGAAAAGGTCGCGGTGGTCAAGGACAAATAACGTCCAACTCCTAATCTAATCTAATCTAATCTACATACATGACGGTCTCCAATGATTTTACTCCCACAGTCATACACTACAAATTTCTTGTTTCCGGTCATTCCTACTTGCCTTGCGATAGAGACTTTGGGATGATCGAAAAACAAAAACGATTCTACTATGATATTTTTTTGCCAGATGACTGGGTTAAAGTTATTTCTAGTGCCAAGAAAACTAACAAATTTCAGGTAGTAGAAATGAAATCTGAAGTTTAAAAGTACCACTAGGCTGGAGGCGCTACTCACAAACAGGAAAAAAGGGAAACAAGGTATAAAAGTAGAATGGCTGAAAATATAGTGGTTAATGTTTAAAGCTGAAGAACCGTTCAAGATTTATTTTAAATATTCTAACAACGAGGATGTACTTTTTTATTGTGTTAATGTTTCTAAAAAAAGAACAGAGGTTTATTTAATGAAAACTCAAGCCATTTACTAAAAAATCTTTTATTCTACTGGAAGACCGATAGAAAAATTAAAATACAAATATCTTCAATGTCTTCTTCCATATATTCCGCCAGTTTTAGAGACAGTTTAGAGACAAACGAACAAACAGAAGATGATATTGGAGCAGAAATAGGAGACCCAAGTGGACAGTTTATGTTTTTTTGTTAAAGTTTTGAATTTGGCAGAGTGGCTCAACTAACTTTTTTTCTAAAAGTAACAATTGATTTGATATGTTTTTCATATCTTTACGTTTCTGACCATATGTTTACTTATAAATAAAATGGAACTTTAAAACTGAAAAACTGGTTCTAATTTATGCTCAATTTTTTATTTGCCTTTATCTCAAATCTTTAATTTTGCACTTAGGCCACTATGCTTCTGAGCGACTCATTTTTGTTACACCCTGTATAAAGTGACAACAAACGTTATTTGCAAGCGTTGTTTCCCTAACGGGTTTATTTACCGATATAAAAATCTTGTTTAAATGACATTGTTTATGTAGTTATAAAAATAGAAATGAATGAAAATGAATCCTTACGTGCTACCAATTTATATTAATTCAATGTTATTGTGTTACTTGGATTTTTATATTTTATAATCGTTTAATAGTGTCAGATAATAAAAAATGAAAGGAGTATAGATAAATAATTGTATCCAATTTTATTTTCTAGGAATGAAAGTTTTTGAAACTAGTGGATGGAATTGAAAAGCCATTCTAACAAAATAAAAAGACTTTGTATTCATGCGACATACATTCTTGTTGCACAAACTACTATTACCATAGTATATCACACACTATTTTTTCTACAAATTCTATTAACGAAGTAAAAATCTTAATCTTCCATAATATGACATTTTTCTTCTTTTATCGCCATTTTTGAAAAAAAAAATTAATTTAATTTGAAAATGTATTAAAAATAAAACATTTTCATATTCACTTTTATTATTTAATACTTTTTTATAGTAAGAGAAGATAATTACTAAAATAATTAATTAAAAAAAAAACAAAATCAAAAAATGATGATTCACTTTTAGAGCGTTTTTTTTTTTTAATTAATTACTTAAAATGGCATAATATTTTTAAACGGAAACCAAATTTTTGACAAAAAGAAAATGTGGTTTTTGAACATATATTTGTATTTAATTTCTTAATTTTTAACTATAAACTGAAGTGAGTTATAAAAATATAAAAACAAATTTAACTTTCTTCAAACAAACATTTTTATTCAAGCAACTTCCATTTTATTCATTTGGAAATTCATTTTACCTTCGAAACCATCCTCAAAATCTGCTGTTTCCAGTTCTAGTATTGCCAGTCTAGTACAATTGTAGTACATCTAGTACATTCTGAAAGAATCTGGTACGTTAGTACACTCGAAGCTATTTTTAGTACTTTTTCTTCCTCGGTGCTTCGCGTATGTTCCCATTTGACGTTTGTCAGTGTAATATGTATATTTATAATGAATTCAAATAAAAATAAGTTTAGTAATTTTCTTTATATTTATTTATCAATTACCTATTATATTACCGTTAATCAAGTCTTTTAAAAAGTTCACTTTAAAATCAAATATTTAAAACACTCTATTTTTACGCCATTTACCGTGTCCTAATGAAGCGCCTAAAAAGTGTGATAAAATAAACATTTGTTTAATTTTGCGTTACATTAAAAATATCTTGTTAAGTACTTGGTCCCTATGAGAAGTAGAAAAAAACCAGTCAATCTGATAAAGTGTTTATAAAAGTTCCTCAAAATCTAGACCTAGACATTAAAAAACGATAGTGTTGCAAAATACAAACCACCATCGTGCTTTTGTATTTATTTTGATGTAAGTAAAGATAATCTTTAAATTGTTTTTGTTTCCAATGTGATATAAATTGATAAAACTTACCTAGTTGATCAACTAGTAGGTCATTGTAGGCAAGGGCGTAGATAAGGGGGGGTAATGGGGGTAATTACCCCCCCCCCCAAGCCATAGTCAACATCAATATTTTTTTTAACATTTTATTAAACAAAAAAAGAGAGAAAATAAATACAATAAAACAAAGAGTTTCTCAAACACTGTCATCTAAAATAATAATATTCCTGTAAATTGAAAATTAAAATTTATATACATGGTCCCATTAGTGCGTAATTGTTCAATATTTCAATTTGTGTTATTGACAAGTTATAAGGATTTTAAAAATATACATAAAAATATTTTTGGATATACAGGGTGTTGCGTTTTTGCCTAACAAATAAAAATGTATATTTTTTAAATAGAACACCCTATATTTTATTTTATTTTATTTTTAGAATGGCTTGGGAATACTGTATTTAACCCTAGAATGTTTTTAAAAAATATTATAGTGTTGCCAAACAATAATTTTTTTTTTAAATTAGGGAATGATGCAGACCCCAAATTAAATTATAATTTAGGTAGGTTTACATTAATTTCAAAATTGTTTGTTTTTAATTTAAATTACTAAGCTAATGAATAGAGGTGATACAACTGGTTTATTCTATATAGAGTGTTTTGAAACATGTTTTAAATATGGTTCAATTTACTCAATTTTTTCAAACGCAACACTGTATATTATCTTGTCAAAAAATTCCCTATAAATTTGCCTATGTAACAATACCAATGTGTTAGTCAATAACACATATGCAGCGTGTCCCATCAGTGCATAATTGATCGATAGCTGTTTTATTATTAGAAATACGAAGAAATGTTTAATATAAAAGTTTTATGACCATATTTAACAAATATTCTTAAATATACAGGGTGGTCTATAAACGAGGTGCTAACCAAATCTATACTTTTTTAAAGCAAAACACCCTGCAGATAGTAATACATATTTGATTATTTTTACATCGTCAAACAATTTTAATTGACTTCATTCATTTGCTATGTTGTATATAGGGTGTGTCAAAACGTAAGATTACGATATTCTCAATTTTTTAAATGGAATACTCTGTATTCTATAGGGTATTCCATTTAAAAAATGGGAAAATCGTTATCACTCATTTTGAAACACCCTATATACAACATAGCAAATAAATGAAGTCTTATTAAAGTTGTTTGATGATGTGGAAACAATTAAATATAAAAAAGTATAAGTTTGATCAGCCCCTAGTTTATGGACCATCCTGTGTATTTAAGAATATTTATTAAACATGGTCAAACAACTTTAATATTAATTTGTTTTTCCTATTTCCAATAATAAAACAGCTATTGGGACATGTTGGTATCGTTGGAGAGGTAAATTTATAAGGAATTTTATGCGAAAATAATATACAGTGTGTTGCATTTGACAAAATTGAGTAAATTGAACTTAAAATTGGCCATATTTAAGACATGTTTCAAAACATTATGTATAAAATAAATCAGTTCTATCACCTCAAAAGTGGAATAGTCTACAAAGATCAACCAGAAGTCCCTTTTTTGTGATAAATAGCGTGAGAAATATTTATTATTCTTAAGTTTTATGAAATATAGGGTGTTGAAAAAGTTTTGATTAAAATTGTTTCTTTAGCCCTTTATTTTAGGCCAATGGGTTATGGTGATTTATCGTAATAGAGTGTGTTAACTAATAATGATTGTCTAACATATACATCTTTTTAAGTTAAAGTCTTTACTGTAAGGGAAGATATTTAGAAAATATGTATTTATTAAATTCACTTTACCACCCTGTAAGAATGAAAACTAGGATGTTTATGAGAAAATTGTGTTTAACTTTTCTTTATAATTGATTAGGATCTACAAATGCCCAAAATTACGGTACTTTATTCTGAAATACCCTGTATAAATATATAAAAAATGAAAAACTTCTTCTTTTTTCTGGAAATACACATATGAATTCTGGACGTTGCATTGGTGCCATATTCTAAGATAACACGCTGCGCATTCACCAATAATGAGAGAAGTGTTACCCCCCAAGAAAACAACCTAGCTACGCTTGGTTGTAGGTACCTACCTTTTTACTTAACACTGATTCTGAGGGTACTAATTAGTTTGCATTATTTTTTAAGTGGACGAAGATGCAGAAAACTGGATCCATTTCAAAATTATGGGTAAAATTTGACAATAAAACAAGATGTGCCTCATAAATATACCACCTAAAAGGTTCTTTGACTGACCCTGCCAAGAAAAGATTGAAAATTTGAATTGTATTGTCGTTCCATATATAAATGTTATTAATTACTTAAATGATTATAATAAAGTTTTCCTGTTATTTATTGTATTCTTTTTAAACAGGAATGTATAAACAAATTACCTACAATATGTACAAAAACTTAATTTATTAAACTTGTCTATTATATACGAGTGTTATGTTCAGATATGTTTCTATTATTAATATGTATTTAACGAAAACTAATAGATGTATTTAAAAAACAATTCCTTTAAAATATGCAAATCATTTAAGTGTTTTTTTTTTAATTGTGATAGTTTTGCGAAATCTATGCAATTCCACAGAAGTAAATGCCTGGACTATACCTATACAGTAAACTATCAATATCTTACTACTTCTCATAGTGACCAAGTACTTAATAAGATATTTTTAATGTAACGCAAAATTAAACAATTATTTAATTTATCACACTTTTTAGACGCTTCATTACGACGCGGTAAATGGCGCAAAAATAGAGTGTTTTAAATATTTGATTTTAAAGTGAACTTTTTAAAGTACTATAACTTTATTATTTATTATCTATTTAAAGAATTTATTGCATGAAAAAAAAAGTTTTTTGTGCTTAAACATCGGCATAAAATGTAGAAAATTTTTTACCAAAAAATATTGGTTTTCAATTATTTCTTTTGCAGTATAAAGGCCATTGAGATCAATACGATTTTCATAAAAAATTTGTATAAGCGTATACTCTGTATAATCTCATACTATTTGGTATTGTTATAATGGGAAAAGCGAGGGCATTTCAAATATAAATTAAAATCCAGGATATTCCATTTAAAAAAACCTAACTTTGATATTTCACTTTTATGGAGAACCCTGTATGAATAAATTTATTTTTAAATTGTGGTCTTTTCGGACATACATCTCGTTGTGAAAATTTTTTTTCAAAAAAATCAAATAGTCTGTGCTCTACAGACCGATGCGTTACCGGTTGCCCACCCTGTACATAAGCCATTACCTTACAAATTTCATTTTTTAATTTGTGTGCAAGAAAAATATGTAGGTATATATGAAAGTTAAAAATGGATTTCGTGAAGCTCGTTTTTTAAAATCTCAGACACCTCTATAAAGTTTTTCTCACTTAATTTTTTAGAAGAAACTAAATATTAAAAAGTACCTAGGGAGAAACGCATATACCGGGTGTTCAAATTAAAGTGTTACAGCTAAATACCGCCTTTTATAAAAAAGACGTTTCAGACGAAAGTTTTATAGTTTTGTGGGGAAAAATTTTTGGCTAAAATCGGTTTTTATTGCTATCCATAATATGGTCAACTTTTTTTTCACCTAGAAAAATTTTGAAGTACTCAAAAAGTAAGTTCAATAAAAAAAATATTTCCATCAAAAGTTTCTTATTTTTTTATATACTTTAAGAATATGTAAAAAATGGGATTCCCATTTAAAAAAACAAAATTCACCTCGATATGGCCATATTATGGTCAGCTATAAAAAAATAAATTTAGCCAAAGTGTTTCTCCTAAAAAACTATAAAACTTTTGCCTGAAACTTTTTTTTCTAAAATGCATATTTTCGGCAGTATTTACCTGTAACACTTTAATATGAACACCCGGTATAAACTTAGCCAAAAATATTAAATTTTTGTAAAAAGTGTTGTTTTACTTATAAAGACAGAGCAGTAGGTATTTATTTTTAAAATTAAAACCAATAATTATTACAAAGTATAGCAAGTATGTTAAATTTCATTCGGAAATAAACATATTTTTTAGGGCAGAACCATATTTGTTAATAATATATCGAATTATTTACTTAATTAAATTCAAAAATGTATAATAATGTACTTATTCCGGCCCTGTTCTGCTTCCGATGTTACAGTAATACAAATAACAAAGGTTCTAAGTATAGCGCTATCTGTGAAATTACCTTGAAATTTTTTCTGCCCAGATTACTAGAAACGTTGGTTAGGGCCTTGTTAGGGTAAATGCCACCTTTCATCTATATTGTCCCTAGCTGATTAGGTCAATTAATAATTAGCTTTTATTTCAAACAAAGCTTTCAGGAAAACCGAACATAATTTAGAAGTGCGATTCGTTTCATTTATTTGATATATTAGTTGTGCGGGTGGTAACGAAAAGAAACCGTCTAAATATGTTTAGTTTTATAGTAAATACGTCGAAAAGTCGAAGGTTTCTATGTGGTTTGGATACCAAGGATCAGAGTCATCTTTCGAGTATTTTCAAAAACCCTGTTTCTTTAGAGTTCTTTACAACCCGTATGCATAATTCATGAACTGATTTCTATATTAAAATTAATGCTACGAAGTATACTTTTCCCGAAAGCTTCATCGAAAGTAACCTCTGCATATACGGGGAATTAACATGGGCGATCGCCAGCCTTAATCTCATGTCTCTCATTAATTTTCATTTGATTTTTCTATCTTTTTTACTTTCCTATCTGTATACAGATATAAGGAAAGTATAGGAATCATGATTTTTTTCGACCTCGAGTTTTCGACGGATTTTTACGTTTTGAGGTCCCCTGAATCCGTTTTGACTATTTTCGCGATGATGTCTGTGTGTGTGTGTGTGTGTGTGTGTGTGTGTGTGTGTGTGTGTGTGTGTGTGTGTGTGTGTGTGTGTGTGTGTGTGTGTGTGTGTGTGTGTGTGTGTGTGTGTGTCTGTATAACGCATAACTCATGAACCGATACACAGAAAAACACCAAATTTTAAACTTAAGCTTTGTTTTAGCGTCTAATGAGCTGATTAGATTTTGGGCAGAGTCGGAACATTTGGGGGGGTACTTTATAGGTGGTCATTTTTATATTTTATAGAATATATCTGTTATTTACGTTTGGAGAAGAAAATTCTTTAAATAAAAGTTACTTCAAATATTATTATCTATAATTTTTGTTCTATACAAAATTTTCCTAAAATGGTCCGTATTCGAGAAATTTGACAAAATGTAAAAAAAATATTTTTTTATAAAAATTGTTCAAATAAAAGTTGTTTGTAATATAATTCTCTATAATTTTTATTTTTTACATAATTTCTCTAAAATGGACCGTATTCGAGATATTTGAGAAAATGTGTAAATTTCGAATTTTGAAGAAAACTCAAAAACGGATAAAGAAAAAAAAACATTAAATTTTAAACTTAAGGTTTATTTCGGCCTGACGTGAAATGATTAGATTTTGGACAAAGTCGGAACATCTGGGGGGGTACTTTATGGGAGGCCGTTTTTATATTTTATGGAATATATGTTATTTATGTTTGGAGAGGAAAATTGTTCAAATAAAAGTTACTTCTAATATTATTATCTGTAATTTTTGTTTTATGTAAAAATTTCCTGAAATGGTCCGTATTCGAGAAATTTGACAAAATGTGCAAAATTCTGATTTTTATTATGAAAGTTTTTGAAATAAAAGTTGTTTGCGATATCGATCTCTATAATTTTTGTTTATACATGATTTTTCTAAAATGGACCGTAATGAAAAAATTGTAGGAAATTAAAATTTTTCAGTATTTTCGTTTTCCATGAATATCTATAGAAAAATGTTTCGAGGTAGATGTATGTGGACAATGTATATATTTAGTTTATCCTCTAAACATTTATATAACTAGATAGGAAAGTCATGTGTTGGACACATCAGATTTTTTAACTTGCTTTTCATATGTTGATTGATCATAATCATTATCCTAATTATTAAGTAAAAAAATGTGTGATTTTTGTCGTTTATTTCTCGCCTACGACCTAATTTAGTCCTGAAAATACGCCCACAGCTAAGTAGAGGTTGTCCATATACCTTACCAATACTATGAAAGACCATTAAGTTTTATTTACAACCAAAAATACTAAAAATTTAAATGTTAGGAAAAGTGTAATGAACCCAAGGAAATATCTATATACTCGTATTTCATGTGTTGTTATATATCTTATTTCTAAAACAATCTTGGTAAAGGGTTGCAATCTCGACAACTTTGTCATTTACAACATATTATCTGCCTTACCGCGTTTACATTAAAAATACCTCCCACGCTGTGTAAAATGTATTTATAAAATTTATTTTTATTACACTTTATGTCGACAAGTAATTATGAGAAAATGTCAAATATACGACGCTAACATATCAAAGCGAAAATAAACGAATACAATTTAAGTGTGAGGTACTTAAAGCACTTAGAAGACGTCCATGAACCTGCGAGTCCAATAAAAATTTACAACCGCAAAAATAAACTCATTGTGTTTTGTTTTTCTAAACTCTACAAAACAACACTTAAGTGCCGTTCGGTCAGTGCATTGGTCGCAAATGAGAATGGGCATGCGAATAATGGGGCACCGATTCTCTTATACAATGAGTGCATTGCCCAAAATTCGTTCACATCCTGTGCACACTGCTGATAATTGCATAATAGTTTTATTTTTTCAAATGACAGTTATGACCTTTTTGCAATTGAAAGTATTTCGAGGTCATCAGCTTTGGATATTGACCGTAATGACGGATATGTTCGTGAACTTTTATTATTAATCTCTGGAATATTAAATTTTTTTATTGAAAAGTTATATTTATCATACCAAATTTTAGTATGTATCAATCTTGTTCATTCTTAAGTCTTAACAACTTTTAGGTTCACATTCTATCCGTTGTTGTAACCCCTTGAACTGACTAATGGACCATTACGTCGTGACGTCAAAACAAATTTAGTAGCATGTATTTATTTCCACAGTAAACAAGTTACCATGGCAACGATGTCAGATGTCACTAGCATCTGTCATACTATCGTAAACAATTAATACACAAATATTTTTAGTTTGGTTCTGTGTATAAATAAACAATAATAATTTAAAAGTGTAGAACAGAATAATAATTTAATTTTAGACCAATAGTACCTTTAGTATTAGTAGTACTTTAAGTATTTCATGTATAAGAATTTAAATGTTAAGGATAACAGTGAAACTATAAGAGATAATATAATTGAAATTTAGTTTTTCATGAGGAAGGATATTTCGAAGATTGTCAATACTGGACTTTCTAAAACCAGGGCTGCCTGGTGCAATGTTTTCCATGTGTGAATATTTGGTTTAATCTTGACAGTGATTTAAATATTTTTTTAATATGAGACAAAAAGACTATAATATAACAGATATAAAACAAATTTAATAAACTTACAAAAAAAAAACTAAAGATTATTTTATTGATAGAATTAGAGGCAGTAAAGATAGTAAAATTATATGGAAAACCGTGAATACCTACGTTGAAAAACAACCTAAACAAAATGACAGAATTGGAATAGATAAAAACAATGTTAAACTAACTGAAGAAAAAAAGACGTAGCAAACTATTTAAATGAGTATTTTTCTAATGTAGGTAAAACCTTGGCAGAAAAAATATAAAAAACCAAATATGACATGGAATCAAAAATATAGTTGCCACTCGGATTTTTTTCTGCCAACTTGTGATACTGTACAGGAAATAGAAAATGCCTTAAAAGATCTGAAATCAAAAAAAGCATCAGAAATATGCAGAATAACTAGTGAACACTTATTACTTATTAAGGAATTTATAATGAAACCTCTTACTCATTTAGTAAATGAAATATTTCTAAAGGGTCAGTTTCCAGGACCTCTAAAAACGGGTTTAATTAGGCTTCTGTATGAAAAAGGCGATAACAAAAAAAATAATATCAATTTAAGACCAGTATCATTAATACCCAATTAATATTACTAAAGTTGTGGAAAAAAATATAAAATTGAAAATACTAAAAAATTAAATATCGGGACGACAATTTAATTAACAACAGAAGATGCTATAACATTTTTAACTAATAATTAAAAAACTTGATGAAAGTACACCAACCTTATTTGTATTTTTAGACTTAGCGAAGGCTTTCGATACCATTGATCGATGTACTAGAGGACTTTCGTTTCAGAGGAGTAACAGTAAATATATTAAAATCTTACCTAGCTAACAGAGTTTATTATCTCAAAATTGAAGGAAAGCTAAGTGATCTGTGCATTCTAACATATGATGTTCCACAAGGAACACTACTGGGACCCATTCTATTCTCCATATATATTAATGGTCTTTTAGAGATAAGAAACAATGGTACTATATCGTCTTTTGCTTATAATACCGTTATACAATATTCGGATAAATCTTCGAAACTAGTAAAAGAAAAAGCCGACATTGGTATATAAATTTCCATTTAATTTTGTCATACTTTTAAATATTATATTGTACATACTATTGTTTCTTTACACAATTCACTATACTTTTTTTAGTGCAAAAACAAAAATTTGTTTTATAAGTTATTTCACCAAATATATCTAAAGGTTTAGTTTAACAATATACATTTTAGTCTTAAATTAATGTCACCAGTTTGTTACATAAAAAGAGTATGTTGGTGATTATCTTTCTTCAGCAAATATTTCATCATGGCTGAAGTAACAATGAACTTGTAATATGACTAGTAAAGGATACAATACACGTTGCTCAATTTTTATAAGCTATATAAATCTAAGGAGTCTGTTACAATGAATAATGGACCATAAAAATGCGAAATAATAGAAAAGTTATATTGTAAAATTACTTGGTTATAACTAAATTATATGGAGGGTCAAAATTTTTTCACTATGCTGTATCTAGACTTTCTGAGGGCTATGATTGTTACCAGTTATCACTTGATACCTGTCACTTGTCTCCAACAACTTGTCAAATCAACATGTGGAATCACGAAACTACAAATTAAAAATATTCTCAATTTAATTTAGCATGACGGATAAGTACTGTAATGAAAACACCCTGTGTTCAAATACAATAATCATACTAATAATAATAATAACACTAATAATAATAAGCAAACTAATAATAATTACCATACTAACAATAATAACAACCATATTAATAATAATAATAATAACAGTAAGAAATAAAAATAATTTCGGAAAATATTATAACCCTGTATATGAAAAATTTGATATGAAAGTCTTAAGTGTAGGATACGTTGGGTAGTAGGTAGAATGTCAATTTTGAAGGGAGATGTCAGATTAATTTTGAAAAATTGATTTACTTTTTGGAAAAATAGGAAAAAAAGGAATTATAAATTGATAAAATAATAAAATATATTGAATAAACAAATTTACTTAAACAAACACGTAAATATAAGTAATAAGTAGTAATAAATATGGTAGCACATCATTATGGAAAATGTACGTAACGCAGTCCCGGAAGGTAGATGATTGAAACCCAACAGAGGAGTAGAAAACGGAAGTTAGTAAAAAAAACCAATTCTAGTGGCAATGGACAATGTGTTGAAAAAACTGTGAGTACACTTTGATGAACTAATTAACGTTTAAATCAAAAATTCTTAAATTGAGTGAAAAAGGACACTGGTAATTTTTTTTTTTTTTTGTTAGACATAGAAATTAAATATTGCAAAGCAGTTTTTTTTTATTAATATAGAGATAATTTAGTTTTTCTTTATTACAGTACAAAGTATCAGTTAGTCATACATTACTAATAATTTTAGTATATTAATAGAAAGTTAAATAGTTTTGCAGTATTTACTTATTTAATTATGTTTCTATCGATAAAGATTTGTAGTCTTTAGTATATATAGTATAGTTGATTGAGTCATGAGTTTAGGAATAGGTTTAGTTTTTAGTGCCTGGGTATTCTGATAAATTTTAATTTTGAAATTTTGATTTTTTGATGTTTATGTAAATAAAAAATGTCTTTGTTTTTTTTGAAAAATTTGTTTATTCAAAAAAATTAAACATACAGGGTTCAAAGCAAGTCAATTCACATTTTTTGTTGGATTTTGACAGAATTTAAATAAAATAAAATTAAAATAAAATAAGAATTAAAACAGCATTAACAAAATAAATTAAAGTAAATTAACATAAAATAAATTTATTGTGAACAATTTGAAGCACCCCTGAGGAAAAGATTATTTTATTTTATTTATAGAATTATATTGGCAAGCCGAGGTAGGTAAACATTATATTAAATTGTAGTGAAAGTAAACTTGACTAAAGAACGATATCATTACAGTACTTATATAATTGTGCATTTTGAAAATAGTCTTATACAATTTTAAACATAGAAAACCATAGAACCATTTTTCTTTCATTTTGATGTAACTAACCTCACATTTCGCTGTTATTTGAATGGGAAAAAATTTATTGGAATATATTTACTGTGTTTAACATATATAAAAAAAGTCATTCTTACCATTTTTGTATTAATTTACTATGAAAAATGTTATTAGTATGTTTCTTTTATTTAGTTGTGTATTATGTCATGTATAGGAATGTTGTGTTGACAATCCTTTACCCAAGCAAGCCTCATTTTGAATTTTTAATAATTCGTACTTAATCAGAATTGACATTATACATTTTGCCAGTAGTCACGAACACGACTGCTCCAACATGGGAACGTTGAGATATTAAGCTCCTCAACAACGCCAATCTAACAAAAAGATTCAAAAGAACGAAGCCGTTTAAGTCGGTCCAGAGATGTTAACTAAACTCATAGTATCATGTGGGTAAATGTTATACGTTAAAGGCAGTGTAACTAAATAATTATACTCAACCTTAGGTATACTAGTAAACAATACCTTAGTTTATAAAGTTTTTCAACCCTAGTCCAATTAGGTTATGATAAAGTTGCTTATTAATATAATTGATTAGATTACAATAATCCTAAATGCTTCATTTGAGGTTGTTTTTAAAAAATTTCTTGGCCGATATTTTATCTTTAATATATTCTATTTGCTCATCAGATATGAGGTGTGTTATGATTGATATACTTTTGTTTTCTTCTTATTTTAACTTTACTGTTTCTTCTACTATTTTTCCTTAACAAAGTTCTTCCAAATCTGTTATTAAAAACTTTTAAAGATTATATTGTTCCAATATGAATTCCAAAAGAAATTTCCAACTTCCTCATTTGTTACCATTAAATAAGCACATGCGGAATTTTCCACAAAAATATGGAAGTCCAAATTTTCGAACGTTACTTTGGGCCCATAACCTGTTATAATTAATGATCGATGAGCAGTTTAATTATTTATAAATTAACATTTTTTTATATTCAATTACAATTTACATGCAAGAGATATCTGTACTTACCAAATTTCACCATTTAACAAACCTTTTTAAATTTGGTCATACCTAATTTTCATTTTATTTAAATAAAATTAAATAATGAATAGTAAATAATGTTTACCATAAAAACTCATTTATAATTAATATCAACAGTATTTTCTGTACTTTAGTTAGCAATTAAATTTTTAAAATTAAATAATTAAAATCAACAGTATTTTCTGTGCTTTAGTTAGCAATAAACAATTTGATTTTTATTATTTTCATAAAATTATCTAAAATCCCTAACTAAATATTTTCATTTAAACCGTGTTTTAGTATGCCCTCAGCCCTATTTAGCTTTAATTAAAAAATAATTAGCCCTACCCACCAAATTTCAACATCAATAATTTGCATTTTGCTTAAATAGGAATAAAGAGTAAATAATGTATCAATTAAAATATGTAAGACTTATTTAGAAATAAATACTACAGTATTTTATGTGCTTTATTTATCTATAAACAAGTTTATTTTTATTATTTTGTTAAAATTATGTATAATTCCCATAAGAAGCCATGTATTTTAAACTACGTAAACCGTACCAGCGCCCGTGCGGTTAATTATACAAGCTCAATTGACGTGTGATTTTTGGGACCGTATTTTGAGCATGCCGAGTCGCCTCCTTATCTCTAGTCTTCATAGTACCAACTTAAAGTAATTGTGAATTTAATAGATCAAAAACAAAATGTAATACCATGAAATAATAACTACATACTCCCTGTTATACATCAATCGAATGTATAATAATAAATTTACTTTTAAACGTCCTGTTATCGTAAAGCTGCATCGTGGGTTATATCCAACCCTTCCTTCGCTAATAAATAACGCATTACAACCCTCGCAGAAAGACGAAATGACCTCCTCTAAAGTAAGTTAATGACAAACCTGGCGAAACAGTGAAACAACAAAATTTCCGGTAGGAAGTCTATAACTAAATTAACATCATCAGATATTCGCCGCTAATAAGTCAGTTAGTTTGCATGATGTCAAACATGCATGCGATATATTCATCTAATAGTCCAGGAAATTTGTCCTATTACTACTGTTGACCATTATCGCACCCTTCAATAGTTTGGGGTTTCATATATTTTGTTTGGTAATATTTATGTTAGTGATATCTCCCTTGTACCCCAACATTATTGACCACGTGTGACTGTCAATTCTTCTGTCAAGTCAGGACGGACGAACGGGGGGAGGGGGAGAGCAGCGGAGGAAAGCGGCAGTCTTAGTTCGACCGCGTAGCGCGTAGCCAAGTAATAACATATAAAATAGTTTAATACTAATAAATAAACAGTTTTGGTGGTTTAATGACTTTTTGTTTGGCTTAATTATCCTTTACCTTATCATCAGAAGTTTATCGTTTATGTTAAAATAAAATCTCCCATATAACATTGAATGTGCGAAACCACCTACATGCGCTGTTTCCCAATAAATGAATTGGCAAAGTAGCTAACGCACCTGTGGAATAGCCACCTTGATCAACGGATTAAAACATTTGTGATTGATTTTTTGTGGGGAACATTAAAGAGCAAGGTATACTATAATCCTGTAAATACAGCCTACAAAATTTGGGGTGAAAATCAAAGCATTTTAGTTTGGAATTATTATTTTTTTTAAGAATGCCCACCTGGCTATTTATTTCACCTAGCCTCTGAACTAGGTTCTATAGCGAGCTTTGATTTTGCTTACTAAGTATAGATGTCGACACCATTTTCGCTCGCTGAATTTCTACACATGCTCAACACGCTGTTATTGTATTCGATGGAATTTCGTGTAGTCATCAATTAGCGTCTATTTCTTGGGCTCTACAAATGAACCCAGCATTGACCTTCAAATGATTTAGCGCGCGCAAAAGTGGCCGTTTCAATAATTTTAGCGATGTTGCCAATTGCTTTTTGTAATTTGTTCTAAATAAATATATTCATGGTAATACCGTTCTATATTATTTTTTGTTTATGAATAATATGACAACTGATATTTTTATTTCTATAAATGTGGAGATGTTAAACATAGTAAAAGAACGTACATAACAGGAATGATAGTGGATGTTTTTCAATAGCTCTAGGCCAGATGATAAAACCAGAATAAAAATGTGTTTATTTGAGACTTTTCATTTCAATTATTCGAATCCGTCACCATACGATAAGTCGTTGCTTCGTTTTCTTGTTGCATATTTATGGACTGATATGCGCAATCGCAAGAAATTAAGTGAAAAAGTTTACGTTTTCAAATCAATTTGAGCTGTGTGCAGGCCGTTGGAGTCTATGCCGGTCGGCAATCACAATTTTCCATTAACTACTAATTTTATCACAATCCGGCAACATTGCAATTAAATTTTCTAAATTTGACAGACAACATAACAAATTAACAAGCACCACATACTTTGATTTTCTTTTACTATACGGAGAATGGTCGCACTGCGCAGCTTTCTGAGTGCCTTTTAAAAGGAGATAGAAAACTCCGCCATTTTGATCCCTTATTACATGTTGCCTACATATTGGCGCAATATTTTTAATAGGTGCGTTTTAATCATCCGCTTCTGCTTCGGAATTGTCGGTTTTCTTGTTTTAATCTGACAGGTTAAAACGACTAAACCGACAATTCCGGAAGCAGAAGCGGATGATTAAAACGCACCTGATATTTTGCTTGCTGCTGTCAGTGTCAGTGAATATTATTTTTGGAATCACAGTGTATTGCTAAAGAATCAGTTAGCTCACTAGGACCAGTTGAAAGTTCCAAAGTAACATCCACTCCAAGGATACAAATTCAGGATACGCAGAAGACTGCTGTTTTATTATAGGCGATTGTCATATATTGTATTATCCGAGTTGCGCAGTGTATAAACTGGAACATTGAGATCAAAAGTGCCGACGCAGAGTGAGCGATCTGATTCTTTAGCTATAAACTATGGCATAGGAATCAAAATGGCCGCGCCCTATGTGGGCGTGTCGGACCTCTCTCTTGCACCGTATAGTAATCAAAGTATGTGACAAGCAGGAACGAACTGAACAGCTGTCGTTATCACTTCACCTTACTTCACTAGATGGCGCCACAGAAGCAGGTTCATTTGTAGAGCACAAGAAATAGACGCTAGTTAGCCATCAGACTCCATTAGAGACTGGAGTCGAGAATTTCTATTTTTTGCTATAGAGTCCTATTAAGCAACGTATTTTCTATCCGTGATTTTTTCTTTTGACGAAAGTGAGGCATTAGCCAAAGTAGCAGTTGCTGTCAAAAATGAAACGGGTGCCCATTTATTGTGACTATGGCTTTGAGATTTGTTTGATGTATTTTACATCTCAATCACATTTGAATTTGGAATTATTTCTTTTTTTTTTAATTTGATTTATTTTTCACTGAACTATCACAACCATGTGTTTTGCATCTGATTGACTACATTTATGCGCTACAAATACAAAATCTTTACATATGTGCGTGCAATTTTCTAATCAATTCTATATTTGGATGCAATTGTTTAATGGGGTGGTTAAAACTAGTAAAACTACAAAATATCATAAATAAATGTTTAATTACATGAAATTACGTTTTATAATGATCTTTTGATTTATAAATTATTTCTGTATGAAACAGATCTAATTATTCTAAACTGAGCCCTTTACACTTTATTTAAAAGGGAAAATTCTTTATATATTGCTATAAAATTCGCCATAATGTAACAATGTGGTGATTTAAATTGGTACTCTTTGTTACCTTTCTATATTAGTTCAGTTTATAGTAACATTTTTTGAATTTAAATAACTTAATCACGAAATAGCGCTGAACGAAATAGTATCTTTTGAAATAGCGCATTTAAAAAAGCGCCCAAATGGAATAGCGGCTATTACAATAGCACCAGTTAAACTAGCGCCAAAATAAAACGGGGCGTTATCTAAATATGGCGGACTGAAATAGCGGCCGAGAGTACTAAGACCTAATTTAGACAACTCTGTTCTACCAAGCGCTCTTTTAAATAGCGCTATTTTAAAAAATTATTCAAAATACTTATATATTGCATTACAGATTAATAGTATACATACGGTTATATCTGTTTTATAGCGAATAACGTCTACTAGGTCACTAAGTCTGTCTTACAAACACGCTACAGATATTACTCATATCACACAGTTTTTCGACTGACGACAATCTATAATTTCAGTTACCATAGTTTTGTGGCAGAAACACGTATCTAATTTTTATGGTCAAAAATACCGTAGAAAAAACTAGAAGTAATATACAGAAGGCTTTTACAAAACAGGTCCTATAAGACGAAAAAGCTTTACCGAAATATTATGTACCTAGGGAGATAATATTATTGAAAGTAAATTAGTGGCTATGTTAGACACTTGTAAATTGTAATAAAATTTTGGATCCTTTCAATATATTATATTAGACAACTAATAAACTTCAAAATTATAAACATCAAGACAAAACAAATATAATAAGAAAAAACAAAAAGTTCACGAATGCTTTCAACACTCCTCCTTATTCATGTAACTACACAGTCCGCAGGCTTCTCGAAGTGTCGCGAGTCTTTTAGCAGGAAGAGGTTTTGTAAGTAAATCTGCAAGAATGCAGTGTCAACCTAGGAATGTGAGATAATAAGCTGGAAATTCTGATACACTTTTATTTGGTGTTCTTGAAGATGTGTCAAAAGTTTCATAAAATATCGTGTCTGCGTCGTAAGTTATTCAAGTTCAAAGGTCACCAAAATAGTTTTTTGCGATTTTCTAGTTTCCTATAGCTCCAATGATGGTAACATCTAATATAAAAATTGTAGGGCATAAAATTTGCGACAAATTTTGTTGCAAACATTTTTTCATGCGTCGGCCGTATTTGAGATAGAGAGTGGAGAAACCATACATAGGATAATTCCGGTAGAGATGCCGGTATGAGAGAGATGCCTGTGAGGCTGAAGCAGCGATCTACAGCAGTCACGTACCAACGCTTGTCACAACCGGCTGTGGCTTTTGCGCAATATTAAATCATTCCGATTAAGCCTAATATTGTTCATTTTGGTGCAGTGGAAAGTTTTTCGGAGCATAAAGTAAGTACACCTTATTTACCTTACTATTGCCCTGCGAGAATTTTGAATACTCATGGTGAAAGAGAATGTAAAGAGGTTATACGTCTTCATACTTGCGCAGTATTTGTATCAATTTCAATTGTGATACGGATGTCGGCATCTCTCCCGGAAAATCGGGATAGATGCCGATTTACGTATGGGCTAGATGCCTTGCTAATTTAAAACCATTTATTTGCAGAAATGCCAAACAAATACGAAAGAAAGTGTCCCAATAGGGGCAGATGGAGCGAAGAAAGTTTGCAAGCGGCTATAAGAAGCGTAGCAGAAGGAATAGATGTAAATGAAGCTTCTAGGGTGTTAAGCATTCCGCCAAGAACTTTAAAACGTAGAGTTTTATCCGGCAATTCCAAAAAAGGACGAATGGGACCTGATAGTTTACTTGGTAAAAAATCTGAAATGAAAATGGTTATTCACATAAATAAACTGCAAGCAAGAGGATTTACACCAACGAGAACTGAAGTTAGGCGCATGGCTTTTCACTTGGTCGAGCAGTTGAAAATACGACACAAATTTGACAAACGAGCTGAACTCGCAGGTTACGACTGGCTTACGTCATTTTTACGCAGACATCCAGAACTGGCCATAAGAAAAGCTGAAGCCTTATTCCGCAATAGAAGCTTCAGCATGGCTAAAAATGTAGTTACAAAATATTTTGGACTGCTGGCTTCGACAATGGAGGAACACCAATTGTTTGACAAACTCGCTTGTGTTTACAACATGGACGAGACGGGACTCCAGCTAAACAACCGCCCAGGCGAAGTCATTGAAAAAAAAAGGATCTAAAGTTGTGACTACTTTGACGGCTGCGGAACGGGACGAAACAATAACAGTTATAAGCTGTTGCAACGCGGAAGGCACTTTCTTGCAGCCTACGTGCATTTTCAAAGGCAAAAATAAGAAACCCGAATTCGAGGATGGAATGCCACCCGGATCTTTTGTGTACAT
The DNA here is from genome assembly GCA_927349885.1 of Psylliodes chrysocephalus. NCBI lineage: Eukaryota > Metazoa > Arthropoda > Insecta > Coleoptera > Chrysomelidae > Psylliodes > Psylliodes chrysocephalus. The sequence continues at coordinate 15,263,956 of OV651827.1, forward strand.
GAACCAAAAGTCGGCCTACATCAACACAGATATTTTTCTTGAATGGCTCAAGTTTCATTTCGTCCCACGGAAAACTGCGGGAAAGGTTATCGTAATTCTTGATGGCCACGGATCTCACTGTAGCTCAGTAGAAGCTCCGACTTACGCTGATGAAAATTACATCATCCTTCTTTGCTTTCCTCCACATACCACCCACTACCTACAACCTCTCGATAGATCCTTTTTCCAGTCGTTGAAGGCAGAATTTTATCAAGCTTGCGATACTTGGGTTAAATCCAATGCTGATAGAAAAATTGGAAGGCTACAGTTCGGATGAGGTGTTGCTTGGGGAAAGAGTGCAAATGTTCAAAATGCAACATCGGGTTTTAAGGCAGCTGGAATTCACCCGTTTAATCCGCAAAGTATCCCGGACTACGCCTATGGAGGTAACGATGTGGGAATACAAGAAACATCTGCGAAAATACTGTGCGAGGAGAAACGAAAGGCCTCACCACAACCTTCAACTTCGTGTGATGCCGATTTAGCTGAGGAGCCTATAGTCCAAACCCAAACATCTGCTTCTCCAAAAATTACGTCTGGAAAAGCTTTAAACATTGTATCTCCTGTTACAGCTGCTGCTGTGCTGGACGTTAAAAGAAAAGGAGGGAAGCTCGCAGATATTTTAAATAATGCAGAAGCTATAGAAAGGCGTAAAAGCATTCAGGAGCACAAGCAAGGGAAGCTCAATAAAAAGAAACGTGGCACAAATCCAGCTGAAACATCTGTGGTATCTAAGAAGGGGAAATTTACTAGGAAGACGGTACCAAAACGAAAACAGAAAACCCTAAAACTGCAGGTAGAAGAGTCCAGTGACGAAGATTTAAGCTTGTCTCTTCCTGATAGCAGTTCAGATTTATAAAATCATGATGACGCAATCTGCGCTGGATGTAGCGAAGAATATACGAAGACAACCAAAGATGACGATTGGATTCAATGCCTTCATTGTCAGCAGTGGGTGCATGAAGGATGTACCAAGTATCAAAATACGTACGAGAGCTGTGTTAAAGTGCTTATTATGAGGCGTGTAGTGTAGTGGCATCTCTACCTTAACCCGACGGCATCTCTCCCGCAGGGTTAGGTAGAGATGCCGATTTGCAGAGTTTTTATTTTTTTACTTTTTTAAATATTTGTTACATGTATATTACGGAAAAAGAATTATTTCTGTTTTGATAAATAAATGTTGAATCTAACGCCGTATTTTTTGAGAATGTCATGTTAATTTGGAAGCAGTAATCGAAGTCGATATGGAAAATCGGCATCTCTCCCGGACTTACCCTACTGTAATGGAAGATCAACAGTATAATATCATTCACAATGAATAATGTGTATTATTTATTAGTTAATACATTGTATTTAATAACATTTTATATACCTAATATATTTAATAGTACTTGACTACCTACTTAAAAATTAAATGAAACACTTATTGTATATCTTAATTTTATAATAATTTATTGAAAGTAGATTTTAAGTAGAACAATAATTAAAAAGATTGTCTTTAACCCTTTCGACCCCCTTGGGCTATGTATGTCTCGACGAGAATTTAAAATATCTATTTGGTATAACTATGACCCAATTTTATTGTGTTATTTGACTAATGGTATTTTTCAAGCATATTCTTGAAAATAGAGAAGTTCTGACAACGTGGCTCGTTGTTTACCGGTCATTTGTTCACTTTTTTACAAGCGTGCTAGACGTGTTTGAAGCTTATTTGCGTTGTTTGTGTTATTTCCAGTTCTTTCATAAAAATTTTAACAGGTAACTAAATTTAAACAAATTTATTATAAACATAATATCTATTCGTAAAATTTATTTCAAAAACCAAGTTAAAAACATGCCATTTTCTACAGGGACATAAATATGCCAGTGGTATTTACAAGTGAGACGTATAAAACCCAGTTTAGTTTTTATTATTGGGAAAATGTTTCTGAAGTTGAAGATATAGATGATGATAAAGATAAAGATTATCAGTACTTTTTCGTTTTCTTCTACATTATTTACAAATCTTTTAGAAGGTACTCCCTTATTGGATCTTTCAGATCTCCTTATATATTTTGACAAAAACTGCTGTGGCCTTGCAGCTGATTTCGTATTCTTCTTCTGTATCGTTTTGTGTATTTTTTTTAATAATGTGCTCCTCCTGAATGTCAACCTGCACTTTTAGCACCTCTGGAGATTTTTCCTGCTTATTTGTTTCCTCTAGTGATGAATCTCTGCAGGATGTTCTAAGAACAACTTCATTATTAAAGGATTTATTAATTAAAAACTCTGACAACTTTTCTCATTGTTAAACCAATAATCTTTGATGTTCATCTTATCCGAAAAAAGTTAACCGGTTTGACTTTTAATCCAGGTTTCTTCTCTTTTCAGCAGGAATGTAAACATATGTCTTGGACCCAAAGTGAAGGTAGTGGTAGAAGAATACTCTTTTAGATATTATAAAGATTATTTAAAAATTATTTCGTACTGTTAACTTTTAGTTTCTTAAGGTTGAGTGACTGACTACACATTTAAAAAAACAACGGTATTAATAGGTGAATTAAAGCAAACAGTTGTTCGAATCAAATTAATACGATTTAAATAAGAAATTTGAATAAATTGTGAAATTTCAAAATTGTTATAGATAAACAATAATTTAAAAAATCTAATACTAGCAAATTCGATCATCTAAAACAATCTTTATAACTTTATCACTATCATTATTATTATTTAGGATGTCACCTAGAACTCTAGTGAGAATTTCATCATCACACGTGTCAAAATAATCTGATAAAATTTTGACCTTCTTTCTATTCTAAATATTTTAATCAAACTGGATTTATTTGCTGCACAATTATTATTAATTATGGATTTGAAAATTACAATGCGTATTATTTAATATACCACAGATTCGCCAACGTTAGAAAGAAGATTGAAGAAATATGAAGTATTTCAGTATAAAAGTTTATTTTTTAATGAAGAAAAAGTAAAAATAATGGTAATTAGCCGCCAAAACATTAACATTAATGTAATAAGAGATAATAGAAACAGGAAGTAACCAAAAGTGTTTCACTTCTTGGTTCTGTTACAGTTGCTTTCATCTTCTTTTTTCTTTATATAATCCGTTATTCTCCATTCTATTGTCATTTACTACTCTATACTAAGCTGTTGTTTCGATATATCTTTACCATTACATTCTTTTTTATTTTATCAAATCTACAATATGGTTTTCTGCGAACAGGCTCTATACTTCTCAATTTGTTCTTAATTTAAAATATTCTTTCTACACTTTCGTTTCTCCGAAAATTCTTCTTTTTTGCCATCTTAGTAATAATGGAAAACATTTGAAAATATTGGAAAATATTGGAAAATATTGGAAAATATTGGAAAATATTGGAAAATATTGGAAAATATTGGAAAATATTGGAAAATATTGGAAAATATTGGAAAATATTGGAAAATTGGAAAATATTGGAAAATATTGGAAAATATTGGAAAATATTGGAAAATATTGGAAAATATTGGAAAATATTGGAAAATATTGGAAAATATTGGAAAATATTGGAAAATATTGGAAAATATTGGAAAATATTGGAAAATATTGGAAAATATTGGAAAATATTGAAAATATTGGAAAATATTGGAAAATATTGGAAAATATTGGAAAATATTGAAAATATTGGAAAATATTGGAAAATATTGGAAAATATTGGAAAATATTGGAAAATATTGGAAAATATTGGAAAATATTGGAAAATATTGGAAAATATTGGAAAATATTGGAAAATATTGGAAAATATTGGAAAATATTGGAAAATATTGGAAAATATTGGAAAATATTGGAAAATATTGGAAAATATTGGAAAATATTGGAAAATATTGGAAAATATTGGAAAATATTGGAAAATATTGGAAAATATTGGAAAATATTGGAAAATATTGGAAAATATTGGAAAATATTGGAAAATATTGGAAAATATTGGAAAATATTGGAAAATATTGGAAAATATTGGAAAATATTGGAAAATATTGGAAAATATTGGAAAATATTGGAAAATATTGGAAAATATTGGAAAATATTGGAAAATGTTGGAAAATATTGGAAAATGTTGGAAAATGTTGGAAAATATTGGAAAATATTGGAAAATATTGGAAAATATTGGAAAATATTGAAAAATATTGGAAAATATTGGAAAATATTGGAAAATATTGGAAAATATTGGAAAATATTAGAAAATATTAGAAAATATTGGAAAATATTGGAAAATATTGGATAATATTGGAAAATATTGGAAAATATTGGAAAATATTGGAAAATATTGGAAAATATTGGAAAATATTGGAAAATATTGGAAAATATTGGAAAATATTGGAAAATATTGGAAAATATTGGAAAATATTGGAAAATATTGGAAAATATTGGAAAATATTGGAAAATATTGGAAAATATTGGAAAATATTGGAAAATATTGGAAAATATTGGAAAATATTGGAAAATATTGGAAAATATTGGAAAATATTGGAAAATATTGGAAAATATTGGAAAATATTGGAAAATATTGGAAAATATTGGAAAATATTGGAAAATATTGGAAAATATTGGAAAATATTGGAAAATATTGGAAAATATTGGAAAATATTGGAAAATATTGGAAAATATTGGAAAATATTGGAAAATATTGGAAAATATTGGAAAATATTGGAAAATATTGGAAAATATTGGAAAATATTGGAAAATATTGGAAAATATTGGAAAATATTAGAAAATATTGGAAAATATTGGAAAATATTGGAAAATATTGGAAAATATTGGAAAATATTGGAAAATATTGGAAAATATTGGAAAATATTGGAAAATATTGAAAAATATTGAAAAATATTGAAAAATATTGAAAAATATTGGAAAATGTTGAAAAATATTGGAAAATATTGGAAAATATTGGAAAATATTTGAAAATATTGGAAAAAATTGGAAAATATTGGAAAATATTGGAAAATATTGGAAAATATTGAAAAATATTGGAAAATATTGGAAAATGTTGAAAAATATTGGAAAATATTGGAAAATATTGGAAAATATTGGAACATATTGGAAAATATTGGAAAATATTGGAAAATATTGGAAAATGTTGGAAAATATTGAAAAATATTGGAAAATATTGGAAAATATTGGAAAATATTGGAAAATATTGGAAAATATTGGAAAATATTGGAAAATATTGGAAAATATTGGAAAATATTGGAAAATATTGGAAAATATTGGAAAATATTGGAAAATATTGGAAAATATTGGAAAATATTGGAAAATATTGGAAAATATTGGAAAATATTGGAAAATATTGGAAAATATTGGAAAATATTGGAAAATATTGGAAAATATTGGAAAATATTGGAAAATATTGGAAAATATTGGAAAATATTGGAAAATGTTGGAAAATATTGGAAAATGTTGGAGAATATTGAAAAAACAAAAGCAATCTGTAAAACTGAATTATATCAGTAAGGTGCTGCGTATAATAAAAACAAAAAAGACATATTCGATACAAATATGAGCACGGTAGAGCTAAAAGATAATCATAGCTTTTATTGTTTGGGTTTTCCGGGTTTCTCTCTCCTATCAGTCAGCTCCAGGCTAATTAGTTTTGAATTCGAGGGAATATAAAACCAGTTTTACATCTTTATCTGCAACGCACAAAATTTGTATTTTTGTCTCATCTTCCTTAAAATTTCTACACCCTGAGATTCAAGAATAGATAGCCTGAGTTGCATGAATATTGTAGAAGATATTAAAAAAAAAGGATTTCTTGAAAAATAATTAACGTGTCAGAGTTCAATTTAATTTTACTATAAATAAAGTTTAATCAATTAAAACAATTAAATGCGATCTTTTGAATGTATTTTAATTAGTGACTTAGATATGAAGGCATAAGCGTAACCACTGTTTCTTTAATAAGAAATATAAAAAACAGAAGACTTAAGTACGTAAGTCAAGCGTATGATTCCGGTTTATTTTAAATATCGACAAAAGCATAATATTAGTGAAAGAAATATTTAAGATGAAATGCGAATCGTTAAAATTAATTATATATGTTGGTTTTTATAATGTTGCTATATTTTGGAATCAAACAGACACCAGTCGCGTTCAGTTTCTTAATATAATATCTGATTTTGTACAAAAATGTATATTTGGTTTCAAAATCATAAGATCTGTTCCAACACGAGCGAAAACCGTAATATTAGCATATAAATCATGCGCTGTATACAATTTTTGGGTAGAGTGCACGATTTGTAATATTACGATTTTTGCGCGTGTTGGACAAACCTTGTTACCTATTATTATAACAAAACCAACCGCGCTCAAAACTTGATATATTAAACAATTTTCTAATGTAAAATGTGTAGCTCTGAAACATTAAAAGTAAATATGAAATTTCAAGAGTAGTATAAGTAATAAACACACTAACCTTGGCCACAGCACTAGGCCACAGTAGACACAAGGACAATAAAGAAAGAATCTCAAACGTTCTTTTTGTCCAAAAATCATTTTGTGGGGTCACAAAAACAGTAATCAAACCATGCAGAAAGCAGGGTATGTTAAAAACCAGAGGAATGGTGGTATCAGGACAGAGACATGACCATCGCCAAACCCCACCGAGCATTTATTAAGCCATAATAGAATAAAATACAGTCACTACACATTAGCATATTATGCAGATGTCTTGGTCATTCTGTAAACAGGGAATTTTTGAGAATATACTCTGCGAAATAATGCAAGTAGCTCTCAAAAGTACAGAACAGTGGTGCAAGATGGCTTTCACGAAAATGACACGCCTCCGCACGGTTGGAATAGAACCTGCAGTAGGATCTGGTGAGGCGAGACGTCGCTTTTGGCAGGAGGCGCTCGATACGCTCCCACTGCTTCAAGCGAACATGGATTCCATCTCACCGAGATTTATCTTCCATAAGTCATGTAAAGTTATAATAGAACAAATAGAAGAGCTGGAAGTGGCAGGTACGATTTATATCTACACCGATGGTCCTAAAAGAAAACAAGGCTCAGGATGTGGAATATACTCCAGATTTTTAAACCTAAACATAAAATGGGCTGTGAGCAATAGTACCAGTGTGGTGCAAACAGCTAACGGGGACTTTCATAGTAGCAAAAGAAATAACCAGGAACAATATCACTGGAAGGAATATGCTTATTTATACAGATAGCACTACTCACCCTGAACAGACTACGTATTTACTCAGGGTTAGTACTAGAATGTCACGAAGCTTTGGCCGAAGTATTAATCAACAATGTGGTTACCTTAAGATTGATCAAAGGTCACGCCACATCGAAAGGTAACCGTCTTGCTGATTCACTAGCCAAGAAAGCTGCCAACCAAGTACTTTTTGGACCTGGCCCTTCTATTGGCCTGACAAAATCGGTAGTGACAGACCTAATCAAACATTCCCTTGTGAAATTCAAGGAAAGATGGGATGAAACAAGAAACTGCAGAGTTACCAAGGAGCTCTTAAGTTATCCTGACAACACTGCAGCAATCAAATACTTGACTATGACTAGACAAAATCTGCGCCTAGTCACAGGTATTCTGACTGGTCATTGTCAAGTACGAAAGCATCTCCATATCATGGGGCCATCAGAATCCGCACTTTGCACAGAGTCCGAACAAGAAGATAAGACCATCGGGCATATCCTTTACGATTGCTCTACGCACTCATTTATTAGAAGATTTGTGTTCGTCAAGTATCGGCTAACACCGGCTGATATAAGAGAAGCACCTCTTGGCGACCTCTGCTAACCGCTTTGGAGAATGACTGAGTAGAAAAAGCACAAATGGAAAGAGCTTAGTGCAAACATTAATATAGCGTATCAAAAACTTAACAATAAAAGCTTTAAGATGCAACATAATGTGTAGGAGGAATCCAACATAACGAAATTTCCAGCAGGAACTGCATCCTTAATAAAGCAAACAACAAATGAAATATATTGGAAAGTGGATGTGCCTGCAGGTAACGTTGAAATACCTAATGGTACACCTTAATATCCATCTTAAAGAAGGTATATCATTTATCCCTTACTCTACATAAGAGCAATTTTTGAATTACACGTTTTATATCGTTTCATTATTATGCTCTTACGATTTTATTGCAGAGCTGTAGAAACTTAAATTACAAATGATTTAGTAATAATATTATTTGAAACAATAGATTTTTATTAAAGTATTTACATAAAGCAGCAATTTTAAACTATATACAATAAACCACGGTGACTGACTAAGTTTGTATTGTCTGATAAATGAACTAAAAAAATGTACTGAATAGACATTGATGCTCTCTCCCATTCTGCTTTTATTATTGCAAAAAAAAGTATTCCAGAAATGTGCTTAAGTAATATTCTGTTTTATAAATTATTTTGTGAATACTCTTTCAGATTTTTTTATATATTAAATTATACCCTCTGAGACGACTATGGATAAAGGTCATTATTTGATTCGGTTACTAACATTGTGTTTGTTAATGTACCAGAAGATTGTCACTTTGTATTATTTTCCATTAAAAATAACAAAATATAAATAAATTTCAAGGGCAGCAATATATTTCTATCCAATACGTATAAAGATTAAATTATTTTTTCTCTACGATCGCTTTTACAGAGTTGCTTTTGTAAAGATATTTTTTGGATTTAAGGTCATATTGTAGTACACGTTAGGCTCTATGCAATGGTAACCAATATCTTGTTTTTTGATAGTGCCCTTCTGCATAGTCTAATTTTGGATTACCTTCGGTTTTAGAATCTTCAAAAGATTAGTTTTCAATTCACTAACAATTCAGTTTGTGATTATTAGTCCCCTACGAAAATTTCATATACTCGTAGAGCGATTTTGTTACAAATAGCATCATACTTCTTACTATTATGTTCTGACTATCTCTAGTCTTCATAGTTCTGACATCGTATTTACCTAATTTGTTTCTATGACAACAGAAATAGTATGCATACATTAATTTGATATTTTTATCATTTATATTTAAAATTGATAGAACACATCTAGTTTGCTCTTTCCTACATAAACTAAGAAGAAGGTTTCCTATGCTCTTGGTTATTCTTTCTCTTTCCTAACTATAAGGAATATTAGTCCTTCTATATTGTAATCTCACTAGTATTCTTTCTCTTCTAGTTTATTAGATACTCGGTGAGTTTTAGCCATGCTCATTTTATGCCTGTTTATGTATTAGTAACTTCTTCCATCTTTCCATGTTCTGATCTTAGATAAAAGAAACAAGTTCTGATCATAATTTTTGTGACGCCACAAGAATGTTCTGGATTAGGCTGAACCTCTGAGGATCCTTCTAGATAAGGGGGGCAATGGGGGTAACATGTGTTACCATCACTATTTTTTTAACGTTATATTTAACAAAAATAGGAAGATAAATAAATACAATAAAACATTTTTATCTAAAATAAAAATATTCCTTTTATTTGAAATTTAAAATATATTTATAAGCAAAAAATTAAAAACAACTTTATTATAAAACTTTTTTTTTCTGGTAATACCTACGCACATGAACTCTAGACCTTGCATTTTGTATTGTTACTATATTTTAAGACAACACGCTGCGCATTCACCAATAATGTGAGTAGTGTTCCCTCCCAAAAAACAACCTAGCTACGCGCTTGTCTAGAGCTAGTAAATCAGTCTCTTAATTGCCCTTCTACAGGACTGTCCTAAAATATTCGGAACCCCATGGGCTACTATAAATAAATCGCTTTTTCTCATTAGAAAATGCACAAGCAAAGTTATACAATAGTGTCACAACTAAAAAGTCAATTACACTAAAAAAAATTAAAAACCAATATGAAGCAAAATCAAACTTCATAGTAAACAAAAAATGTAACATATATTTATTATAATGGCCGGAAAAATGCTAAAATATTTATTACCAAACTCCAAAAAAATGATAAAATGCTTAATATAATATTTTCTATTTCATTTAGAACAGGCTATTTGGTTATTTTTGCCATGAAAAGATTTTGATTACCGTAAAGTCGGGTGACTTTGACCCACATGGGTGACTTTAGCTCAAATCAGTAAATATGTATTTTTGTTCACAAAAAATTATATTATTTTTAAAATAAAACACGCTGGTGTAACTGTAAGGTATTAAAACTACCCAAAACACTTTATTTAAAGACAATTGGACGCTTATGCTTTTTGTAGTATAAATAATTTAACTCATTGCAAAATAATCGAAATTGAAAGGTGATTAAATTTGTATAATAATAATAATAATAATTTATTTACCAAAAATAATATAAAAACAATGTATAATGTATATCAATGTAAGTTCGTTCGAGATAAATAAATAGAAACACCCATAAAAAGAATCCTTGAGCATGGGTTATTATTGGTTATTTAGGACGAGCAGTCTTATTAAAACACAATATTATAAAAAAAATAAAAAATTATATAAAAATATTAAAAATTATATTTGGAATAATATGAAAAACAGTTACATAATATTAAGTTTAATTTAATAATAATAATAATAATAATAATAATAATAATAATAATAATAATAATAATAATAATAATAATAATAATAATAATAATAATAATAATAATAATAATAATAATAATAATAATAATAATAATAATAATAATAATAATAATAATAATAATAATAATAATAATAATAATAATAATAATAATAATAATAATAATAATAATAATAATAATAATAATAATAATAATAATAATAATAATAATAATAATAATAATAATAATAATAATAATAATAATAATAATAATAATAATAATAATAATAATAATAATAATAATAATAATAATAATAATAATAATAATAATAATAATAATAATAATAATAATAATAATAATAATAATAATAATAATAATAATAATAATAATAATAATAATAATAATAATAATAATAATAATAATAATAATAATAATAATAATAATAATAATAATAATAATAATAATAATAATAATAATAATAATAATAATAATAATAATAATAATAATAATAATAATAATAATAATAATAATAATAATAATAATAATAATAATAATAATAATAATAATAATAATAATAATAATAATAATAATAATAATAATAATAATAATAATAATAATAATAATAATAATAATAATAATAATAATAATAATAATAATAATAATAATAATAATAATAATAATAATAATAATAATAATAATAATAATAATAATAATAATAATAATAATAATAATAATAATAATAATAATAATAATAATAATAATAATAATAATAATAATAATAATAATAATAATAATAATAATAATAATAATAATAATAATAATAATAATAATAATAATAATAATAATAATAATAATAATAATAATAATAATAATAATAATAATAATAATAATAATAATAATAATAATAATAATAATAATAATAATAATAATAATAATAATAATAATAATAATAATAATAATAATAATAATAATAATAATAATAATAATAATAATAATAATAATAATAATAATAATAATAATAATAATAATAATAATAATAATAATAATAATAATAATAATAATAATAATAATAATAATAATAATAATAATAATAATAATAATAATAATAATAATAATAATAATAATAATAATAATAATAATAATAATAATAATAATAATAATAATAATAATAATAATAATAATAATAATAATAATAATAATAATAATAATAATAATAATAATAATAATAATAATAATAATAATAATAATAATAATAATAATAATAATAATAATAATAATAATAATAATAATAATAATAATAATAATAATAATAATAATAATAATAATAATAATAATAATAATAATAATAATAATAATAATAATAATAATAATAATAATAATAATAATAATAATAATAATAATAATAATAATAATAATAATAATAATAATAATAATAATAATAATAATAATAATAATAATAATAATAATAATAATAATAATAATAATAATAATAATAATAATAATAATAATAATAATAATAATAATAATAATAATAATAATAATAATAATAATAATAATAATAATAATAATAATAATAATAATAATAATAATAATAATAATAATAATAATAATAATAATAATAATAATAATAATAATAATAATAATAATAATAATAATAATAATAATAATAATAATAATAATAATAATAATAATAATAATAATAATAATAATAATAATAATAATAATAATAATAATAATAATAATAATAATAATAATAATAATAATAATAATAATAATAATAATAATAATAATAATAATAATAATAATAATAATAATAATAATAATAATAATAATAATAATAATAATAATAATAATAATAATAATAATAATAATAATAATAATAATAATAATAATAATAATAATAGCAGGATGTCGGTACCTAGCAGACAACGCATACCTAGGACGTCACAACCAAGTTGCCAAGATCATCCACCAACAACTTGCTTTAAACAACGGTCTCCTGAGCTCATGCCCACCTTACTATAAATATCAGCCCGCAGCTGTTCTGGAATCAACAGAAACGGTGCTGTACTGGGATAGGCCAGTAACAACGGACAGGACAGTCGACCACAATAGACCAGACATCGTCATTATCGATAAACAAAAGAAAACAGGATTGATCATCGATATAGCTGTACCACTGTCATACAACGTCACTAAAACCGAGACCGAGAAGATCAGGAAATATGAAAATCTGTCATATGAATTAAAGAACATCTGGAAACTAGACGAAGTCTCCATAGTCCCACTGGTAATGTCAGCGGAGGGAATTATATCGAAACACTTCAGTAAAAATCTCCAAGATATAGGATTATCAAAAAACATAGTGACATATGCACAGAAAGCAGTCATTTTGCAAACCTGCCACATCGTTCGCAGGTTCTTAAACGGTACCTAAGTGGGTTAAACTGAATTGTTTCCCCTGCTAGGTTGTCCGAGCTCATACATTTTGTATAGCGAAAAATTATACCAGCATGTGCTGAGATCACGAAAATAATAATAATAATAATAATAATAATAATAATAATAATAATAATAATAATAATAATAATAATAATAATATAATAATACTCTCCCTAATTCACCCCCTTACGAGTGAATTTCAACCCCTGAATTTGACTGAACGACTTGTGTAGGGGAAGGGACGGCTATTATTATTAGTTGCCGTGGCGCTCCCGGGGCGACCTAAAGATGATTTATGGTGCCATTTGACCTACAGGTGAGGAAAATCTGGAAAACCTCACTCACCATCATAATAATATTAATATTTACATTTTATCAACTATTTTTTTTCTTTTAGACAAATTATTAAATTAAACTAGTAAACCAGACTATAACATTCGTTATTTGTTAAAATAAAACGTTGCAGGATCGCAGTAGGGATGGAATATATCCATTTTGTTATTTTTAATTTAAATAGATTTAGGGAATAAATGCTCTTTAATTATATGCAACCAAACAATATATTGTTTGTATTTGGTGTTGCACATCAAAATATATTTTGTTTTAGTATTTTGTCAAACATCCAAAACCAGTGCTGTTGTGTTTATGGTCAGTATAGGTTGTATATTTAGATTTGTTTTGTCAATCTTGAATTTCGGGTGACTGATTCAGTATTTTTAAAACTATTTTTGAAGAATCTGGGTAGGTAGTGAGGTAAGTTTATAATTAATTTATTGGAATATTAACTACTTTTACCAAAGTTGAAGAGGATTTCCACTGGATGTAAGAGACCTAACCATTGTAGTAAAAAGTTATCTAGATCGTGAGGGGAGAACTATAAAGCAATTTGACGAAAATCGACCAGGAAAGGACTGGATAAAGCTATTTCTTGCAAGACATCCAATTTTGACACGTAGATTTGCTAGAAATATAAAACGTTCAAGAGCAGAAATAAATGAATAGACAATAAATTTTTTATTTTCATCATTTAGAAAATGAAATCAAAGGTGTTCCGGCCAACCAAATATAGAAATATGATGATCGATGATCCAGGTAGAAAAAGTTTTGACAAAACGGTGCACAAAACATCCTGAGAGGGTAATTAATTCTAGTAAGGCGGCTGTATCTGTAATGTTTTTTGGCAATGCTGTAGGAGATATGTTACCACCACATGTTGGACAAATTATGGTCTACTTGGGTGGAGAACGGACCCAACGGGACCCAATACAACAGATCCAAAAGTGGTTGGTTTGACACCTCATGTTTTGAGGATTGGTATAATTCGTTAGTTTGCCCAAACTGAGAAAAATGCCTGGCAAGAAAATATTGATCAGTGACACATAATTCTTTTAAAAGAATGTAAAGCCGCTAATATTAAATTTGTGTGTCTACCTGCCAACTCCACAGCCACTAGATGAAAAATTTTAGCAGAGTATAAAACACAGATCATTAACACTATCTTGCTACCTAAAAGCGTGTTTCCCACGCTATTAAGAAAGTTCACAAAATGTATCTGTTTTATTTCGTGGTATTTATCTAATTTGAAATAAAACCCGTATTTGTGTATTTGACAATTTATTCAATACTGCAATATTAAATTATTACTTTCCGAAACAAGCCGGTGTTTATAAAAAGTCGGAGATAAGGAAACCACTTTTTGTGTTTTAACATATAGTGTGAACCTATATACAACATCTCCCTCCTTATTACAAAACATACCCTCCAATTTATCTTAAATTTAACTTATCTAACTTAACCTAAGTTTAACAATGATAATATAGACCGTAACGCTCAGGTTTTTTTATTTTACTCCGGCGCCTTAAATTTCGCAATTTTTCCGCATTATTTTCTGGATTATCGTCTTGCCGATTTTCACCATCACTATTTCCGTCACCATCACTTACGTTTCCGTTACTATTTCCGTCACTGTCACTCGATTTATTATCGACACTACCATTTTCTCCGTGATTTACATTAGTATTTACATTGATTTCGACATGATCATATACATTTTGTTGGGATCGGGGTATGACCGAAACAGTTTCTCCATCGTTAGTGCTATGTTTTAATTTTAACTGATCTGAGTGTCTCTTCCAAATCATACCACAATCTGTTTGTACCCTGTAAGTTCTCCGACCAAGTACTTGAATAATTAGTCCTGAACACCATGGTGAAGCCGTATTCAATCTTAAATCTTTTATCCAAACCTTATCATTTTTATCAAAATATATATCTTTTTTAAGGGTTGAAAAATTTTTAGTTTGCCGTTCTTGATTTGATTGAACAGTCAATTTTGCTGACGGCATTAATAAATCAAATTTTGTTCTCAAATCACGACCAAATAGCATTTTTGCAGGCGATTGTCCTGTAGTGGTGTGTGGTGTATTTCGAAAATGAAACAAAAATCTTTGTAGAATGAGGTGTAAATCTAAATTAGGGTTATCATGTCTAGATTTTAAAATTGCTTGTTTTAAGATTTTAACAGCACTTTCTGCTTGCCCATTTGTGGATGGATGATATGGAGCCCCTGATTTATGTTTAATACCACTTTGGAATAAAACCTTTTGAAATTCTTCTGAGGTAAATGTTGCTGCATTATCAGTGCATAATTCACTAGGCAGCCCAAATCTACAGAAAATTTCGCGAAATATTTCAAGTGTTTTACTAGTAGACATATTATCTATTATAAAGGCCTCTATCCACTTTGATGTAGCATCTTGTACCACTAAAAATTTTTTTCCACAAACAGGCCCAAAAAAATCTGCATGAAGTCTTGTCCAGACTTCTTTTGGCCAGTCCCATACTACCAAAGAATTTTTTTGTGGATTTGGGCTATATACATTACAAGCTCTGCAACTTTTAGCCGTATTTTCAATTTCCTCATTTAAGGAGGGCCACCAAAAGTACGAACGGGCCAGAGATTTCATTTTCACTATCCCCATATGTGTACTGTGTAGCTCATTTAAAACGTATTTATAAAATTTCTGAGGAATTATTAAACGATATCCCCATAACAAACAATTTTGTTCGATAGATATTTCATTTTTACGTATAAAATATGGCTTCAGTTCTTGTGAAGAACAAACTGACGGCCATCCGTTTTTTACATAAAAAATTATTTTGCTCAATAGTGAATCGGATTCGGTTTCCCTCTTAATTTGTTTAACATTCAACGGTATCTCCGTATTGTCCATAAAATTTAGAAATGCTATGTTCGGGTTTATCATTAAATTATGAATTTTGTCATCGCCTAGTATCGTATTTTTTTCTGGTAATCGCGATAAACAATCTGCTAAATTTTTAGAAGATGATACGAATCGTATTTCGTAATCAAAAGCAGACAATATGTGTGCCCATCTTTGTAGTCTATTTGCTGCAAAAATAGGTAAACCTCTTTTATCCCCAAATATCGACAAAAGTGGTTTGTGATCGGTAAATAAATAAAATTTTCGTGCATAAATGTACTGAAAAAATTTTTTTACCCCAAATATAATTGCTGCTGCTTCTTTCTCAATTGAGAATAACTTTGTTCCGCCGAATTTAAAACGCGTGAAGCAAAAGCTATTGGTCTTTCAGAGCCATCCTCAAAAATGTGACTAAGAGTAGCTCCTACAGCAAACTTAGATGCGTCTACCATTAATTTTACTTTTTTATCGGGGTCGAAATGTGCTAGTACCGACGATGATAATAATGCCTTTTTAATAAGTTCAAAACTATTTATGCACCCGTTACACCACTGCCAATCAACTCCTTTTTTTAATAAATTATATAAAGGTTTTAAAATTTCGGAGGCATGTGGGATGAAACGAGCGTAAAAATTTACCATTCCTAAAAATGATTTTAATTCCGTAACCGTTTTAGGCGTTTCAATATTTTTAATGGCCGAAATTCTTTCTTCCGACGTATGCAATCCCTTTTTGTCAATTATATGTCCTAAATAATTTACAGAATTTTGGAATAAAACACATTTTTCTTTTTTTACTTTCAAGCCACATTCTTTTAATGTGTGAAAAACTCTTGCTAGATCTTTCCAAGTGCTCCTTGTCATCCTTCCCCGTAATAAGAATATCATCTAAAAAACAAACAACTCCTGGCATAACAAATAGTTGTTCCATTATATTTTGAAAATAGCTGGCGCTGTTGTTATTCCCATAGGGCAGACGAGTATACGAATACATACCCTTGTGGGTGGTAATCGTGACAAGTTTTTTGAGACTCTTCAGTCAATAAAACTTGTTGATATGCCTCTGACAAGTCGATTTTTGAGAATTTTTCGCCATTTTGTAATTGAGCAAACAAATACTCTATGCGAGGTAGAGGAAAGTGCTGAATTACTAAATGAGGATTTAAAGTAATTTTAAAATCGCCACACAGCCTTATGGCTCCATTAGGTTTTAAAATTGGAACAATTGGCGTAGCCCACTCTGTAAACTGTGTAGGTACTAAAAACTCCATTTGCAACTAATCTATCAATTTCATTTTCTATTTTTGGTTTGAGTGCAAAAGGAACCGGTCGTGGTTTACAAAATTTTGGCAAAGTACCCTCTTTCAATCTTAAAGAAATTTTCATTTTGTTAAAAGCCCCTAAAGTAGGTTCTAATACTTCTTTGTAATTTTCAAGTAATATTCTTAGCTTAGCCGGAAAACTTACATTTTGGCCTACTAAATTATGCAATGAGTTAGTAAAATTTATTTTACAAATTCCTAGCCCTAACATTTTCAGTCCATTCCTACCAATAAGAGGTGGTCCACCATTTCTTATGACATAAGTTTTTAATACATAAGGTCGATTCTCAAATGTTATATTAAGATTTAAAAATCCTAAGGGTTCAAAAGTCATACCTACATAATCTTTAAGAGATAAATCATTTTTTTCCAAACAAATATTTTAAAATGTTTAATGTAAATTTTCTCAGAAATAGCTGAATGTGCAAAACCTGAGTCAGCTTCATAATTTAAGGGAATTCTTTCTACAATCAATTTTATAAACGTTGGTTTAACATTATTAATTTGAAAATCGTCCGTACCTTGACTTAATTCCTGTAAATTAAAAATTGATTTCTGTTCCTTTTTTACACTCTGAATCTTGTGAAAAATAAATTTCTGGGTAATCATTGTCCTCATTATCAGTTAAAAAATGTTGATTCCTACTTCTACATTGTGGGGCCAAATGCCCTTTTGTGCCACACTTATAGCAAGTACAGCTTTTGAACGCACAATCAGCCGCAATATGATTGCTTCTTCCGCACACCACACATTTCCTTATAGTTTGATTAAAATGTTCACTTACCGAAGGGTTTCTTCCTTTACCTTTCTTTCCCAAGCCAGAAGTTGAAGGTCGATTGTATTGAAATGACTTAGTATCGCCCTGCATTCTTTTAGGATTTTGTTGATAGAAATTTAATTCATCTTCTTGTTTAATATGAAGTGCTCCTATAGATTGCCTTAACGAATGCTCTTTTATTGCAGACTCTTTAGACAATGCTAACTTTAGCATATTTTTCAATGTAACTGAGACTCTTGAAGGATCTTCTTCAAATAAGCGGTCCAAAATTTTATCGTCATTCATTCCAATTACGAAAATATCTCGCATCACTATGTTCAATTCATTTCCGAACGCGCAGTTTGAAGCTAACTTTTTAATTCGAGCTTCCCAATCAGAAACACTTTCACTTTTTTCTCTTCGAGCAGAATAAAACTTTAATCTTTCCCCGAATAATGATTTTACCGGTACACAATGTTCGACTAATAAACCGATTAATTGCTCATAATTTTTATCAGATGGCAACTAACACACAAATTTCTTACTAATTTATAACAATTTTCTGATATTGTATTTAATAATATCGCCTTTTGTCTCTCTGGTTCGGTAATATTATTTGCTATAAAAAACTGGGTGAGCCTTTCTCTAAACACTGAAAAGTCTCCATCTTTGGGATCAAATTCCGATAAGGAGCCCAAAAATGCCATTTTCACTAACACTCTATCGCTACCGCCAGTATAGATTTTGCACGTGAATTCAATAAAAATTATCCTCGTCGCCAATGTTTTATTTCGTGGTATTTATCTAATTTGAAATAAAACCCGTATTTGTGTATTTGACAATTTATTCAATACTGCAATATTAAATTATTACTTTCCGAAACAAGCCGGTGTTTATAAAAAGTCGGAGATAAGGAAACCACTTTTTGTGTTTTAACATATAGTGTGAACCTATATACAACAGTATCAATGTACAGGGCGGTAAAAATTTGGCAAGTGGGTTTAAACAATGTGGAATTCTCCCACTTGATAAGACACAAGTTTTACAAAAATTCCGTAATCACACAGGTAATATACAAAATCCTGCTGAAGTAACTGCAAAAGTAAGCGACATTTTAATAAATTTGCTGACAGAGAAGAGAGGATTGCAATCCAGAGAAGGTAGTGTAAAGCGCAGAGAAAAGATTGGAGTGACGCCAGAAAAACGCATAGAACTACAAAAAGCTGCAGCGGAGGTATCGAAGGAAAATACAAAGTAAAGGGTCCAAAGAAAACCAAATCAGAAAGAAAATAAAATTAACAAGACTGATAACAAAACGAAAACAAAAAAGAACGTTTCACAGAACGAGGTGACTGTAGCTAAACAAACAGAAGGAAGCAACATTCAATATAAAAATGACAAAAAGGAAACAGGAGAAGAACTATGCAGTAATATAGTCTTAAACTGTAATGAAAAAACAGGTTTAATCAAAAAGAAAACCAGTAAAGTATAGCGGCAGAGTATGATGTAGCTACTAGCAGTGGAATACAAAAGAAAATCATCAAAAACTTAAAAATCGGAAAAATAAAAAGCTCTCAGACACTTCTGAATAGATTTCCAATGTGTTTTGTATGGATGAATTCGGAAGAAATTATTTCAATTGGTGACTATCTTATTGTTGCAGACATTCTGGAATGTTACCCGGGAAAATTTGATGGCTGTGCAGACAAAAATTGTTTTGGTTGGGTATTGACAATGATCCCGGCCGAAAAAAATTCTTGTAAATGGCCTGATGAAGAATGCAGAGGTTGTCACCACATGGGTAAAATTGAGCTAGCGGGCGATCCGCATAAAGCTGTTGACAATTATTTTTCCCAACCCTGTAAGTTATAGGGAAACTTTTTAATATTTTTTGTTATCTTTATCGTAAGCAATGGAAAATATTTTTTAATGATAAACTGTGTTTTACTATCAACTGTGATGGGTGGCTTTAAACCAGCAAGTAATATTATAAAGAAAACAATGTAGCCGAAGAACTAGTAACACACATTTCATTAAGTGTTTGATGCACTTTGAAATTTTGTAATTTGAAATCATTTGGATGGAAAAGCAGATATACCTGTGTTGGCTAGACCCACCCCGGGACACCAGGTACTGCGCATAATAGAAAGGGGTCGTAAAATATGACCTAAAAAAGTGTTTGATTCACAGGCCAACAAACAACAATTGAAAGTTTAGGTAATTTTAAAAATACTAGTAATATAGGCAGACACTTTTGAGAGGGTTTATAATTGATAAATCAACCCCAAAGTTGATTTTTTTTAAATATGATTTAAAGTGTTTGTATCACGCTGAAATTTTAATAGCGTCTTAATTAAATATAAAAAAAATTATTTCCAAAAAGGCACTTTTTCCGGGGTTTAATTGCCGGCCAACATAAAAATAAATGAACCTCGTTATGCGCCACTATGCATTGAATAAGTATATACTTTTTAAAAACTAAACATTTTAAATTACCAAGACTGTGAAATAATAAAACAATAATATTTTTCTCTTTTTTTAGGAAAAAAAAAAACTAAAAGTTTCGGGGCTCGAACCACCAACCTGCTATCCACACTATCAAAATTTGCCACCTGCAGGTGGCTTTGAACATCCCTTTTTTATGTTTTATTTGAAAAATTAGACCATTTGAGATATTTTTGCTTAATAATTCTTAAAATATAACTGAAGACTAAATTATTGCTAAAATGCGAATTTGGATTTGCTTTTATTTAACAATTGAAACTAGGTTTAAATTTTGACTGATAATAAGACAAAATATAACACAAATAAAAATTCTTGTTCTCAAAAGGCTTACTCCCGAGGGCTATGATCAATTTAGCCCTGTGGCTGGGTGGCCTTGTCGACTGCGGCCCGATGATCAATTTTTATTTCCTAACTCTTTAATGATTTTAAAACGGTCCTACGCAAGTTTTGAGTGTTCCTTGATTATTAGTAGCAAAATTTGGGAGATTTGTTTTTAACCTCTACTGATAGTTATGTTTTTAATATTCACATGGAAAATGGTTATATCTTTAACTAACACATAATCATAAATGGCCAATCTTTTTACCTCTGAGTAAAATTGAAAATAACTACTTGCTGATTAGGCCGAAGGTTATCGTCTGCTAATCTGTTAAGTCAAAAAATTGTCTCTAAATATTACTTTCCATTAAAAGTTTTGTTACAGTATTTCTTCCATCCCGTTTTGTTCTCCTAATTTTTACATATAGTATTTTACGCCTTTTTTTTATTTTTCAATGATCAAGATTTTTGGCGTTAATTGTTATTATTTCTACTTGGTGCAATCCTATAAAATTTCATCGATACCATACAAATAATATCCTATCCAGTAAAATAATACAGATCAGTGGGTTAAACACATAAGCGATTAAATCAATCAATTACCATAAAGCCTGTTAGCTCAGTTGGTTAGGACGTTAACTTTGCATTTTGAGACCGCCGAGCGACCGCGTTCAAATCCTGGCTGTGCCAGAATTTTTTTTTTTTTATTTTTTTTTATTTGTTTAGAAAATATGAAAATTGAATAAATACGATTATTGTTGTTTATTTTTTAAATACATTTTAATTATTATAATAACGTGGTCGTAGGAAAAATATTGTACATCACTTGTGTAAAAAGTGATTTTCCACACTCGTAATGTAATATACTATAGTTCTCCACTCTGCCACTCTGTGAAAATAATATCTCATTTGTAAGAAAATGAAAACTTATATGTTCCTTGTTCTTTTTTGAGTTCATAGTGTTAATATCTGGATATACATACTACTTCAATTATTTTGCTTAGTATTATCTTTTTTCATTGAAGACATAAATTACATGAAATTAATTTTTTTTGCTCCTCTTGGTCAATTCGTTAAATTTGTTCCTTCTCATACATGTTTTGTACACAAACATTCAAATTAAGTTGTTTGTCACAATATTGCGGAGATTGAAATGCATGTAACCAAGAAATTATAACCGAAAATGACTTCCTGGATCTGATGTTCGTATAGTATTGCTTTTTGCGTATTTAAAAAGTATATATAAATCATAGAATAATTATAGTAAAAGAGAGAAATGAAAATTAACCATCTTTTTATTTTAATCCATTTGTTACTTAAAATGAAACAAACAGGGTAATGATTTATTTGGTTCCAGCCAATTTACATTCGATGACCATGTAACAACTCTTAAAACTTCTTCCAATTATACAGGGGAGTGAAAATTTAATTAAACACTTCGGGATTTCATTAAATGTTTTCAATTATTTCAAAGACGAATTTATTGATTTTATTAATGTTCAAATATCAGGTCCGATTGCCGACATATTTGGACAAAACCGCAATTGGCGATTTTCT